>CM050428.1:26407763-26611617 GCA_027564155.1 Gymnocypris eckloni scoliostomus
AGTGCATTTAATTGAATTATTTGAACTATTTATTTGTTTTGTGCAATGCTTATTGGCAGATATTGTTCAGTACTGTTTTGTGCGGGTTAAAGCAGTTTTAGGACACGTGGGGTGATTTATTGAAACATAATTTTCCGTGAAGGTGTTTCTTATGTATGTGGATTTAAATATATTACTGTTTCCCATAGTTTTGAATGAGATAAATCTTTCTTTACTCAAACAGACAGACTGTTCATCAGACGTTCAGAAAGTGTTGCCTTAAGAATGATCCACACATTCATATCTGCATCATTTCAGATCAGATTTAGTTGCTTATTGATGCACGGAAGCATAAAAGGCCACATACACATATTATTTGATCCAGTTAAAGGAAATCATTTCATTTATTTCATGCAAAGAGTTTTTATTGCTATATTTTGTCCTAATATCAACATCAGACTGCACTAACGTTAATGAAAGCACAGGAATATTTGCAGAATGAATGAATGTACATTACGCCAGTGAAGCATATTTCTGATAATAAGACAGAAAGTATATGAAATCCAGATATCAGTGCCTGTATTTCAGCAAGATATTCTCAAGTATTATTAATATAAAGACTCTTACCATAATGGCTGTTTTCCTATCTTTCAGCTTTTGTTTGAAAACATTTATAATGACTGCAGGAGATAAGAATGTCTGATCATCAGATACTTTAATATCTTTCTTTGTCATCCAATGTTAGAGTCTATCGTGTCAAATTATGTTTGCATTGGATTTGAGTTGACTTTAATTTCATATCCACTCCTTTGTACATGGGTGATCTTGTCTAAAACTCTTTTATGTCTTTGAACATGTAATATTGCTACTGCTGGTTTAGTAAAGATTGATACAATTATTGAAATATGTTCTTGTTAAATATATTGACTGTCTTCTTTCAGCTGAATAGATGAAGTTAAACACTCTGTAAAATGCACTGTACAGGTCGGCTGTATTTTGCATCTGTATCTGCATTTTGTGTAATTATGGGATGGATATTATGCACGGTTGCCTAGCGACAAGTAGTTTATAGAGCGATTTCAAAAAAAGGTTGAGCCATGCTGCCTTGTTTGAGCTCAAGGACTCGATTTCTGAACATCATGATAGAGTGAGTTATAGGCCTGGTTTCACAGACAGGGCTTAGACTAAGCCAGGCTTAGGCCATAGTTCAATTAGGACATTTAAGTACTTTTTATAAATGTGCTTAGAAAAAAACACATTACTGGTGGGGCTTTTTGAGACTAAACAAAAACACTGATATATTATAAGATCAGTCAGTGCAAGTTTGAAACAGCTCAGACTTACATTTTAGTCTAGGACTAGGCTTAAGCCTCGTCTGTGAAACTGAGGGTAAATGTTTTAATTCAAAGATGAAGTCATTTAAAGTTGTGTGACTGTCAAATCAAGTCAAAGAACAGACCACAACAAGCCACTTTAAGTCATACGTGTGTCACAATAATTGGGGATTTTTAAAGGTGTGCTGAATCTACCTGGTCTCATAGTATTTATGTACCTGGGTGCACTTTTTAGCGAGACAAAATATGTACCAATAACTAAATATTACTACAGTTTCCAAAAGAAACAAACACTAGAGGCAGTAAAACTGACTTCTTTTACTCCTTTTCACACAAATTTAGAGAGATTTGATTAATAAAGCGTAATTTTCGCACAATTACTTGAAGAATATCATGTTACGACATCAAAACAATATTAATATGCTGGGAGATTTGAAAACTGATGCTTTTGAAGGTTAGCATCGCACGTATCCAGCTTCTTATCTATGGGTTTTCAGAGACGGTAAGTTTGTTCGGTAGCTCACAGAGACGTACTTAGGAGACGAGGAGCTCCGGTTCGACAGAACAGCTTAAATCTGCATATAAGGACGTTCAAACGAAATCAGTTTTGCATTTGTTAACACTATCGGGTAGGTTTAGGGTTGGGTTTGGTGTAAGGCATATTTCCAACTCGATAGAAGCATTAGCTTTTAGGGACAGATCCCGGATATTTGAATTCTGAACCGCTGCAATACATTTCTGTAGCAACGTAATAAAAACACAGCAATATGTACCTATATCTACGTAATAAAAACGTGCCAGTGTTCACATATTTAACCTGTGTTTTAGCACCACTCAGTGGACATTTCTCTTTGAAACTGCGGTGAAACGTGCAGTAAGGTACGTAAACGGTGTCACACAGAGGGACGTATTTTAAGAGACCAGGTTTGCTGGAACAAAGGTTCTCAGAGAAAGACAGACAGACAGAGGCGAGAGATATAAAAACAGCTGAACGATGATGCAGTCGAGCGAGCGAGTGAACAATGTGTTCTGAAGAGTCACAGCTGCAGAAATACAAATGAGCCCAGGAGCCTTTTTCTCAGGCTTTGTTTTACCTGAATAAAGAGCGTCCAGATGCCAAACAACAGAAAACCTCTCATTCTGCAGAGGCTTTCTCAATACACAACGGATGAGACTATTATTATCATCGTGAACAAACGACTGAATCAAAACTTTGCTAAACTCTTTCTGCAAGACTTTCACACGTTCAACACCGAACGTTTAGCTTAGAAATACAATAGATACATAAATATTGGGCTATAACTGCTAATACATCGCATTCTTCAGACAGTGCCTGTAGTACTGATCTATTTTGAGGTGTACGGTGCTTTTGGGAAACACAAGCCTGATTGATTCAGTTCAGTGAATGATCAGACAGGCTGATTCAAGAAGTGATTCACTGACTACACTGTTCATAACTTGTGTTTGATTCACTAAAAGATTCGGACAACTGTTCACATGAAAGAACTCAATAGAAAGACATTGAACTTGAATCTTTGATGAATTGGACATAACCAAAAAATGACTGAGGGCTCAGTAAAGAAGTCAGTTGTGAACTCAGCAATGACTATAAACCATTCACTGACTGAAAGCACTACATCACCAGCAAATGTTCTGTGTATTTTTGGACTGACCCATTAAAAATAACCAGTTCATAAAGTCAATTATTCAGGAATCAGACACTACGGATCATCCACATGAATTTCTGGTTATGAACAAGTCATTCCCTAAAACCAGTAAATCACAAACGGGTTTGCGGCTGTGTTCTGAATTATTTTACTGACCTATTAAAAATAATCGGTTCATAAGAGTCATCATTCAGGAATCGGTCATTATGGAAAGTGTTTTGTTCCTTCTCTCGCGCATGGAGCGCTGGCTATGAACTCAGCAATGGCTATAAACGACTCACTGACTGAAAGCACTCATTTATGAGCGAGATTCGGGAATCATTTTGACTCATTAAAAGAACCAGTTTGTATGAGTCAGGTTTCAGGAATCTGACAATGGCATGGCATGTGCAGAAAATGCTGCCACTTTCAAACTAAAGATTGTAGCATATAAAAGGTCATTAAAATGGTAAATCAAAAGGTAAATGTGACTTTTTATAACAATTATACTTTTTTTATCTCGTATGCCTACTTAAAAAATAATAATCATAAAAGGATAATTGTGAATTTTTATCCCAATTCTCACATTTTTTATAGAAAAATAAAAACAATTTCAGTTTTTTTTTTTATCTCACAGTTGTCATGTTATATTAAATTATAAAATACATTTTATCTCACAATTCTGATTTTTTTTTCTTGCATTTGTCATTTCATACCGTGCAATTCTACAAAATAAATATATAAACTCAGAACTGCAAGAGAAAAACCCAGATAAGTCACAATTATCTTTTTTATTAATTTCAGTTTTTTATGTCGTGATGGAAATAAGCTTCCATATAAAATGAATAACTCACAAAACTAACATTATTTATAGTCAGAATGACAACATTTGAGACGGAGCTCCACAAATGCACGCAGAGTCTGGCTTGTATTCTGTGAAACCCTCGCTGCTGATTACGCCCCGTCTCGTTTAAGCGTAATTGACTTCGGGTCATCCAGGTATTTGAACACAGCCGTTGTTCATTTTACTTTGTTCCAGGGTAAACACGATCACAGACACAGACACAAACCATGCGATTAAGAAAATGAAACATCACTAGCGCTTCTGTGCTCGTGTCTGATCTTGGGTAAGGAGGAGGTATTCTGGGCCTAATGCTGTTCATCTCTGGGAGCTGTAATGGAAATCTTATAGAAACTCATCTCATCTTTTCACGTTTGGCTCAGGGCCGGTCGTGTCACACCTGTGAGATGATGGAGCTTCTGGTTTTCATCAGAAGGACATTACAGGTTGTCCATCGAATCGCTCTGGCCGAGTTAAGGGAGTGAAATGGTTCGGTGTCTTACATAAATTTCATGGGCTCTGCGCACATTTCATCTCTCAAAACTTATCCAAGCGTTGAAAAAATCCTGATCTAAACCAGAGAGATGCTGATACCCATGACCGATCCCAAATCCAACATAACCCTCAGGAAAAAAGACCAAAGAGGATCTAGAGATATGAATAATAAAGTGTCTTGTATTTCTTGTTTTTTTGGAAGAAGATTGAAAGTTAGATTAAAAAGTACATTGAAAACTATTCAACTTACATCTAACAAAATCTGTAGCTGACTGCATTCTGTGTCATTATGGGATGCACAGGTGTAGTGTTGCCTAGCATTTATATGTTTAGATATTTGGGGTCAATGCGATTATAAAATAAATTATATTTGTATTTATCAAGGACACATTACATTGACAGTAAAGAAATGTATAGTGTTACAAAAGATTTATTTCAAAATAATTCTGTTCTTTTGAGCTTTCTATCCATTAAATATTAAACGTATGACAGTTTCTGCAAAAATATTCAACAGCACAATCGTTTTAAACATTGATAATAATCAGAAATGTTTCTTGAGCAGTAAATCAGTATATTAAAATGATTTCTGAAGATCATGTGACTGAAGACTGGAGTAATGATGCTGAAAATACAGCTTTGATCACAGGAATAAATTACACTTTAACACATATTCACATAGAAACAGCTATTTTAAATTAGAACAATATTTAATAATTTATATTGTATATTTGACCAAATTAATGCAGCCTTGGTGAGCAGAAGAGACTTTTCAAAAACATTTTAAAATCTTACCGACCCTAAATAGTAATGCATATTTATATATAAATAACTATACATAAAATGCATAATGAAAAGTTATATATGTGTTAAAAAGTTCAAATGAGCCATAAATTGACCATGAAAAAAACCTAGAATGTGCTCATGGAATATTTCTGGCAATAAGCCACAAAAACAAATATGTTAAGAGCAAAATGCTGATGTGTCTTGATTTACTGTAAGACTGTGTTCTGTAAGTGACACAATGAGCTGCTGTTTAAATATACAATAAATCATCCTTCTGTCATAAGTACATTCTTCATTTTCTAAGATGCCAAAAATAGAAGCACTGACCCTCTTCCAGTCGGATTCCCATCATGTTTTCTCATTCGTCTTCAGCGTGATCGTCGCCTCCTTCCTCCTCGTCATTCTGACCCCTGACACTGATGATGAGATCGGCCCCTGCTGCAACAAATGACAAGAACACAGACACAGGATCACTGTTACATCAGACCTGACAGGGGCTAACACTGCCAAAATGATTGGCTTATTTAGTATTTTCATCTTGTTTTCCAGTACAAATATCGAAACTAAATCAGGATACTTTTACCGGACAAGCAAGAAGGAATAGTTCAGCCAAAAATGAGGATTTGCTGAAAATGTGCAGCATGCAAGATGTAGATGAGTTTGTTTCTTCATCAGATTTGGGGAAATGTAGCATTGCGTCACTTGCTCACCAGTGGATCCTCTGCAGTGAATGGGTGCCGTCAGAATGAGAGTCTGATAAAAACATCACAATAATTCACCCCCCTCCAGTCCATCAGTGAACATCTGGAGAAGACACAAGTTAACCGCAAGCTAAGTGACCTTGACTAAATGAGAGTCTGGCTTTGAGCTCCAGAGGAGGCTTGTGAAAGCAGTTCTGGAAACAGTTTGCATTATCTAATGGGAGCTCTTGTGTTGTGCTTGACGTTTGGACAGTGATTAATTATGTTAATATTTACTGACACTGGAGCATCACAGGAAGTTGAGCGTGATTTCTCACCGGCTCTTTCAATGTATCTGCAGTTTCACAATAAACCGTTTCAAAACAGCTTCACAGAACATTCTGATGTTAATATTAATGACATGTCAATATCTTTATACCTGACTGTCACGTTTAGAAACAGAGATGGTTGATAATATAGTTTACATTTTGCGATATTATCATACTTATACATCCACCTTTATATAAAGATTGGGCAAAAAATACTTAAATTTTTTGGAAAAAATCAAACAAAAACTATTAAAAATTAAAAAATAAATAATACAAATAATGATACAAATAAATGAAAATACATAACATAAATGCAAAATTTATAAAATGGAAAATTATTATAAAAATATAAATACATTAAATAAATATATCAAAAATACATTGAAAAAAAAAAAAATAAATACAATTAAAAGTTGTTTTTGTTTGTTACAGCTGATTTGCTGTAAATATCAGACTGTGAGCATATGTTTGCTGATAAAGTTGAACATACAACACTTACATATCCAACTTTATATAGAGTTGGGCATAAATATATTTATATTTTGTGACAAACTAAATAATAATAAATAGTAATAATAACAATAATAATGATGCATTATAAAAGTTAATACAAATAATTATGACAACATTTAAAAAAGCTTTTATTTATTTAACTTTTACAGGAGCTTTTGTCTCATACTACATGGATTATTGCATAATATTAATATTTGTGGTATCAAATTTACATTTTCAAAAATGTGCTATGATGACTTTCCGTATGTTAACAGCAGAGAAGAGTTCAGCAAAATTATCAAATATTTTTCTACTATTTGTGCATTTACAGACAAAACAGTATAAATAATACCATAGTATTAATAGGTATTAATCCAGTTTGATGTAATGCTAATTCCATGGTAATCTTTGTAATACATTGGAATACCATATATTCAGTACTGTGGTATATGTATTCAACAACCCTAACAATATTTTGATTTCATGTTGCATTTAATTGGTAAAACCCAATTTGTGTCATGCAAGATAAACCTCAACACATTATACCACACAAATCACCTAGATATTCATTTTAATAAGTTCAGCCTGAACTCATTGCATTATATAATTCACACACTGACAATCACATCACTGCTGATCCGCACCAATTTAACAACATTGGTACATGTTCTCTGTTATTTCAGGAGAATATTCATTTGCTTTGTCAGTAAGTTTCAACAACCTGGAAAATCATCTTTATTTTGCGATATGAAGATGTAAATAAAAGTGACACTGGCTCTGGCTGTAAGCCACGGTGTAACGAGGTCAGCAGGGACTAAAGGAGACGAGACGCGTTTACGACGCTCAGAAACACATTCTGTTTGAACAATGAGTCCGATGAAGAGAGAGAACATCTCACTTTGAAGTGTCACAGTGATTCACAGGCTCAGCTTTCACACACACTGTTGATCTGACTGTAAACACGTCTCCTCGCTTTGAAGTGTGTGTGTGTGTGTGTGTGTGTGTGTGTGTGTGTGTGTGTGTGTGTGTGTGTGTGTGTGTGTGTGTGTGTGTGTGTGTGTGTGTGTGTGTGTGTGTGTGTCTGTGTCTGTGTCTGTGTGTGTGTGTGTGTGGGCATGTTTATGTGGTTTATGAGGACACACATTTGTATAATAACATGGGTATGACAGGTATTACAAGGAGAAGGTGATTTATGAGGACATTTTCAGTGTCCCCATTATTCAAAAGCTTATAAATCATACAGAGTGAGTTTTTGAGAGTAGAAATGCATAGTCTCCTGTGAGGGCTAAGTTTAGGTGTAGGGTAGGTGTAGGTAATAGCACATACAGTTTGTACAGTATAAAACCATTACGCTTAGAGTCCCCGTAAACCATAAAACCAACATGTGTGTGTGTGTGTGTGTGTGTGTGTGTGTGTGTCTGTGTCTGTGTCTGTGTCTGTGTCTGTGTCTGTGTGTGTGTGTGTGTGTGTGTCTGTGTGTGTGTGTGTGTGTGTGTGTGTGTGTGTGTGTGTGTGTGTGTGTGTCTGTGTGTGTGTGTGTGTGTGTGTGTGTGTGTGTGTGCTGTGAGCTGTGTGTGTGTGTGTGTGTGTGTGTCTCACCTGTGTGTGTGTGTGGCCTCATCAATATTTCAGCTGTTCAGACTGAGACTGTGTGTGTGTTCAGAAACACAAACCAAAACTCAAACTAAATTGTGTGTGTGTGTGTATTGTGTGTGTCTGTGTGTGTGTGTGTGAGTGTCTGTGTCTGTGTGTGTGTGTGTGTGTGTGTGTGTGTGTGTCTGTACATGTGTGTGTGTGTGTGTGTGTGTGTGTGTGTGTGTGTGTCTGTGTGTGTGTGTGTGTGTGTGTGTGTGTGTGTGTGTGTGTGTCTGAGTTGTGATGCATTGCCCTACTGCTCTCTTAATGCATCATATTAGAAATCTAATCTCCACCTGTTTGTTTGGCCTCATCAATATTTCAGCTGTTCAGACAAAACAGACTGATGCAACATGTTCAGAAACACAAAAACTCAATACAAAATAAATATAACAAATTATAATGATACAAATAAATTAAAATTACAAAAATTAAATGAATACTAAAAATACAAATAATAAAAATCTAAAAAGACACATCAGCTGTTACAGGAGTTGTCTCATACGACATGATGTCTTTCCTAATATAAATACAGTATATCTGTGCTTTCAAACGCATGATTTCAAAAGGCCTTCTGTATGTTTAGTTCATCAAAATATCAAAACTTCTTCCAAAGTCTTTTAGTGCATTCACAGACCAAGCAGACTATTATTTTCAGCGAGTTCAACAGTGCACTGCAAACAAATAGTTTTCCAAGTGAATAATAAAATACAACTTTGAGTATGTACAATGATGAAAAAATGATTTTCTTTAAAATGTCATGTTTAATTCAATGTGTTTTTGCCATTTATGAGAGAATTTTATGTCTGCATCAGTTTTTTTCAGTGTATGTACTATAGAAACTTTTGTGTTAATTTTGCAATTTGATTTTTGTAAAACAAACAAATAAATAAATAAATACAAACTGCCAGCTGTGGCTTAGTGACAACGCAATCATCATTTAAATCTCTTTATGTATTTCATCATCATCATCATGATCTGGAATAAATTCCACGTTCACAGAAATACTCTTCTGATTCATAGCTACAGATACATAAAGTACTCTTGACATCTAGTGGACAAACCAGATCACAACACAGGTTATCATTCCTTGTATGATAAAACAGTGCTTTAACATCCTGTGAATTATTATGCACAATTATTAATTACAGAGTCCTTCATTAAATCACTGATCTCGGAGTGTTTTATTAGACTGAGAAATTAACATTATTCAAGCATTATTTATTATTTGATGAACTTTATTACATTTTGTACATGGTGTGGGAATGAAACGTTTTCACTATTTATTACAGAGAAACGACATTTAATTAAATGTGAAATGTTGAAGTAGAAAGATTGTATTTTCTTAAAACATACTCCAATAACCTGTTTTACTTAAATAAATAAATGTTATTTAAAAAATATATATTATTGCTTAGTGGCATTTTAAAGAAAATTACAACAATACCTGTGCATACATTTCCATGCAGTCCGCTAAACTCTGTTCATGACATCCAGACAGCATCTACAGTATGCAGAAACATGATTTCTCTCTAATAATCAGAGTCAGAAAGAGCTGTATTGTCAAGTGTGTTTGCAGACATGAGATATTCGTCTTGGTGTTAGTATAATGCATGCATTACTCATTTTTATTCCAGCGGCTGAGAGATACACATTCACACGCAGCACGTCACCGTTCACCCGTCCGCTAACATGAACGAGGATAATGTTCATTATCAGAGTGAATAACTTCAGGATAGAGTGTAGATTCATTATTCTTTCATTAATCCGTTGATTATCTACACACTGACTGGATTTCATTCATCTGTCACGCAGCCTCTTGCAAGCTTAATATGAATATTCAGATTTACAGCGCTTGAAGTCAACGATTTGGAGAACATATTGCATACAGTATATTTTGATCACTCAACTAAAGTTTTTGATTGGTTGTATTTGTATTTACTATTAAGTATATCAAGTATTTCTTTAAGTAACACAGTTTTAGTACAAACTTTGGCCCAAGTGCACATTAATGGTAACATTCATTTTATTAACAACTTTGAAAAATTATTTTTCATGTTTTCAATACATTTATTCAAACTGATTTCTTATTTCATCTACATAAATCATTATTTTATTTTATTTAAAGATTTCAAAAAGACAAAATATGAATTGAACAAATACTAAATTTACAAAAAAACACCTTCTATATTAAATGTACTTCAAAAAAAATCATTGTCACTCAGAAACTGCTAGTACATTTGACAAATAATTACAAAGAGACATCGAGTTACCCATTAAACATAACATTTTGAAGTACACACACAAGACTGAAATAGTATTTTCTTGTAATGCATCCTCCAATAATCATATTTTACTGTGTAGTTGAGACTTAAAACTTAAGTTAAGTTTGCTGAAAGATCTGTCAACTTAAAAAATGACTTTGAAGCAACTTTTACAGTGCATTAATATTTAATATAAGTATCCACTTTTTCTTTTCTTTTAATTTTACCTCAACTTTACAGAATTGTGATTTTTCGAAGTTGCAAATAAAACAAGGATAATTGGAGTATGTTTTACAGGAAAATACTACTTCAGTATTTATACTTAATTCATTGGTGTTGCTTTGCGTTTCTTTGTAAATATTCAGCTATTTCAGTGTGAAAATTGTTTCAAATTCCATTATTTTTTTCAGTGCAGCGGTTTAATTTATGGAAACACAATGATTTTATCTGCCCAGCTTCGAGTTCTCATCCAGGGGTGCGTTTCCCAAAAGCCTCGTTAGCTAGCTATGGTCGGACGCTCCATTGAACTCTATTGGTAGCAACAGAACTTGTGATCATAGTGTTTTTGGGAACGCACCCCAGGCTGGTTGCTTACTTGAGCAAACCTGTGTGAGACGACCTTATCAAAATGACATCTACAAACACACACTGACAGGCCGTTAGAGAGCACTAAACTAAAGCTCGCTCATAAAGCAAGCTCTCATTCCATCAGACTGCCCACAATGTGCATCTGAGCTAGAAGAGAGATCAAATCAATATTTCACCCTTAAATATTTACGTTGTTCAGAAACATCACAGGACAGAAGTGGGTAAACTTGCTCTGGTTGAGGTCAAGATTGGGTTAGCTGATGTTTCTGCTCATTAGCACAATCTATGTGTTTGGGAAAAGCAGCAGAACACACTTAGGCTTTTCCAGGCATCTGTAAACGCGCTTCATGCACCAGTGCAGCAAACACTAAACACGCACAGAGACAGAAGTTTCACAGCGAGTCTGAGATCCTGAAATCATGATGCTCAGCGCATTAAATATGAAGACGTTACAAGACAGCCGTCCTGGATTTCACATTGTTTGAGGATGCAAAACAGACAGTGAAGAGGAATGACTCTCACAATCATCAAAGTGTGATCAAATAAAGTTCAAAATGAGGTATCATTCATTATTCGTCTTTAAAGCAATAGTTCGCCCAAAATGAAAGTGTACAGAAAAGGTTTGGACTCTCATTCTGACGGCACCCATTCAACTGCAGAGGATCCACTGGTGAGCAAGTGATGCAATGCTACATTAGAAGCAAACTCATCTACTGAAGGTTCATTTTAGTTTTGGGTGAACTATTCCTTTAACACAAACTATTTAATACACATTTAATACAGATGAGCGACAGTGATAGCAATGCAATTAATTTATCAAATATGGGTAAACAAAATAGCCTCCACTTGTTTGTAATGTCTTTGTTAGCATTTCTAAAATTAGAAATCTTAAAAATGTATTAATTAGTATCAATTTTTCTAAATGTAATTTAACAATCACACGAAGGCAAGTGCAGCACTTTATAATCATAACACAGCTTATAAAGGCATCATTTACAAAAATAAACCAGGTTTTAACTTTATAAACAATAGAGGATGTGTGTGTAATCATCAAATGTCTGGTCTTAGTTTGTTTTCTTCTGTCTAAGGGGATTGAATTGAGTGTCCTTTGTGAAATCAGCTGAGAAACAGGGTGACTTTAAAGTCCCTGCCACCAATTTCATGAGTAAACGTCCTGTAAAACACACACTACCACTCAATCATACACGAGGACGTCATGACGTCAAGATGACCCAATCTAAACTAAAAGATGTGTCATTTATTTATATTGATCTAATCAAAAAACATGGTTCAAACCTGCTTTGTTCAGCTCATCGAATATCAAACAACCCTTCCCATAAAGAAACTTGAACATTTTGTTTAAATAGTATATTGTTGTCTTTAAGTAAACATTATCTAGTAAAAAAAAAATGTTTAGTCAAACATTTAAACATCATGAGTATTACTTTCGATGTTTTCTGAAAGTAAAATATATATATATATATATATATATATATATATATATATATATATATATATATATATGGCAAACTTCTAACCTAAGTTATTAAAGTGATCTAAAATAAAAACAATACAAAAGATATGTTACTTGAAATAACAAAATTATCAAAACTAAAAAGGTAAATATAAAAATAAATTATTAAAAATATGAATTAAAAACTATCATATCTCAAAGATACCAAAATAACACTGCATCCAACGAAAAACATGCACCATGACTGATGTATATTTAAAATATTATTTTTGTACAAACATTTTGAGAACATTAGTAAAGACCTGGGGCCTCATTTATAAAATGTTGTGCAGAAACCATCCTAAAATTGATCTTATGATCATCTCTCAAATATGTGTACAGGTGTGATTCATAAAATGAATGTACGTACAGAAAACGCATGAACGCGTCTCTTTCAGATGTGAAATCTATGAATCGCAAATGATCTTGAACTTGCGCCCAAATGAATGGTTTCAGTTCTCTGCCTTGTATACGACTCCAAATTAATGTCATTAACATCACCAGGAAAGATCACCAGTCATCATCCATATTCTTTATTTAATAATAATAATAATTCCTTACATTTATATAGCGCTTTTCTGTACTCAAAGCTTGGTACATAGAAGGGGAATCTTCTCAACCACCACCAATGTGCAGCATCCACCTGGATGACACGACGGCACCCATAGTGTGCCAGAACACCCCCCACACACCAGCTACAGGTGGAGAGCAGATGTGATGAAGCCAATCAGTGTATGGAGATGATTAGGAGCAAACAAGAAAAAGAGCGACCATCTGCTCAGACCCTGATGTGACGCTAAGAGCTTTTCCACGTCACACAGTTTTTACAAATAAAAGCGCTGAGGAGCAGGGAATGTGTTTCTTGAGAAACATCTTCAAGCTGAAGTGAAGGTGACTCCCGTGTGAAAAGAGCACTGGTCAGATCCGCTTCAATAAATAATTAGGCATCAGAGGTTTGTCCAGCTGAGCGTGGAGCTGAAACATGTCATGAAAACATGCTCTCGTGTGCTGCAGCTTTGAGCTGCAAACACTAAATGAGGAGTGAAAGGTGGGTCACGGCTGTCAGGACACTTAACGCAAAGACAGCAAGAAGAACAAAACCCGAAGCAGCCTATAATGATGAAGGATACAAGCGAACACGGATGATGGAGATTCAGCTGCATGAGGGATTTAAGATCACGGAGATCTTTGAGAAGATGCATGTATAATAATATTGTAATTAATATTCTTCATAATAATAGTAACATATCAACAAGTTGAATTGTTTTCTGATTGAAGATTCACAACCTCAAATGATAGAAAACTGGTCAGATGATGCTGAAGTTGAAGCATGATGTGAGATGATGAGGACGTAACAACAGAGCACTGAAGCATGAAATCATCTCAACATGTTAGTCATCGACATCATGTGAAGCTGAAGCGCTGTAAACGTGAAGCGCACAGAAAAACTGGACTCTCTGAGTCAGGAGTTTCCTGAAGAGCCGAGGCGAGTGAAGCCAATCCAGACCTGATCAGCAGTGACTGCGGATGACGTCTCGACACACGATGCTCAAACATCACCTGAGAAATCTCCTCAGCATCTCAGCTGTTTCTCCTGACATCTATGCCAGACGTTCCTCCTGAGATAGAGACCTCCGTAATCTCCGAATCAGACTCATCTCACACCTCAACTGATGCTTTCAGCCCAAAATCAAAAGAAAAAAATAGGAAATGATATTTTGCTGAAAGATAATAAAGATCACAGTGAAAACCATTAAAGCGGACCTATAATGCAAAAGTCGTGTTTGAACACAGTTGTGTGGTTGCAGTGTGTGAAAACAACCAGCCTGTAATGCTAAATATCCACCTACTCATGTTTAAATAATCCCTATAAATCATAAACAGTCTCTCAGAACAAGCGGTTCCAGATTTCTCAGAGGTTCACGTCACTATAGGGAAAAGTCCTGCCCATTTGTGACGCTCTCTGCCCACATTAGACACAGGCCTGAGTGAGAAGCAGCGGTCCGCCATTACTGCAGATATACACTGTCAGCGCCAAAGAGGCAATACAAGTGTTGTGTTCTGGGATGCACCATTGAACATTTCATTTCATTTATTTATTTAATCAGGGACCATGAACATTAATAATACATACAATGTGTAAAATGCACCAGATTTAGTCAACACTTGCTCATTTTCCTCCCTAGTCCCTTTTGGCAGGTTGATGTTAAGGACAGGAATAAAATATCAAGTCTCCATAGACTCCCTTCATCTGAGCCGCTAAGGACACTTTGGTTAAGTTTCATTTTTATTGATAAAGTCATGCCAATCGTTTTACACCGGACTGCCTCACAAACAAGGGTCATTCGATGCTGGATTTCCGCAAAGTCTGATTCTGAAAGAGGGATCAATACCGCCGCTTTGTGCGTGAACGTCAGAGCCAGAGAAAGGAAGCGCTTCACATTTTGTTTCCATGTTGGCTTTCTGAAAGAGCTTCTTGGCACTCTGTAAGGCTAATGTTGCTAAAGCTACCATCGTCTCTGTCTGTTTTCACTGATGCTGCCTCCACGTGCTATCAGAACGATCGTAAATGGGAATGTGGTAGTCACTGCATATGAAAGCAATGCAAGTCGATCGCTTGAGAGTTTCTGACAGTTTCAGTGCGTGAGATTGTTGTGTATTGTGTTGCCAGTGTGCTGGCGGGAGCATTAGCTCATTTGCATTTAAAGGGACAAAGACAAAAACGGTGAGCCTGCGCCCCAAGGACAATTTGAAACAAGCCAATTAGAGCTTAGCCTCAAATCACATGCTTTTGAAAAGTTTGTGTACATTTACATTTATGCATTTATGATGCTTTTATCCAAAGCGACTTACAGTGCTTTCATGCTATACATATTTTTTTCAGTACATGTGTTCCTGGGAATCGAACCCACAACCTTTGCGCTGCTAACGCAATGCTCTACCACTGAGCCACAGGAACACTGTGTACCTACATACACACTCATTAGTCCGGCGCCCCGCCCACAAATATGAAAGAAATATAGTTTAGATTTTTTGATTTTCAATAAATTATAATATAACTAACAGTAGAATACTATGACTAAATGATTTTATTTAGTTAATATTTGCGATATATTTTTAACTTATTGTTAACATGTTAAAGGGGGCTAACTTGAAGGGGGGGCGGCACCCCAGCGCCCCCTATTGACCAGCCGCCACTGAGTTCGTACAAGTAGTACATACACTTGTATGTGTGTGGGGGGGAGGGTGGTTGACATACAAAAAAATGTCAACATGCAAATAGAATAAAATAAAATAAGATTCATTTTAAGAACCGTTTCTTTTTCTTTTGATCCTGAAGACCAGGACATTTTCTTGACACATTTAACAGCAACTGAAATCATTCAGGCATTATAAGTGTGATCACGCATGACGTGACATGACACATACACACACAGAGAGAGAGAGAGAGAGAGAGAGAGAGAGAGAGAGAGAGAGAGAGAGAGAGAGAGAGAGAGAGAGAGAGAGAGAGACACACACACACACACACCACACACACACACAGAGAGAGAGAGAGAGAGAGAGAGAGAGAGAGAGAGAGAGAGAGACAGAGAGAGAGAGAGAGAGAGAGAGAGAGAGAGAGAGACACAGAGAGACACACACACAAAGAGAAAGAGAGAGAGACACACACACACACACACACACACACACAAACACAAAGAGAAAGAGAGAGAGAGACACACACACACACACACACACACACACAAACACAAAGAGAGAGAGAGAGAGAGAGACAGACACACACACACACACACACACACAAACACAAAGAGAAAGAGAGAGAGAGACACAGACACACACACACACAGGAGAGAGAGACACACACACACACACACAGAGAAAGAGTCTTTCACAGATACAACACTGTGTCCGTCTCTCTGTTCTGCTCTCTCCATCTCCACTCGTTCATGATCGGTGTTTAATGATGGATCTGTAAGGATGAACTCGGAGGATGTTTGGAGACGTTTCTGCTGTGACTATCCTGTGAGGAACTGAAGAATCACTCGTCCAGGAATTAAACACGCGTGATCATCATGGATCTTTCATTCATGGCTGCGCAGGTATGAGATATTTGGCATTATGCATTAAAGATACAGGTTTGACATGAACATCAACCTGTTCACTTTAAAGCGGTGCAAAGTGTGAGTTTAGAGCTCAAGATCCTCATCCATCCACTGACGTGATTTCACTTCTTCTGACAGCTTCTTCATGCCTTTCTGTACAATTTAACCGGTACCAGAGAGACTGGCTTAGTTTACTGGCGTACGTTTTTGATATTTAATATTGACATGTATGTATATTTATATTTACTGGATTTATTCTGGTTAAAGTCTCCTCTGGGGCTCCAGGCGAGAGATCGTGTCTCAAACTGTGCTCAGACTGGCCAAGACACCAAAAGAGATCTCGCTCCGTTCTCAAACCTTTCTCAGCATGTGATCTGAACTGCTCCACATTCACTTTATACATTCTAAGGGGTCGAACGAGCAGCGCCGCCACATCTAGAACAACAATAAATGACCTGAAGTGTGTTGTAACGGTTGTGTCCTGGTGAATTCAGTAGACAGCATCCGACGACAGTGAATGTAATCACGACAGACAATTGCTACATTGGCCTATGCTGTAATATTTAGCGTATGTAAACATTTCTCAAGAGAAATATAAAAAGATTAAAAGGATTACGTTTATTATACATTTCATTCTATATGTTTATATTTTATTCAAGCTGTAAAACTAAAGTGTACAGTATTTAGCAGCAGTGGTATCTTGGTATAATGCATTAACAACGGTTTGAGACAAATATGCTGTTATTTAATATAAAACAATGCGGATGGCGCTCTGTGGCGCGGCAGGAATTTGAACAGTGTCCTGAGTCGTTGCTGAGCGCTGCGGACAGACGCGAATGATGCCGCCGGTGTGCGTACAAGCATAGAAAACAATGTGTTCGGATTAAAGACACGGCGTGACACGACGCTGCGCTTCTCCTCCAGCGTGCGACCCCCTTTACTATGACAACTAATAAGAAATGTGGGTCTGTTTTTAAAGAAATTACCATTTAAATAAAATGTTATTTAAAATGTATGTAAATTTGAAATGTTATATAATGATATATTAACTGTAAAAAATATTGTAAAATAAAAAAATCTATATGATATGATTCAAAATTCATTATATTGATATAATGAAAACTAAAATAGACAAATTAACAAAATTTATATTAATACAAATATGATACACTATGAAGATACGTTAAAATTAGTATTATTTTAATCATGTTTTATCCTTTATTTATTTATTTGCATTACAATAATGACAAAATGCAAAAATGCCCAAATATATAATATTATGAACATTATAAAATCAAACTATGCATATAAAATATATATTTTTTATGGGTCAAAATATGTCACAGTCTTCAAGTTTCCTCAAAAGAAATTCTATTGTAAGAACAAATAATTTTCCTTTCACAGTTAATTCAATGACATCTTTGATCTCACTTTACAAAGACCATTTAAGCCTTACTTGAAAGTGATTTTTTAACATCCGTCACAGAGAAGAAAGAACATGTCAACGAACGAACACTGTATTCAGGTACATCACATATCAATGAAGTTTGTAGAGTCTTCGGGCATTTTGACTAAAAGAGAGAAGTGTTTTATCAAGACCAGACTGATTGCGTATCATCTAATCGTTGAAATGCACGTCAGAAGCAGTCGAAACAAATACAACACTGACTTTTCGATTGCAAATGAACGCGGCACACTCCATTAACCTACTGCAAGAAATAATAGATGAATCGAACATTGTGAAAAACACTATTGTTCACAAACTCCATGTCAGGCTTTGAGTAACTGCATCTGCCATCATCAGCACACCAGCTCCAGCATGAGCGAGCGGACAGCAGGTGCTGAACAATCAGAAGTGTCCCAGATCATCGCTCAGAGAACGTCAGACGCCCCCGGCGGCACCAGTGACCCTCCGGAGACACTTTCCTCTCGACACAGACACACAGCACAGTCACGAGTTCACACCTCACTCTCCACCACACAACAATAATAATACATTTAGAGATTACTATTGTGGAGCATAAGTGCTGCAAAAAAAAAAATTGACGAAAATAAATTTAAATATGTTCTACAAGAAAATACCATTTTAGTATTGTGATTACAAAATCTCACATTTATTTCAATATATTTCTTTATAATTATTTGTGAAATTTACAAGCAATTTCTGAGTGAAAACTGTTTCAAAGTAAATCCTACACCATTTGTGTTCAATAAAGATCTGTTATTTTAGTATTATTTATTCACTTTTATTGGTATAATATTTTGAATAGCTTTTATTTTTATATTTTCAAGTTTAATTTTAATTTTATTCAGTAATTTTATGTGATTTGTCATATTTATTCAGTTATTTAAGATTTAATTCTGTTGTAATTTTTATTTTAGGTAGTAATTTTAGTGCTTATTTTATTTAGTTGCCAATACAACATTTTTATTTAATTTTAAGTTTAGTTTTCATTTACTTTGACATTTTTAATTAATGCTTATATTAAATTGTATTCATTTTATGTTAAGTTTCCGTTTTAAATTTTAATAGACCTTGTAGTAATGTTATGTGATTTTTGTCATTTTTATTAATAATAAAAAATACTATTTATGTTTAATTTATTGTATTAAAGTTTTAATTTAGATTTTATTTACAGTTGTTGTTTTTTCAGTTAGTAATTTTAGTGCTTCATTTCTAATTTTCATTTAACGTTTTTCATTTAATATTTATATTTGATTTGAACTTTATTTTAATTAACAAAAAAGTTGTTTAATTCTATTAATATAATAACCCTCGTGAAGATGTTTAGTGTTTGTCATAAAACACACAGTGGCCTATAAGTATCTGGACACTTACAAATTATATTCATAATCAATCTATTGTACTTTTAGCATTTGTAACTACCAAATTAATTTTTTCTCAAATGTGTTTGTGCATCTTTCTTTCCAGCTAATGACTTTCTATATATTTGTGACCCTGGACCATAAAAGCAGTCATTTTTTAAAATTGAGAATTGAAACTGAATAAATAATCTTTCCACTGATGTATGGTTTATGATAGGACAATATTTGGCTGAGATAACTATATAAATATCTGGAATCTGAGGGTGCAAAAAAATCTAAATATTGAGAAAATCACCTTTAAAGTTGTTCAAATTAAGTTCTTAGAAACTATATATATATATATATTATTTTGATATATTATACAGTAGGAAATTTACTAAATGTCTTCATGGAACATGATCTTTACTTAATATCCTAATGATTTTTGATCCATACCATGTATTATTTGCTATCACTACAAATATACCCCTGAGAGTTATGACTGGGTTTGTGCTCCAGGGACACATTTTGTATCTAATGTATTGACACTCACACATTTTGGGGTCACCGCACAGGGGTCATCATGTACTGTAAACTCATGCTGTCCACATTATTTATGACCTGCTCATGAATCCAGTGCTTGAAAAATGAGCACGGGGCGCTTGGAGAGCAGGAATCGCTGGCATTAGTCATTTATGAATAGTATTTCAGTGGCGTGTTGTTTGGAGACACTGTAACTCTTGTTCTACTGATGCTTCAGACACACGTTCTGCTCCCTGTGGAGCTTCCTCCACGCTTCAAGAAACCCTGCATGACACGCTGAGTTAAGCTAGTTAAAGTGAGTTAAACATGTTAATATGTTTGGACACATGAGCTTAGTTAATGTCCACATACACAACCACTTGAGACATCACATTCATCATTTACTTTTATTTTAGCCTCATCTCAAAACACATGCAAATACCTCGTAAATACCATGGTAAACTGTAAAAACACAAATCTATTCTGATATCATCTCTGAAGTTTTTCATACATCAAAAGTCTTCAATGAAATCTGAGTAACGCCTCCATTGTGTCAACTTTTTCTCCGATTTTTCTCCTAAAGAAATCCCAAAATATTGTAATAAATATTTCTTATATATATTATATAAAGTATATAATTAAAATAATAACTTGGTTTTATTTATGCATTTTGAAATTACTTTTTTGGACAATTACATGCATGCATTTACACCTTAAGTCGCATTAATCATTATAATCATAATTTTCTCATTTGGCTCTCAAATCGCATTTTCACTCCCGTCCTCCCTTTTTTTCCCTGCTTGCTTCTTTTTGTCGTCTCATCTGTTGAGACTCTCTCTCTGAACTCTCCAAACTAGAAGATTATGGATTTGATCAACTGGTCTCTTAGTGCAATTGACACCATCTTCTCAACAAAAGTATGGGTTCTGGGAACCTGTTTGTCCTGACGGACGTTCGCAGCCACTATCGAGGATGCGTGGGAGTGGCAAATCGTATGTCTGGCTCTTTCCGTGGAGACATTGAAGATATCTACCTATTCGGTACCATGATAACAGGTATTTTGCTGATTGGATTAGGCTTTGCCCTGGGTTATCGAAAAATTCAGAAGACGGGAACAGCTGTCCAAAGTCTCACAAGGCTGCCCGTTTTGGTTGAAGCTGTGGGAGGAGGCGGTCAGCATTGAGACTGAGAATATTAACGGAATATGGATTCCATCACGATGAAGCTCACGGCTTTGCAAGTGAAAATTGATGCTTTAGGACCAGAATGGACAGAGAGAGAATAGCTGTGAAGGTATGCAGCTGTTCGCCCCAAAGACAAAACAAATCAATCTTATCTTTTCTGGCTCCCCGTACCAGCCGGCCTCAGCCAAGGCCATGCTGGATAACTACCCTGGGAAGAGGCGCTGCAGCGGACTCTCTTGCTCCCCGATTACAGACATTACTCCCTCCCCGACCAACTGCCTCGGCCGACCGCCAGGCTGTCCAAAGCGTCTGCGACCGGCGCCGAAATAAATGGCACCGGACCGATGGCTGCTTGCCAGAGCTGGATATATTCCCCTGTTGCAAAGTTATGTGTTTATGGTATATGTGCTTTGTGCTGAGGTGTGTTTTCTGTTCTCACACTGTACTCCCCAAATGGAGCATAGTCTGAAGGGGTTAATTTTTTTCTCCTCCCTCTCCTCATGTAATGCTGTATTTTCTTCCATTCCTGTCTTCCTGTTCTGTCTACCCCCGTTGTCACATGTATGTTGTGTATGTATGGACAGGTTGATGGCTAATTTTGCTGGTACTTGTGACTAGTGACAATAAAGGGCTACTACTACAATATTTGTTTTACTGAAGGCGTTCATTTAGAAGCGTCGGCCGATTAACGGTGAATACTGAAGAGAGGCGTTCACGTTTAGAAGCGTCACGACAGGCTCCGTCACACGGTGAATACTGAATAGGCGTTCACGTTTAGAGAATCGTAGCTCCGCGATACGTTTGATAGAAATAGAGTCCATGACGTGAGACGCTCACGGTGAATACTGAAGGCGTTCACGTTTAGAAGCGTCACGTGAGCTCCACGTCACCGGCGGTGAATACACACAGGCGTTCACGTTTAGAAGCGTCCACGGCGAGCTCCACGTCACGGTGAATACTGAAGAGAGGCGTTCACGTTTGCGTCGACAGCGTCACCTGCTCATCACTGAACGGCCGTTCACTGAAGGTCACTAGCTCGAGAGTTGAGTTATACTGAATCATCAACGTCGAGACGTCAGAAGCATCTGATTCACGGCGAGCTCCGCCACCGGTGAATACTGAAAGGCGTTCACGTTTAGAAGCGTCACGACAGAGCTCCACGTCACCGGTGAATACTGAAGAAGGCGTTCACGTTTAGGAAGCGTCACGACAGAGCTCCACGTCACACCGGTGAATACTGAAGAGGCGTTCGCGTTTAGAAGCGTCACGACAGAGCTCCCGTCACCGGTGAACACTGAAGAGAGGCGTTCACGTTCAGAAGCGTCACGACAGAGCTCCACGTCACCGGTGAATACTGAAGAGAGCGTTCACGTTTAGAAGCGTCACGACAGAGCTCCACGTCACACCGGTGAATACTGAAGAGAGCGTTCACGTTTAGAAGTCGCCGACAGAGCTCCACGTCACACCGGTGAATACTGAAGAAGGCGTTCACGCGTTTAGAAGCGTCACGACGACAGCTCCACGTCACACGGTGAATACTGAAGAGAGCGTTCACGTTTAGAAGCGTCACGACAGAGCTCCACGTCACACCGGTGAATACTGAAGAGAGCGTTCACGTTTAGAAGCGTCACGACAGAGCTCCACGTCACACCGGTGAATACTGAAGAGAGCGTTCATGTTTAGAAGCGTCACGACAGAGCTCCACGTCACACCGGTGAATACTGAAGAGGCGTTCACGTTTAGAAGTGTCACGACAGAGCTCCACGTCACACGGTGAATACTGAAGAAGGCGTTCATGTTTAGAAGCGTCGACAGAGCTCCACGTCACACCGGTGAATACTGAAGAGAGCGTTCACGTTTAGAAGCGTCACGACAGAGCTTCACGTCACACCGGTGAATACTGAAGAGAGCGTTCACGTTTAGAAGCGTCACGACAGAGCTCCACGTCACACCGGTGAATACTGAAGAGAGCGTTCACGTTTAGAAGCGTCACGACAGAGCTCCACGTCACACCGGTGAATACTGAAGAGAGCGTTCACGCGTTTAGAAGCGTCACACGAGCTCCACGTCACACCGGTGAATACTTTTCAATAATCTATTTTCAATTAGAAGCTCTTTCACAGAGCTTATTTCCACGCACAGTGAAATTAGTTCAAAAGGTTCTTTTAGTCGTCACATACTCAAATATAATCAGTAGTGAATACCGAACCTTACCTAGAAGTGGTGGGCGTTATCGGGCGTTAACGGTGAATACGCGAGAGGCGTTCACAGGCGATAAAAAGCTTAATCTATTCTCAAAGAGGGTTGGGAGCTGGGTCTGCACGGCCGAGACTTTCACCCTGAATACCGGCGTTCATAGCTGGGGCTGACGGTGAATACAAGAGTCTTGAACTAGAGGCTGCGTCCGTGATGGACAGATTGTTAACGTCTGGTCTATGTGGTAATACTGAAGAAGGACATCAAACGTTTATCATTCATCAACCTCACATATGGCTTTTCACTGAGATGTATGTAGTAACAACTTTCACGACAAATGCGTTCACCGGTGAATACTGAAAAGGCGCTATTGAAGTGTTTGTGTGGACAGAGCTTCACGTCAGCGCAGGTGAATACCGAAGGCGTTCACTTGCTCTTAAAATCTCCGTAATTTTGGTCACGTCACACGGTGAAGTAGCCTAAGACATCTTTCACGTCTGTAAAGACTCTACGACAGAGCTCCACTCACAGAATACGAACGTTGCACGTTTAAGCAAACAGGATGCGCTTTAGGTCTCATGTGAACTTGAGAATTCACTCCGAGAGTCACGACTGTGTGTACAGAGCTCCACGTACAGTGAAATACCACATCACGACGTCACGTGCTAACATGGATGCTAACACGGTGAATACTGAAGAGAACATTTATTTTAAAATTCCCAATGGAAACTGTAAACAGTTGAATACGACCTCTTATGTCAGGCCTACAGTTCAAAATTCATGTTTAACTGAATAAACAGTTAGTAAACACAAGTTCATCTTATTAAACATAGTTTTCACCAATTATCATAGTAGAACAGCTTTCTCAAGCAGTTTGTGATGCATTTTGGAAACAGAGATGCGCCCTGGTCTAATACCTGGCTTGAAACCCGTTCACGACTTACTTTTAGTCATTATTTGAGCACACATGAATCTGAATGCCTTCGCAGAATTCAAATGAGCCATTTAATCTAGATTAATCTGAATAATTCCAAAAGTAATCTAGATTAATCTAGATTACATCTTCACACCCTAATATATACATACACACAGTACGCCATATATTATGTAAACAAAACGTTTATTTTGGTGAATATTAAGTGATTAATCGTTTGACAGCACTAGTTATTTCATACTGGCTGAATATTGCACAGAACTGGTTTATTTGGATGTTTTTACCCAGCATGCTGGGTTGTTTTATTTAAAAACACTATATTGCTGGGTTGAAAATTGGCAGGAAATAAAAAAATCACACACTGAGTTTCTAATTGATTCAGTGAACTACTGAATAAATTCAGTGTGATTTTTTAAAATTTCCACAATTTCCACATGAATACCCAACAAGATGATGCACGTTTGGGATTTTTGTAGTATTGTACAGTTGTATTGTATTGTAAGTCTGTAGTATTTTCACCTCTTTTTGTACAGTTTTTGAATACATTTTTAGACATCCTCACTCTTTTGGTCACATCACTAACCCTAACTGAATAATGGTAGTAGTAATACTTAACAAATACCACAAGTAACATCATTGTGTTTTATGAGTTGCATGTGAGGAATATCTGTATTCAGCCCGAGCAAATCCCGCCGCAGGAAAAGCCTCACACTGAAGCGGAGCAGAATGCTGTTGTTCTGTCAGAGAATATTTCTCAGAGCGTCGTCTTGTCTGTTTAGAGTGTGTAGTAAGAGGAAAACTCATGACAGCTGTTACACGAGAGCATGGCCTCAGGCTGCAGTGAATACTGAAGAAGCTTCATTTCATTTAGAATATTTAGAAGAGCTCCATGGTGATTTATTGAGAGAGACAATCAAAGGCCACTGGAGCGATAAAGAGCCACTGTACATACAGTGTGAGGCATCAAAGGAAGAGTGAACACCGAACGCTGGTAGATTACTGAAACTACACCATCTGATTATAAGCAGGAATTAATATGTTTATTCAGATGAATCACTGAAACTACCTCATATTAGAAGCGTAATAATCAGTTTGACAAGCTGAATTCACTGAAGATTATTTAATTATATATACAAGCAACTCTGGTTATGCTAATTCCTCATTCTTATCTTAGCTTAACTTTTTAAATTATGCATGATTATATTAATTGCTTTTATTATGCATATTTATTTTTAGTTTGTCTATCTGTAGGAATACAAAATATGCAGAGACTTTGATTTCGTTGTTCTTGTGACAATAAAAATGAAATTATATTAATACATTTTGAACAGTTCTTATATTTTAAACTTAGTGTTCTTTTTAATAAGCATTTGCAGAAAAGTCAATTGAGAGAATACTATTATTTGGAAAGATCAGATTTTAGCAGTGTAATATTGACAAGACAAAGTGTTATTTTAGTATTTTGATTATTGAGATGAGATACTATTATACATTTTAATAATAGATTGAATTTAAATTGTTCTTAGTTTTAACTAAATTTATTTTTTTTTAATAGTTTTTTTATTAATAATTTCTTAGAATTATTTTTGTTAAAAATGTAAGTACATAAAGGTAAATTAAATGATGAATGAAATGAGTTCAGAGTATTTTGTTTTCAGAAATGGATATGAATATATATATATATATATACAAATATATATATTACCATGCATAGATTAAAACCGATTAATCTAGATTAATTTTATAATTTAATTAAAATGGCTCATTTGAATTCTGCGAAGGCATTCAGAAAATATCCTTTTACCCAAATAATGGCTTCTTAAGTCTTTGAGAACGGGTTTCTCAAGCCAGGTCTGTTTCCACTCATCTCCTGTTTCCAAAATGCATCACAAACTGCTTGAGAGCTGTTGATATATAAAATGTGATGAAAATAACTATGTTCAATAAGATGTACTTGTGTTTACTAACTGTTTATTCAGTTAAACATGACTTTTGAACTGTAGGGATACACAAGACATACAATTAGAATTCTTTTAAGATCAATAATAGTTTTCCTGAAGCAAAGACTGTACAATAACAGTGCATAAATTTTAACATGAACTTTATTGACCTCAGATACAGACTAAACAACACCAAGCCATTTCATTTAAATATTTTGATTGTGGGTTTATTTTTCTATTTTCCATTTTCATTTTATTTAAAGTTGTCATTTAGCATCTTTTGTCATGTACAGTAATTATTGTCTTTTTAAATGTCCATATAGTTAACTAATAGTTATAGTGAACTATAGAACTCAGAATTAAAGATGAAAAAGTCAGAATTGCGAGACGTAAACTTCATTTATTAGTACAAATGATCAGATATTACTATGGCGTGTCATCTGAATCACTCTTAAACTCTCGGATATTAAATGTGCGTTCACTGTCCAAACACACTGTATTTCCCACTTGAGTAATTCAGTACAGAAGTAGATCAGAAAAGCTCAAGACAGAGAGCTGAATGGAGAGTGCAATGCATGTTCAGTAATAGCGTTTGAGCTCAATCCAAGAAAATGAAAGAAAGAAATCACTCGCTGCTCATGACTGAATTACTTTGTAGTTTTAACAATAATTAATTCAGTCAAACCAAAAATGATTCAGACACCAAATACAATTGATTTACTAGTGGATGAACACTATAGTTTATTTAGCTAAACTCACTTACATAAATTAAGTAAACTGTGACAAATTTTAACAAAAAATTATTCATATGCCTTCAGACTACCAGTAAAATTGATAGAAAATTTGGGACTAAAAATGTTTCAGACACTTTGACCTGACCATGTTTTGCATTAGTGTTTTTCTTTAATTGCGAATACGACCTTTTTACACCACAGACTGAACTAAATGAAGCATTGCTTGGTAACCAATCAACAAATTATTGATAGTTGTGTAAGTATTGTCATACTAACAGTTATCTGAATTTTTTGGTTGATTGTAATCCATTACATAACATTCATAATTACAAAATGATCTGACATTATGAAGATGAATTTGTTCTGACACAGTTTAACTGAGTTCTTGTCATATTTTATCACCATTTTCGAAACTATAGCAAATCAACTGTGATAATGTGAGAAATGTTGAAGGTGTCTGAATACATTTTGGTTATTTAGGTTTACAGTGAAGACCATGCAGTGCTATTTTACATTTGATTATTCGGTTTATGTACCTGGACACCTACAAACATGAAAAAACTTAAACATTGTGTAAATAGCACAAATAAATAAATAGAAAGAGCATACAAATGAAACCATTAAAACAGGGCCCACTGGTACAACCGTAAACCCCAGCCACGGCCCTGTCCACACACACACACCTGTGCATCATAACCAGTGACCTGCTGAACTGTGTTTCAGCTTCCTATGATGAGCGGCGGCGCGTTCATGGACGCATCTCCGCTGGACGACTGCAGCACGGAGCACTCGCTCTTTAACTCCTCGGCCAGCGTGAACGCAGCACCTCCTGCATCTTCAGCACCGGGCCAGCAGGAGGAGCCACAGCCCGTGTCCAGCGACGCCGTCTGGCTCTGGATCGCCATCATCGCCACCATCGGAAACATCGTGGTGGTCGGAGTCGTCTACGCTTGTACTTTCTGAGACTCTCGGTGAAGAGACCATCCGGAGACGTGCAGCTCCACACACAACATATGAGAGGATCAAATTCACTGAAAGAACCGGACTCTCTAAACATCTCCAGAGACAGCAGACGCAGTTCTGATAAGTGCTGGTCTATCATACACGTGCAGAGAGCATCGCTTTAAACATCACACCATCACAAGTGTGTTACTTCAAATCAAATCAATCTTTACTCAAATATAATTTAAAAAAATAATATTTCAGCTAGTTTCCAAGGAATCAATTCTCATTTTCATTTAATCTGATGTACCACAATAACTAAAGCTGAATAAAAATTAATAAAACTATATAAACATAAAAACATTGATATTATTATAGTTTTCTTTAAAAAAATTGACTTTATTTTTATATTTTCCTTTTTTATTTAAATTGTTTTTGTTTAAAATGTTTTGCTGTGCATTTCTGGCATTTTTATTTTTATTTATTTATTAATTCGTCCATTTATTGATATGCATATACTTTGTCGTTTTTATTATCTTAGTACATGAAATTAAACTAAACAATATGTACAATTGTTTCAATTACTTTATTTAAAATATATACAATACAATATTTTTAATATATAATTACTGAGTCGTTGTTATTTTATTTTAAGTAATTATTTGTTTAATGTTATTTCTTTTAGATAACAGTAATAACCCCGGCTTCAGTCATAAACGCTGATCCGCTTTGATCATGTCTGGTCCAGTAGCAGCTGTTTTCATGGTGATTACTCTAACGAAGGACACTAACGGACTCTTAAGAATATGCAAATAAAGAGTTACTGTAGGGAATATGCTCATTGTTCGGTTTGAACAGGGACAATATGAGCTCAAGTGACTAAGGTCATCTTTTATAGCTGAAAACACTGATTTATTCCAGATGTATGACGGATTATGTTCAGGTATAAGACACAATGTGCTTGAAACTCCGCCGTTATATTTCTCTCTTACAAGGTTTTTGTGCTTTTATTTGTGAAGCATGTCTGACTTTATTCATGGGCTTTTTTCATAAGCTCTCAACAAATATGACCGGATCATAAAAAGTGTAGAAAGTTAAAGCTCAGTTTGTGTATAGTATATTTGAAAGAACCACAGTTGAATTGATCAGTTTCTGTAGCGTGAAACGTGAACAACTATTAAACGTTTAACAGCCAGCGTCTTTCAGTTTTCCTGTCCCCTAATTCTCATCTCACAGATGATTACGGCTGTATCAGCGGCGTCTGATGGAGTCAGTGATGAATTCAGACCTCAGCTGGATGAAATATTAACCTGATATCCTCACGATGAGCCCATATGATGATGTTTTCCTATTTAACAAGCTCTATGTATACACAATACTGTCCGCTCAATCAATCTAAAGCCAATCAGAAGCTCTCGGGTTCCTCAGAATCCTGCATCAGTGTCTCAGTAATGGATGTGAATGGGTGCCGTCAGAATGAGAGTCTGATAAAAACATCACAATAATCCACACCACTCCAGTTCATAAGTTACCATCTGGAGAAGACAAAAGCCATCACGAAGACATTTTTACTCTAAACCACTGCTTCTAGGCAAAATACAAGTCCATAATTAGTCCTTAATAAGAAAAATTATTCCCATGAATATTTTTTTAAAGATAAAGATGTAAACCTCAAACACCTACAAAAACAGTCAAACATAATCAGTTCATTAGAGGAATGAACTCAAACACCACAAGAAGCGAGAGAAAAAATGTGTCCAAAAACAGAAAAATAACTGTTGAAATGAATACATAATGTCAGAAAGAGTGAAAATGTATTTTATAATCATCTTCAAGCTAAAAAATACAAAATAAGAGTTAGACTTCCTTACAAGGGTAGAGATAAATTAAATAAATACATAGACAAATAAACAAACCACTTCCCATATATTTAGTGAATTTAAATAAATAAACAATATATAATAATAAAATCATGAGACATGCCTTTAAATGAATTTACATTTACATTTATGCATTTATCCAAAGCGACTTACAAGGCTATACATATTCTGCTATTTTATTCAGGCTATAATAATAAAATCATCAGACATGCCTTTAAATCATTTAAATTAATTAACCTACATTTAAATTTGAATAAGCAAATAATAATAATCACTATTATTATAATTACTAAATATTCAAATGAATGATCAATTTCTAATGAAGATGTTACAGTCAAACAGCAGATCTAGCATCGTACTGTATGAACGTGCCTTACAACACTGAAGAGAGCCAGCAGGGGGCGCTGATGCTTAAAGAATGACTTTAACCAGCATAACCTGAAGTCTGGTGTAACATTGATTGATGATTGACAATGAAAATGGTAAATGATGATAAAGCTCCTGCAAACAAATCCTGAATTAAGGTTCTTCTAATAACAGCGATGATGATTTGCTGAATGAACAGAAAACACTCTAGATTTATTAATCTAATAATAAAACAGCCATTAGTTATAAATATCTATAGTGACATTATATGTAAGGAAACATAATAATAGCATATAAGGACAAAAGGAGTATAACAGTACTTCATAAGAGTCATATGATGCTTCTCACTCTCAAATAATTTACAAAACTGAGGCCTTTCAAAGGGTACTAATAGGTACACGTTTATACTGTATATGTACTTTTAAAGTACTGCACAGTTTAAGGGTATGTAAAGGTACAAGGGTGAGTCCTGTAGTTTTTTTGAGTGTTCGTGTGAGAAGACTGAGATGTGAATGACATGAGGGAGAATAAATCATGACGGTGTCTTCAGTTTTAGGTGAACTGTTCCTTGCGTAAATCGAGAGCTGAAGTTTTCCATCATGTCACAGGAGGGTTCGTTTATCTTCACTTACATAACGTGATGAGTGTGTCTGTAAACTGAAGTGACATTACAACCATCACAAACGCTTCCTGACACGACCATATGCAGCTTACAAAATCAGCAGAGAACAGCGATGACAACATCTGAACCTCTCACAGACACACAAGAGATTCTCTGATGAAGATGTGCTTCAGAGATCACAACACAACTACCGTGCAACTACTCAGCATGACCAAAAACATGCTCTCGGATTCATCTTTTCTGTCTGAAATAAATAACCTCATTCTGAGCAAACTAGGCAACATGGCACAAAATGTATATATTAAGTATTATAATCTTGCATCTTTTTTATTGGGTTGATCTGGGGGTTTTTAATGCAGTAATGTATATAGTTTGGTTGTACCTATATATTAACATGTCCAAAAAATAAAATAAAATAGATTAAAAACCCAGACACCAAATTAAAGTTGCCATAGAATGAAAAAAACTGTCTTTACCTTGGCATTGTTAAATAATAAAAGTTATGTGCATGGAAATGACATTCAGTGAGCCTCAGACACCATTGTTTCCTCCTTATGTTAATCTCATGATTAAAAATGACCACTGAAAAACAGGCGAATCAGAACATAACACCGGGATCATTAAATGAACAAACGCGGACAACAGCGAAAATGGCAGATCATGGGAATACATGTAATGTTCCAGGCTGTGCAGGGGATGTGAAGTGCAGGGATGGGTTGGTGTCTTTATTCAGAAAGGCACAGAAAGCTAATAACGCGTTCTAATAAAATAACGCGAGCCACTAAAGGCACTAAATGGTTAGCTGCTAGCTGTAGCCTGTTACAGTACATAAGATTTCACTTATCATGTAAACAGAGTAAGGAGAGATGAGGATGATGGCAAATGATTTACAGATCCTGAGCACCACTGACAAGCGTCTGATCTTGTGAAATGTGTGGTATGTACTGTTGCTCCATAATATAAACAGAATTTGTGCATCGCGTCTCTTCAAAGTGAAACTAAAAAAGGAGTTTCAATGCCTCGTTTATTAATAACTGCTCCCTGATACCCGCGTTTTATATACAGTATAATTACCCGACGATATAACTGTGAGAGAAAGTATTTAAATATATATTTTCCTCCTTGTGTTTCCTTCTTGCTGATGAGTGGCACTGTGAAACAGCCAATCAGTTTGTGAGTGAGTGAGTGAGTGAGTGAGTGAGTGAGTTTGTGAGAGGGGGAGTTTATGAGTGGGTGAGTGAGTGAGTGAGTGAGTGAGTGAGTGAGTGAGTGAGTGAGTGAGTGGGAGTGGGTGGGTGAGGGTGTTGTGAGTAGTGAGGAGTGAGAGGGAGTGAGTGAGTGAGTGAGTGAGAGAGGAGTGGTGAGTGAGTGAGGGAGTTTGTGAGTGAGTGGGTGAGTGAGTAAGGAGGAGTGAGTGAGAGTGAGTTTGAGGGGAGTTTGTGAGAGTGAGTGAGTGAGGAGTGAGTGTAGGAGTGAGTGAGTGAGTGAGTGAGTGGTGAGTGAGTGAGTGAGTGAGGGAGTGAGTGAGTGGGTGAGTGAGTGAGAGGGAGTGAGTGAGTGAGTGAGTGAGGTGAGAGGGAGTTTAGTGAGAGGAGTGTGGTGAATGTGAGTGAGGAGTGAGTGAGTGAGTGAGTGAGTAGTGAGTGAGTGGGTGAGGGAGTTTGTGAGAGTGTGTGTGAGTGTGTGTGTGAGGAGTGAGTGAGTGAGTGTGGGTGAGTGAGTGAGTGAGTGAGTGAGGAGGAGTGAGTGAGTGGAGTGTTGTGTGTGAGTGTGAGTGTGAGTGAGTGAGTGAGTGGGTGAGTGAGTGAGTGGGTGAGTGAGTGAGGAGTGAGTGAGTGAGTGAGTGTGTGTGTGAGGGGTTGAATGAGTGAGTGTGTGTGTGTGTGTGTGTGTGTGTGTGTGTGTGTGTGTGAATGAATGAGTGAGTGAGCGGGTGGGTGAGTGAGACTTGTTCTGAGCAAAGAAGAAAAATAGCACACAATATTGTTTATAGTATTGTTCAGAACCGAATGAAGCATTTTATATTTTTTTAACTGTGGTTTTAAAAAACACTTAGTTTAACTTTTGTTTTAATAATAATAATAATAATTGATTGTCATTGTTGTAAAAACAATGAGATCACATTAGAGCCTCAATCGCCAGTGCAGTTTCTTAAAGTGCCAATACATAGAATGTAAACATAATAAGGTCCAACATGATCAGCAATAGCCCAGTATGTACACAGGACAAACTATATTGACAAGGAATACAGTGTATGAGGAGACAGTAATAACCAGTAATGTATTGTTGTGTGTGCCGCAGCAATGCAAAGTCCAGTTCACAACTATTTCCGTTGTAGAAGAGTGGTATATAATGAAACCAAATTTAAGTGGGTGGGGAGGGGAGAGGGGAACAGTGTTCGTTCAGCAATCTAACTGCCTGGGGATAAAGCTATTGGCCATTCTGGTGGTCCTGAAGAGACCTGTACCTCCTACCAGAGGGCAAAAGTTGGAACAAAACGTGTGCTGGCTGAAACCGGTCTCTTATGATGTTGTGTGTCCTGCGCAGGCAGCAGGAGGTGTACACAGTAGACGGTCCCGATGATTTTACCAGCAGTTTTCCCCACCCTCTGAATCATCTGCTGTTCAGCTGGAAAACCACACTAGCAGCCCATAGGTCAGCACACTGTGAGTTGCACAATTGTAGAAGTTTATCATTAGGTTCTGGGGCAATTTGGCTTTTTTAAGCTTCCTCAGATAGAAGAGACGCTACTGGGCCTACCCTACAGCTAAGGTGATGGTATTGCCCCAGGACAGATCCTCCGACACAGTGAAACTGTTCACCCTTTCTACAGCCTCTCCGTTAATGTTTTTTTAATGTTGAAAACCAGGTTATGCTTTTTACACCGCCCTGCCAGTAGTTCAGCCTCCTCCCTGTATGCCATCTCATTGTTGTTTGTTATGAGGCCAAGCACAGTTGTGTCGTCTGCAAATCTAACAATGTGATTAGTGGAGAAGGAGGCAGAACAGACATGTGTGTAAAGTGTGTAGTGTAGCGGACAAAGCACACAACCCTGAGGGGCACCAGAGCCACATGTCAAAAAAGCCCCCTGGTAACACAATGGTATTACATTTTAAAAACAGGGTTAGACCCTGGAACACGTTCAAACAGCACTGCATGACTGGAGTTTTACTGGCAGAAAGCAGTCCCGGTCCTGAGCGTTTGAGTGCACGGTGGAAAACTCTGGTTTGGTTCAGTGTGGTGCGTCTGGAGAGCTGGCAGAGCTTTACTGAGTTAACCAGACAGCATTAGAAATCATTACACTGAAGAAACAAGTTTAACATGACTCCATGCCGTCCAGACATGAGCACGTTCAGCCGGCACACCCACAGTAATGAACTTCAAACATGTTTCTGGGCTTTACATGGGACTGTGGTTTGGGTGCTGGGTGAAGTGAGGAACGACTCTGAAAACTAGGAAAATTGGAGCCAATAAAGTTATGGTTTCTTTTCACTGGATGATATTCAAATGCTGGATGCATTTTAGTTGAAATTGCCTTGTTTTCCTGTATTATGAAAAGCAGATAGTAATTTTGATGAATTAGCATTTTACTATAGCACTTTAGTATCACTGATACACTATTATAGGTTTTGGTCATATTTTGAATTGGACTTTAGTAAAAAAAAAAATATATATATATTATTCATTAAGTGAAAATTATTCACTTTGTTTTGTTTATTTAAATTGTTTAAGTATTTTTCAATGGTTATTTTTATATTTTCTTATGTCATTTTATGTCATTTGTTTTATTCTACATAGTTTTAGGTTTTAATTTTTAGTTTATTTACTTGTAATTATTTTAGTACTTTAATTTAACAAAATTGAAAAATGCTGACTTGGCAACTAGGTGAAAAACTAGGTCATTGATATATTTATTGAGCTTGTTAAGGTAATGGAAATGTTTTTCATGGTTTTATTAATGATAATAACCCTGGTAAAGTGGTTCTGTTTGTGTAAGTGTGGACGTCTAATGTGTCGACATGACGTGTTTTGAAAGCTGCGGTGTGCCTTTAAACGTTCCACAGCTCAAGACCGTTTCAAAACCACACGTTAAAAATATATTCATAAAGAAACCCAGACACCAAATCAGCACATTAAAATACTTCATACTGTTCTGAAATACAAACACAGCTCTGCATCATAAATCTGCACAATGATGAAGATCATCGTGTGCTATTTTCTCTTGTTTGCTCAGAATAAATCATGATTTATTTGTTTTCATATATATATATATAACATTTATATTTATGCATTTAGCAGACGCTTTTATCCAAAGAGACTTACAGTGCATTAAGGTTATACATTTTTTATCAGTATGTGTGTTTCCTGGGAATTGAACCCACAACCTTTTGCGCTGCTAACACAATGTTCTAACACTGAACCACAGGTACACATATTGACATATTAAAATTTTACATCATAAATCAACTACAAATAAAATATCAGGCATGTTGGGAAGAATATTGACAGTGCTGGGCTCTGGGCTCTTTTTGACTTCAGTTTGTGAGTATGTGTGCATGTATGTGTGTCCAGAAATTGTGATATTCATTTAAGAAATATTCATTCAAAGTGATAGTTCAGCTAAAAATAAAAGCTCTGTCTTCATTTCTCACCCTCATGTCCTTCCAAACCTGTATGACTTACTTTCAAAGACAAAAACGCACCTTAAAACCACCAGCAAAGAGCTAATTACAGACTTGTTGTGTTTGGTTGAAATATTCCTTTGAAACGTCCTGAAGCTTTTGCTCTGTCTGAACTGTGAATGTTCATCTCCATTGTGACTTTCTGAACTGAACATACAGCACATATTCATGTAACAACAAATGGAAAGAAACAAAAAAATTGAATGCATTAAACAAAAACATGCTATTATTCATCTTGAGAGTGCTTCATATCATTAAACTGGCTATATGCAACTTTGATCAGCTATGTAAAGGAAAATATTACAGGTGATATAATAATAATTAGTTGCATTTATATAGCGCTTTTCTGGGTACTCAAAGCGCTTTACATAGAAGGGGTATCTCCTCGTCCACCGTTTTATTTCTATCTGTATTCTGAAAGTTTTTAATGAGAGGTTTGTTCATATAGCATTCGCCTGTTTTTATATGATATTTCATTTCTAAAAACATAGCTATTTTTTTTCTGTCAGTTGACAATGTTTTCTGATTTATGGAGTGATGTGTGTCAACAAAATGAAAACTTTGAACCTGGCCTCATCCAGTGGTCAAATTCAATTAGTTAACAACACAAATGACTGGTGATTTAAACGAGTTTAAAGCAGATGAAACAGCGCTGACAAATATTTACTGTAGTAACACTAACTGCACCACTGTATTGTGGCAATAATGTGGGGCAATCATAAGACATTTTAATGATATCATTAATGTAGACATGAATTAGAAGTATTAAAAGGTACAAGGGAACATGATTACTATAAATCTGCAGTATTTATTTTTAGTTTGGTCATCTCGCTCAGCCCTATTTAAACATAACATTTCAAACCCTGTAATACAAAAAGGTTTTAATGTCATTTTTATGTAATCAATCAACTGGAGAAGTATGGTGATATATTAGATACAATGTTTACCCTTTTTGTGTTTTAACTCATTTGGTATGTGTCCGGTTTTTAGAGTCTGGGTAGTGAAAGTGACCCAGTGAAAGTCCCTAGAGATCCAGTGGGGTGTTTACTCGACAAAACATCTCAGAATTTCCATCGGACGCACTGAAAATGGCATTTTAACACATAAACATTTACACAACATGTTGACTGTGGTCAGTCATTGTTTATCTTAGCAAACCAGAGCACTTCAGCAACTGTGATTTAATCTTGAAAATATGACTCTGTAAACCATTTCCATCTGCTCCAGTATTTCCTGGACTCTCTTCACTTATTGCTTTTGATGAAAGTACGCATCTCAGAAGGTCACCGATATTGGTTCAATATATTGCAATGATATCAAACAAAACAAAGAAAGAAATCTGGCTGCATTTGCTTTCTTTACACAAAGAAAAAAAGTCTTCACAATCTTTAAATCAAAATGCAACAACTCGCTTTCCTTTTCCACCAACATCATGATGACGGTATAGCGGGAAGAATTGCCAAATATGTTTCGACTCAACATGATATAATGGCTGAGCCGATTAGCTTTGTAATACGGTGTTTCTGATCTCATTTCATGCTAAACTTGCTCCATCTTCAAAAATAATCTTCCATCTGACTCCATTCTAGTAAGTAACTGCCTATTTCATGAATGAACCGATTCCCAAGAAATAATCAAGCCTGGACCTGCATTTGTTTCTCATTGAACATCCCTTTTGACTCATAAATAAATCAGACTATGCAAGAAAAATCACATTTTAAATTTGACTAAGTGTCTTTCTTAAGGGAGCAATGCTGAATCCACCGAACCCCATCATTACACCCAGACATTGTCCTATTTTCAGGAGACATCTGACACAAGAACCATTCAGACTTCTGCAGTATATAACATGCATCTAAAACATGCTGTTTTTGCATGTGTGGCACATTTGGACGATCTAAGCTACTCATCAGAAATTAGGAACAAATCTGTTTTTTGGTAGTTTTTTGAATGAAAGATGTTTGTTCTGCTCACCAAAAAATACAGTGAAAACATTGAAATTGTGAAATACTATTACAATTTCAATTGTACATTTATTACAAGTTTTCTATATGGATATCTGTTAAAGTGTAATTTATATCTGTGATGCGCAGCTGTATTTTCAGCATCATTACTGCAGTCTTCAGTGTCACATGATCTTCAGAAATCATAATAATATACTGATTTACTGCTCAAGAAACATTTCTGATTATTATCGATGCTGAAAACAGTTGTTCTGATGCACATTTTTGTGGAAATTAATATTCTTTTATTTAGCAAGGATGCACTGAAGTGATGGATAACATTTTTAATGTTACAAAATATTTCTATTTAGTCATTTCTATTTATTGATCAAACTGCCACAATCAGGTTTTGTTCAAAATCGATTAAAAATGCCAGAAAATGGAGCATACTACCGTTTTCAATGTTTATCACTGCATAATGCATTCACATATAGTACACACTGTGTATGCAGTATGCTAGTATCCCGTTAATAGCAAATCAAATGTAATTACAGTTATGTGCATAATGATAATGAGCTCCTATCAGAGATCCATTAGCGATGTGCTTTACATTAGTAGCGTCTGACAGCTGCATATCCTCAACGGAGCAATAAAGCCACTAACACACAGTAAGTGTTTGGTAAGTGCTAAATGACGCTCTTATTTGGGCCTATGAGACACTTTTGAGAAGTGATTTTAATCTGAGGTCTGTAAACTAACAGCTGTGGTCAATAATGGTTTTTTGGTGTCCTCTTGCCTCCACAGTGGTTTTTAAACGGAAACATTGGAATTGATTTTAATAAACGTTGAATCTTATTGTATTCGGACCTCCACACAAACTCTTCCCATCAGAGCTGAGCTTTCATCTTGAAGACAAAGTTCAGAACACCTCGGCAACCAACCATATCATGACTTAGTGTTTCCTACTAGAGAAATATGACTTTCTTTTAGTTAAACCGAGAAGGGTAGATGCCTGGATAGATATATAGATATTCATAAGATAGACAGAGAATGTCTCTTCAGGACATTTTTTTAATGTATCAAAAAAAAGTTTATTGATGAATGTTTTATGAAACATTCTGAAACAAATAGTAACATTTGAAATACATTAGGTGAACGTTCAAATAAATGTTTACAGAAAACAAAATGTTCCATTAAAGACGAATTTGTGTGCTAACGTTCTGAGAAACATTACTAAAGACCAGATAATATTGAAGAAATGTTCTGTTAATACTTGATGAATGTTATTCAGGAATCCTTGCCAGAACATTCTGCAAATGTTCCCTGTTATCCAGATAAGACAATCAGCTTTATTGTGCTCGTCTGTTATCATCAAGAAAACACAGAAACATGTCCACATGGTCTTCGGGAGGCTGTGGGTGGTTGCCAGGGTGTTGCTATGCTGTTAGTTTTTTATTCCTAGCAAATCTCACAATTAGTCACAAAGAAACATTTTATTGAACATACAATTATGAAAGACTGAAATTGTATTGTTTTGTAAAACTTACTCCGATAATGTCAATAAACTTTGAAAAAGATTCCAGTGTAAATGACCTGTTTTACTGTCTGCCAGGCAAAAATGATCAGAAAAAAGCCTGATCACATTTGAAAAATTTTAAAATGTTTAAAAATGCAAAGTTTAATACTTATTATTTGACATGTGAAGGATCAGGGAGGGTTACAGAGTCCCCGAGAGCCTAAGAGATGCTTGCCTCAGTTTTGAACAAAGAAAAAATACTGTAAAACAGCAGAAAATGAAAAAACAGAAGATTAGTTTCTGGCAAAGGTTCATCAGTAAAAAATGTCAATTTTCTATTTTCACCTCCATAATGATGTCAGCAGCAGCTGGGATGTTGGTGGATTTATAAACACACTTTCACAAGGTCATGACTGTATTTATCTAATCCAGAGCATTAAATCTGACAAATAAACTGCCAAGAAAGATTCAAGCCCAGTAAAGAAAGACTTGAGGGGTCACAGACACCCCTGGACTCTCTTATCTGCCTGTATATTGACCAATAAAGGGAAACACGCTGTATTAATTCAATCCAGGCGGCTGCTTCAGAGATTTCCAGTAAAACAGCAGGGAAAAGTCGGAGGGTGGAGACCAGGTCTGACATCAGAGTAATGCTGATCTCCCACTCATTTAAGAGTCAGGCCCTGTCGTGTGCTCACTAAAGCACGGCACACATCCGCGGGAGAAACCACACATCTGGAGTCACTTTTCTGGAGGAGTGAGGTACGTACAACACCGTCTCAACGACAAAACCGTGTAGAGCTGATGTCTGCCAAACAATGTGTCGTTTTAAACTGAATTGAGGATCAGACCGCACTGGATAACTTACATTCTTCTGCTTTGATTTCATTAGTTCAAATGATAAAGAGCCAAACTATTACAACATATTTGCTCAAAGGAATGTCATGAAACAACATGTTCTGTTTCTACTGAAGCAGAAGAACGGGGGAAAGCAAAAAGAAAAGCTAAAGAGAAAGGCAAAAGCAAGGGAAGTTTTAGCATGTTTTATTCAGTTTGAAACTGCATTACATATTTGGCAGATTTTGTAATAACTTATTAAACAAAATGTACATTATTGTTTACTTGTAATGATCTAAACTCATGAAAAGAAATGTGTCAGCTGTTAACATTATTTCTGTTTATTTTTCGCTTTACAAATACATTTTGAAATATATTTGCTTTATGGAAATCAACAATCAAGTGATAAATAATGATGGTATATATGTTTTGCGAACAATACCAATGCGGCTGGTTATTGCTATGATTACATCATTAGTGATTATGACTTGTGTTTGTGAGCATCAGTTTAAAGCACATATGCACACGGACTAACTAGTAATGGATTTACTACATCAGTAAATGTGCATTAAATTGATCAAGTGACAGTAAAGACATTTATAATGTTACAAAAGATTTCTATTTTACATAACGCTGTTCTTTTGAACTTTCTATTCATCAAAGAATCCTGACAAATCATGGTTTCTGCAAAATATTGATCAGCACAACTGTTTTTGAACATTGATAATAATCCAAAATGTTTCTTGAACAGCAAATAGTATATTATTATGATTTCTGAAGATCAGAAGACTGGCGTGATGATGCTGAAAATACAGCTTTGATCACAGAAATCAATGAAACATTTACAATATATTAACATAGAAAAATTGTAACATAGGTTAACATAGGTAAAACATAGGTTAAATTGTAATAATATTTCATTGCATTTAATTTTTTAATCAAATAAATGCAGTCTTGACGAGCAGAAGAGACTTTCAAAAATATAAAAAATCTCCCAACCCCAAACGTCTGCTTGGTACTGTATATTAGTTCAAGCATTAATTAGCAGTATACAGTCCCAGAATTCACATCCGGAGATAAACAGACACAAATAAGACTAAGTGCCGGCCGGGGCCAGCTGCAGAAACTTGTAACATGTTAAGACAGTCTTAGATAAAGTGTAATCAGTCTGAAATGTTGATTCATTTAAGACTAATCCAAGATATTTGTAACCAAAAAAAAGACGACCAGGCTTTGATGACTAGCTTGTAAGACTAAACCTTTTACGCTACTGGCCGCTGGTCAACAGCACTTAGAAAGTCTGACTAAAACGATTCAATCTTCCGACTAACTGATCAGTGAAGCTATAAAAAAGATTACATTTTCTTTCCCCTGCTGTTTTTTCCAGCTAATCAGCAGCCTGACAGACAGTTTCTCTAATCACACTGGAGATATTACACAACTACACATGCTTTCATACCGTAGATGCCCCTTCCAGGATTCACTGATCCACAAGCGGTTCCAAATCACTAGTTTTATGTAGTGAAAACATGTAATGCTGCTCCTTCAATGCAATAAAGCAAGGAATATGGGTTTGAACCGACATGAGGATGAATGCTGACTGACAATTGAATTTAGGGTGAATTATTGCTCACTGAGGCTGAATGTATTTGATTACAAATACAGTTAAAAACAGTAAAATAGTTCATTATTGCAATTTAAAATAACTTTTCTATGGGAGTAGATGTTAAAATGGAATTAATTCCAGTGATGAAGTTTCAGCATCATCAGTCTTCAGTGTCACATGATCTTCTGAAGTCATAATAATATGCTGATTTGCTGCTCAATAAAAATTTCTGATTATTATCAATATGGAAAACAGTTGTGCTGCACAATATTTTTGGAAAAACTAGTGATCGACCGATATTGATTTTTTATAACCGATACCGATTATTTGCATGTTTATGTACCCGATAACCGATATGCAGAACTGATATTTATTTACTGTTATAAAGTAAATAAATAACTGAGTGAAGCTTTGGTTTTTCCTTCTTTCAGTCATCTTAACAACAACAAACAACTGTTGAAAATTAACATTTTCATGTAAAATGTAATCTTCAAATTACAACAATAAAAAAAATGTATTTATAAAAAGCATCATCAGCAACACTGATATTAACAATAAACAAAATACTGTCTAATGTTTTTAAATGGAGAAAATAAAGGACAGGAGTCATATCAACTTCATGTTAAACTACAGTTTTAGGTTTATAATCCGTTTAATAGACTAAAGAATAATTCACTGAATAATATTCTCTGGAATATTGAAATAAGCTATAACAAACAAAACATCGTATTTTATTGCATTTCTTAACTGTTTTATCAGAATTATTAAAATGTTTTTGTCATTCTAAATTATGAAACCTGCTGACAGCGGTTTATCTATTTACACAGAACTATACTCAAACTGAGATCGCTTGCGGAGATAATAAATCATTAATTTAGATAGAGATGTATTTATTTAGATGTTTATTGGTGAAATAATGGTTCTATAGTAAATGTTAATATAATTTAGTGTGTTTCAAACGAGTGAATCTTGTATAAAGTTACATGCGGAGGCCGCGCTGGAGCTTCTCCTGAGTGAACAGTGTCCACTGCTCCAAGTGTGTGTGTGTCTGTGTGTGTCCACTGCTCCAGGTGTGTGTGTGTGTGTGTGTGTGTGTGTGTGTGTGTGTCCACTGCTCCAGGTGTGTGTGTCTGTGTGTGTGTGTGTGTGTGTCCACTGCTCCAGGTGTGTGTGTCTGTGTGTCTCCACTGCTCCAGGTGTGTGTGTGTGTGTGTGTGTGTGTCTCCACTGCTCCAGGTGTGTGTGTGTCCACTGCTCCAGGTGTGTGTGCACTTGGATGGGTCAAATACAGAGAACACATTTCACTGCTGGTTATACTCTCTATAATTGTGTATGTGACAAAATATATATTTTTTTTCTTTACAAAACCGATATCTGATTATGGTAAAATGCTTCAATATCGGGAAAATATCGGTAAACTGATATATCGGTCGATCTCTAGTGAAAACCATCAAGCATTAATGTTCAAAATTTGGGGGTAACACTTTTTATTCAAAGTGACAACATCTAACATTACAAAAGCTTATTTGTATGAAATATTGTGCAGTACAACTGTTTTCAACATTGATAATATTCAGAAATGTTTCTTGAGCAGCAAATCAGCATATTATAATTATTTTTGAAGATCATGTGACACTGAAGACTGCAGTAATGATGCTGAAAATTCAGCTGCGCATCACAGAAATCAATTACATTTGAACATATATTCACATAGAAAACTATTAATTTAAATTGTAATAATATTTGACAATATTACTGTTTTTGATCAAATAAATGCAGTCTTGGTGAGCAGAAGAGACTTCTATTAAAATGATTAAATGTAAAGTGACACTGAACATCTCTCCACAGATATCCATAGAAACATGGAGCACGACATACAAGTAACAACATCATCCATCCTTTCCACAATCCCTACCAACGTCTCCGGGAACAACACCCACTGTCCGCATTGGGAAACATGGGACTGGCTGTACATCATGCAGCCTACTTTCATGTTCACCATCTGCGTGCTGGGAATCGTGGGAACGCCTTCGCCCCTGCTGGTCTTCGCCTGCATAAGAAAGCCTGTACGGTTCGGAAATCTACTTGGGGAGCCTGGCAGCCGCTGACCTCCTGCTGGTCTTGTGTTTGCCGTTCTGGGCCATCAACATCATCGATGAGTTTAACTGGCGATTCGGTTCGCTCATGTGCAAACTAGTCAACACGGGCATCAGAATGAACATGTTTTGCAGTATTTACTTGCTAGTGTTGGTAAGCGCCGACCGCTACATTGCACTGGCCCATGCATTGTCACGCGGTAGAATGAGGCGACCGCGGTGCGCCAAACTCAACTGCATCGGCGTCTGGGTTTTCGGATCAATCCTCAGCATCCCAACGCTTCATTTCCGGGACACTCAATTCATCCCGGAGCTGAACATCACGGCTTGTATTCTGAACTATCCGAACCCCAAAATCGGCCTCGTGTGCGACATTCTTCTCATCTTGCTCGGCTTCATCGTCCCATTTTGGTGATCTCCTACTGCACGCTGATGATCATCCGAGCTTTGCACGAGCAGGTCATCGACCGCTTCAATGCAGAAAACACTGAAAGGAAAGCCACCATCCTGGTGCTGGTGGTGCTGATGGTGTTTCTCTTGTGTTGGGTGCCGCTCCACCCGTGACCTTCATGGATATCCTAATGCGCTCGCATCTTCAGCGGATGCGAGTTTATAACCGCCGTGGACGTCTCCAATCAGATATTCACCTACTTGGCTTTGAGCAACAGCGTGTTGAACCCGATACTCTACGTGATCGTGGGCAAGAACTTCAGGAAGAAGGTCAAAGAGCTGATGAAGCAACTTACGGAGAAAAAAACTGATTTGACAAACGGTTCTACAAGATCACAGCTCTCGTCAACCTTAAAGACCTTCACGACATTTTAAGAGCGTTATGTACAAAATATCCATAGGCACAAATTAAAATAATCATTTAATGTTTGTTTAATAATTTTGACGTACAATAACCAGTAAGTTGTAAATAGATTATTGATGTACATGTTACAAGAAAATACTATTTCAGTCTTTCTATTTCAGATTTAATTCAATGTGTTACTTGCCGTTTCTTTGTAATTATTTGTAAAATTTACTAGCAAAAATTGAGTGGAAACTGTTTGCGTATATCCTACATCAAAGTTACAAACCATAGTAAAACCATTATGTATAAAATGAAAATGTATAATGTTTGTTTAATACATCAGGTTTGGTGTGATTTTGAAATGTTGTAAATAAAGCTTAATATTTATTCTGTAAATAAACTTTCACTTTGAGATGCTAAAACATTTGTGTAACATTTGTGTATGTTAATGCTTAAAATCATCAAGCTCTGAAACTTATAAAATAATAGTAAAATACTGTCAAATCTGGGTTATTTTAGTATTACTGAGATACTATTTATTATTATCATCATTACTGTTGTTGTTGTTTATGGTTTTATTCATTTTATTTCAATTTTTAGTTTTAGGTAACACAAAAGGTTTTAATTTTCATTAACTTTAATATCCCGGTGACAAATTAAGTAAAACTATGAAAAAAAAGTCCTTTTGGAGAAAAGTGTCTCCGAAATGAATATAAATGTATATTTATATGTATATCCGTATCCTTACACAATATTGCAGAGAATACAGTAACACTACTGCAGCACTTTCTGTCTCTGTAATGATGTTAAAGATCAGACAGAGAGACAGACGATGATTTCTGCAGACAGTGTTTGTTTCCGGGGTAAGAAAATGACTAGTTGGTTTTTAAAGAACAGACTTTCCAGTAATGACTCTACACCCTCTTGCCTCTTTCTGAGACTATGAATAACATGCTCCCAGTGTTTTTCCAACGATACCTCAATGGCCAGACATGTTTTTAAGAGGACTGTGGTTGGTTAGTGGTGGGACCTTCATAATTGTGGATGGGTGACTGTATTCCCTCAAATAAAGCATATATTAGTGGTATAAATTCATCATAGTCTGTAAAACAAAACCTCCATCTGTAAAAATATCATCTGTTGGCTGCATCGCCAGCACCTCAAACATTTTTATACAACTCTGGCCCCATGGATTTGATTTTCAGGGGTATATTTTACCTTCGTGGGGGCTTATTTCTTTTTCTAAACCCATGAAACAAATCCAATACCACAATTGAATGGATTAATATAAATACGTTCTCAATCTGAATCACTACAACAGTTGTTTTCCACATTCAATTTATATTCATATTCATCAATAACACTCGTCTCTGAAAGTGTAAACAAAATAAAAGTTCTCTTACAAATAAGCAACCAGGTGCAAAGTTTTTTAGGTTCACTACGGTTGTGCCTGCCAACACATTTTTTCAGTTTATAAAAGTTCACTGAAACTACCATTTTAAGGTCAGAAAGTTCACCTGGGTAAGAAGAGGTCGACTGAACTAACAGTTCACTTTTAGAAATGAGTTTTATTTTGAGAAATGTTCACTTCACTTTTAGAAATGAGTTTTATTTTCAGAAATGTAGTTCTACTTTTAGAAATGAGTTTTATTTTCAGAAATGTAGTTCTACTTTTAGAAAGTAGTTTTATTTTCAGAAATGTTTAGTTCACTTTTAGAAATGAGTTTTATTTTGAGAAATGTTCACTTCACTTTTAAAAATTAGTTTTATTTTCAGAAATGTAGAGTTCTACTTTTAAAAATAAGTTTTATTTTCAGAAATGTAGTTCTACTTTTAGAAATTAGTTTTATTTTCAGAAATGTAGAGTTCTACTTTTAGAAATGAGTTTTATTTTCAGAAATGTAGTTCTACTTTTAGAAATTAGTTTTATTTTCAGAAATGTACAGTTCAATTTTAGAAATTAGTTTTATTTTCAGAAATGTAGTTCTACTTTTAGAAATTAGTTTTATTTTGAGAAATGTTCACTTCAATTTTAGAAATTAGTTTTATTTTCAGAAATGTACAGTTCTATTTTAGAAATTAGTTTTATTTTCAGAAATGTAGAGTTCTACTTTTAGAAATTAGTTTTATTTTCAGAAATGTTCAGTTCAATTTTAGAAATTAGTTTTATTTTCAGAAATGTAGTTTTACTTTTAGAAATGAGTTTTATTTTCAGAAATGTAGTTTTACTTTTAGAAATGAGTTTTATTTTCAGAAATGTAGAGTTCTACTTTTAGAAATTAGTTTTATTTTCAGAAATGTACAGTTCAATTTTAGAAATTAGTTTTATTTTCAGAAATGTAGTTCTACTTTTAGAAATGCGTTTTATTTTCAGAAATGTACAGTTCTACTTTTAGAAATGAGTTTTATTTTCAGAAATGTAGATTTCTACTTTTAGAATTTAGTTTTATTTTCAGAAATGTACAGTTCAATTTTAGAAATTAGTTTTATTTTCAGAAATGTAGTTCTACTTTTAGAAATTAGTTTTATTTTGAGAAATGTTCACTTCAATTTTAGAAATTAGTTTTATTTTCAGAAATGTAGTTCTACTTTTAGAAATGAGTTTTATTTTCAGAAATGTACAGTTCTACTTTTAGAAATTAGTTTTATTTTCAGAAATGTAGTTCTACTTTTAGAAATTAGTTTTATTTTCAGAAATGTAGTTCTACTTTTAGAAATTAGTTTTATTTTCAGAAATGTAGAGTTCTACTTTTAGAAATTAGTTTTATTTTCAGAAATGTACAGTTCACTTTTAGAAATTAGTTTTATTTTCAGAAATGTAGTTCTACTTTTAGAAATTAGTTTTATTTTCAGAAATGTTCAGTTCAATTTTAGAAATTAGTTTTATTTTCAGAAATGTAGTTCTACTTTTAGAAATGAGTTTTATTTTAGAAATGTACAGTTCAATTTTAGAAATTAGTTTTATTTTCAGAAATGTAGTTCTACTTTTAGAAATTCGTTTTATTTTCAGAAATGTAGTTCTACTTTTAGAAATTCGTTTTATTTTCAGAAATGTAGATTTCTACTTTTAGAAATTAGTTTTATTTTCAGAAATGTACAGTTCACTTTTAGAAATGAGTTTTATTTTCAGAAATGTAGTTCTACTTTTAGAAATTAGTTTTATTTTGAGAAATGTTATTTTAGAAAATTAGTTTTAGAAATTAGTTTTATGTATTTCAGAAATGTAGAGTTCTAGTTTTAGAAATTCGTTTTATTTGAAATGTAGAGTTCACTTTAGAAATTAGTTAGTTTCTACTTTAAAAATTTTATTTTTCACACAATTAAAGAAATATAAACAAAAGTAAATACTGAAAACAAAAGTTCAAACTCTTTATTTCTGCTAGTTGCCAAGCTAACATTTTTTATTTCGTTTAACTTGAACAAAAACTACAACTGTGGTAAAATGTAATAAAAACTATAGACATCAACAACAACAAAAACACTAACTAAAATACTAAAACGAAGTATAAAATATATTTTTTAAACAAAAAAAAGCTAAAATATTAATAAACGCTATAACAGTATCTCAATTGGATTGAAATAATACTGTTTAATGTGCTTATCTGCAAAAGCAATCTGAAACTCTCCGCTTCACAGAATCTGATCTCATGTTGTCAACAGAACACCCAACGTAAATATTAATGGTGAGTTTTGACATTTCATATATGCCTTCTATATTAAATATAAACATCAAGTGAAGATAGTTGTGATAATGATAGTTGTAAACTGTCTTTCTCTGTATTTATTCCTTCCCTTGCTAGCTTGTATTTATTTGAACAATGTCTGAGACTTGGTGTTATGGGCACTTCATCTGTCTGTTTGCCTCTTTAAGATGAATCGCTTTATGTATTCCCCAAGTGTAAGTCGCTTTGGATAAAAGCGTCTGCTAAATGACTAAATGTATAAGTTATTCTGCCAGAGCTAGTTTTTGTGAATACAGAACTAATCTGAGAGTCACTACAGTGTCTGCAGAAGCACTCAAAAGACACAGAACTGATTGCCAGGAAGTCATCAGATGTACAGTTTTGTCCATTATATTTTAAATATTACTCCCACAACAAAACAAATAAAAAATAAACATCTAAAGCTAAGACTGACCTCTGCTGGTAGTTACGTTTCATTACAAGTGTACATAGTCTAATTATAATAGCTGAAATAGCTAATAGCTTTTACAATACATCCATTTATCCATCTGTCTATCTATCTATCTGTCTATCTATCTATCTATCTGTCTGTCTGTCTATCTATCTATCTATCTATCCATCTATCTATCAATCTATCCATCCATTTATCCATCTGTCTATCCATCTATGGCCTTTCAAATCTTCAAACTTTAAGCTCCTTTAAACTTCAAAATTACTTCAAACTGAAAACCTTCAAACTTGCGTCAAGCTTTATAAAACTACTAGACACTTTTAATCTTTCTTACTGTAAGCCCACACCAAATAAACTTTATCTAGTTATATAGTTTGAGCTCATAAAAGCTGCAGGTATAATAAATACAGATGATAAAAATGTCAAACTGCTTGATCTACCCAATTTTCAGTATTATATGTTCTATTATTATTATGTGAAGTATATAATACTTTCCAATATCAAACCAAGCCAATTAATTCAGCACCACACCAGAGTTTTGGCCAGCATGTTTGCATTACTCTGAAGGCTTCATCTGTCTCTCTTCAGTGTGTTAACAGTGTTTGTGTCTTATAGGGAAGAGAGCCTCGGAGTATAAACAGCTTCAGCATCAGCAGCTGCTCAATGGCTCTGGAGGAATGAGACTGTGAAGACTGAGCTGTTCTCGGTCTCTTACTGAACTCTCCTGCAAGAACGGGAAGACTGAGGAATATCAGTCCACCGGGAAAAGAGAGGAAAAACTGAAAAAGTAAGGTAAGTAAAGATGATTTATTAGTTATGAATCAAAGTTTGTGCATTTTTTTAAACAATAAATTCAAGTTATAGTTCCCCAATTTGGGGATCAAGCTTGATTAAATCAGAAAAAAGTCAAATTAAAGCAAACTATTTTAAAGTATAAACAATCAAAATAAAACACTTATTTATTAAATGTTTTATTAATAAAATAAATATTTTATATGTTTACCTGTAAGTCATATGATGATTAACCAACATTATGGAATTATGAACGTGTGTTGTTTAATAATTGAAATGTATATTTTTACTTCAGAGGGACTTCAAGAAAATATTTTAGATCAAAGTGGTTTGGATGACAAAAAAAAAAAAACTACAAATCCCTGCAATAAATGACACATTATAAAGTGTAACTTAAGAGTTTTTTTGAAGTGTTTACATTAGACCCCGAAATGTAAACAAATATACATCAGAAACCAAAGTCATAAAACCACAGTTTCCAAATTTATATGATTATAATCTTAATAGATTTCCATTTTGATATTTACACATTGTAAAGTTTAACTTGTTTATTTGTTTAAGTTTTTATTTTTATATTTTCTGTTTTAATTTTAATGTAAAATGTTCATTTTGTTGTGTTGTTTTTATTAATTTTCTAATTAAATTTTAGTACAAATTAAACCACATTAAAATGAGACTCTAGCTGACATAAAATAAGGTTTGTAATATTTTACTTTAAGCGTTTATTTTATTTCAAGCCACAAAAGTTGTTATTTATTAATGTGTAATTTTTTTATGGGTTTTAGTTTTAACTATAGCCTGGTTCAGACTGTCAGCCCAAATCCGGTTTTGTGCATATCCGGATGGAATCTGATTAGAAGAACTGACTGCCCATGCAGCATATTGCAACTGTTCATATCCGATTTGTGTGTCCATAAGCGCTCTATTGTTTTTGCTGAATATGCATATGATATGAATATTACTATGGTAATGGCGTTGCCTTGTTATGCCTACGCTAAAAACAACAGTAACAGCAATGCAGATGTCCCTGCTGTAAAAACAATAGAATCCTGCCCAAAACACAATAGAAAAATGTAATGATTTAATGGTTATAATGGGAATTGTATTGTTTTAATGGAAAATATAATGGTGTCTACTGGTATGTGATGGATTCTATTGGTGGGATGTTAAATCCTATTAGAAAAATCCCAAAAACACACTACAAAAAATGACTTTTGTAATGGTTTTACTAAAAACCATTTTACTTTTGTAATGGTTTTCCCTCAGGCTATCAGGCTAATGAACAGTCAGAAATGACCCACCCTACATCACACTCCCACTCACACAACATGCCATGCACTGCACTTTAACACAGTTCTACCGGACTACACGCACACACTGCACTAACACAACCCATCTGCTATCACTGGACACCATACAATGCACATCCACGACACTGCATATGCATAATCTGTTGCACCTTTGCACATCTATCTGCTGCTCAACCAATCTGCTGTTAATTTATAATCTGTTACACCTTCACATATTACTATGTATAGATGTGTACATACGGTGTATAATGTGTAGTGGTAACTGAGTATGTCTTTATAGTACACTGTGTCTACTGAGTATATGTATCTGTATTTTGCACAGTCTTCTGTACAGTCTGTAAATATGTACTGTCCATATGTAAATTGTTGTTTTTTTGCACTGTCTGGAGCACGCTCGTAAGAATTTCACTCACCAAGGCACTTGTGCTGTGGTGATGTGACAATAAAAGTGATTTGATTTGATTTGATTTTTTGAAAAAGCTAATGGTTTATAATGGTATTTTAATGGAAACCGTTGGAATTTCTGTGATGGTTTCTATTGGGCTTCAATAGTTTTATTAGCAGGGGTCTTAACATCGCGGTTGCTCTGTAGTATTATATTTCGTCTTGTGTGACAGCGGCAGAAATGCAGGGAGCTGTGCAGCTTTATTCTGTGCTGCCGTCTCCACTTTTTTCTGTCTCTTTGCACAAATGTAGTTTGTTCAGACTATTTAAATATGATCGGATTTCAATCGGATTTGCACAAAAATTGGATTTGGGCGGACAGTCTGAACGAGGCTTATAATAACTCTGGTTCTAAACTAATAAAGTTTAAAACAGAAGTTACCAAATGTAAATAATGACAACATTAAACTTCAACTGAAGTGAATCATTTGAGAAGACTGAATATGTTCATGATGTTCCAGCTGATCTCCAGCAGCTCTTTTATCTTCTAGAATGCAGTCAGAGCTTGTGTCATTGGCGACGCTTCAGCCTCCAAATGCATCCGTCACTCCAGCACACCTGGATTATTTCAACTCAACAGAGTGGCAGCTAGTCTACTCCATCATTCCACCGTACATCTTCACCGTGTGCTTGACAGGAATTCTGGGAAATTCTTTCGTATTGCTAGTGTTCCTGCTCCAGAGAAGCCGCTGGTCCGTGCCGGAGATCTATCTCGGCAATCTGGCGCTGGCCGACCTCATCGTACTAGTCTGTCTGCCGTTCTGGGCCATGAACATCCTGAACTATTTCATGTGGTCTTACGGAGAGATCATGTGCAAGGTGGTCAACCTCTCCATCACCGTCAACATGTACACCAGCATCTGCATGCTGGTGATGGTGAACGTGGACCGCTACCTCGCGCTCGCCTTGACCATGAAGGCCATGTGGCTGCGACGGAGACGCTACGCCAAGTTCATTTGTGTTGTTCTTTGGCTGTTCGGTTTGGGAATGGGAGCTCCGACGGCTGTCATGCGAAAGCTGAAAGATATTCCAGGTCACCGAGCCGTCGAATGCTACCTGGATTATCCCAACACGACTTGGAGGCTCGCTCATCTTCTTCAGCTGAACCTGATAGGCTTCGCTCTGCCGTTCCTGGTCATCACGTTCTGCTGCATCAATATCATCCGGGCTCTGAAGCGACGGAGAGAGAACGTTTATTGGGAGGACAGAAACGACAAGAAGGCTACGGCCCTGGTGTGCTCCGTCACCCTGCTCTTCCTCGTCTGCTGGGGTCCGTTTCACTTCGTAACTTTGCTAGACTTACTCTGTGATCTAAAGGTTTTGGATGAGAATGAGTGGTCTCACTTTCTAAACATCGGAAGCCAGTTTTCTGTGTACCTTGCGTTCTCAAACAGCTGCCTGAATCCGCTGCTGTATGTTTGCTCGGGAAGCTTTTTCAAGAGGAAAGTCAGCAGCATCTATAACAGAAGGAAACGCTCCTCGGATGCGACTGCGCTTCAGCGAACGGGTCTAACCTCTACGACAACCACCAATCAAATCAAGCCTGTGGTGTTTTATGAGAGAGACTAGAGAACGTTTCTAGTATTGATGAAATTATGAGGGTTTTAATCAAACTAACTTTCATTAAGTTTCTCCATTTTGTTCAATTATTTAAAGTGCCCCTATTATGGGTTATGAATAGGGGTGTGCGATATTGAAAAAAAAATGATATCTCGATATTTTTGTGGATTTTTTCGATAATTAGACGATATTTTGCCGAGTGTGTTATTGTGCTGATATCTGAATACCGTGCACAGATTTTATGATATTCTGTGTGCTCAGTTCACATCAGTGATTAATCAATCTTTTCATTTAAGTTTAAATTTGATTTTTACCTTTTAATGAAGCCAATTTGTTTCTAAGTGTACATCTTTTGAGTCAAATTGTAATCAGTCAATTAAGATAATACACATTTAGGCAGTTATCAAACAAATGAAACCAGTATTATAAAAATTAATCTCTGCAGAAGTTGCATCTGAAGGTGTTTAGATGTATTCACACACTGTTTAATGCAGCTCATAAGGGACATGGAGTGCTTTAACCAGTTACAAATGCATCATTTTTTGACATTTTAAACAAAACATTGAATACTGATATTTAAAATTATTTAAAAAAAAAAAATAGACTTTAAATGTGAAATTAAATCGCCAGCAGATGGCAGCACGTCACGGTTAACAAGTGAGTCGTTGCGACTGAACCGAATCATTTAAACGATTGAATCATTCAAGAAACGAATCACTGCGACTGAACCGAATCATTTAAACGATTGATTCATTCAGGAACGAATCACTGAGACTCAAAACATCGCTGTAGCTGTTTGGAATTATTTTTTGTTGGCGAAATGCAGCAAAAACAGGCAATATGGTGTCTAAAACATAAGTATCTTAATATTAACTTATTGTTTATTGAACTGTTGTATAAAATCAATATCACATTTGTAATCGTGCTTATTTTTGAAGAAAAAACGGCACCCTTCCTGTGATTTTAATCATATGAAATGTAAATATATACATTTTCTGCCCCATATCTTGAATTTTGCGATCATTCTTAATGCATTTTAATCGACTGAATCATGCAGTGAAAGAACACGCTCTAAATGCGTGCGTGCACTGTTTAACCCCTTCATCACCACACAGGATAATGTATGCGTTTAACCCCTTCATCACCACGCAGGCTAATGTATGCGTTTAACCCCTTCATCACCACACAGGATAATGTATGCGTGCACTATGTAGTGTTAGTTGGGCTTTTGCAAAATACTCGATATTGTCAAATTGCACATCGTTAAAACAATTACGATATTATCGCAGACGATATATATCGCACAACCCTAGTTATGAAAGGTTCTTTTTTTGTTTTGGGAGTCCCCAACAACAGGCAAGCATGCATTTATTTTTACCTTACTTGCTCAACGACTCCCAAACAAATCTCTCAACGTTTAATTTAATTTAATCTCGCCTGTAATGCCTGATAAAGCAGCGTTTGTGAGCGCAGTGCTGCTTTGTGTGCAGTGTAATCAGGGACATCGCTATTTTACCGCTCCAAAAGCGGCACCTAGTGGCAAAGAATGAATTTGCATTTTCATTCAGACCAACACGAAAAGACCAACAAGTGGGCCTAACATATGATAATGTTTCATGTTGATGTCAACATGAAACGGCTTAAGATTAGTTTTAAGAACCACCCGTTTCACTGATTCAGAGTCGACTCTTTCATTTGAGAGACAATAACTTTATACACGGTGCACTTTCAGATTTAAAACATTGCAGGATGTTTTCTTTCACTTAGAGCCGTGTTACACTGAATGAAAGCTCATTTTCAAACATCCATAATAAGGACACTTTATACTAAAAATTACTTTTCACCTGATTATCTTAATACAGTTGTTTGAATAATTATTTAAATATGCATGGGCTAATTTTGAACTACATGCAAAAGAAGTGAAAAATGTCAATGAGTTGATTAAACCCTAGATCCCAATGATCTAAACAGTAGTTAAACATATAAAATGATCTTTATTTGTATGTTTTCTGAGAGCTGTACCTTTTCTTTTCGCCTTGATAACTGATGCTTCCCTCAGCACAAGTCTGGTATAGTTTGTGAATATTCACAGCAAATGTATTCGTAATGAACACACTAAAGTGATTTTTACCTTTGATTAGCCTTTTTGCTTTTCTTACTTGAATGCTTCTGTTTAGATGCAAGATGAAAAAAGTAACGCACTCACTATTTCATTCGTTTCTTTCTTATATTTGTTCTACTGTTTATTTGCATCTTTGTTCTATTTTTTTATAACAAATATAAAATTGCTATATTGTGATTATGAATATAGTAATTATTATTAAGAAAAGATCTGGAGGAAAAGATGCAACAGGTGATTTTGCTTTGGGATCTTCCGAAAACATTAACTATATTTTTCTCAAAACAAATCATACATCACATGAAGTTTTTTTTTTTTAATGGAGATTGTGAAAATAAAAATAACTACATTTTTTTTTAAATTTGCTCATTGCGACTCATTTTGAAAGCACAGGTCACATTTTAGAGATCACTGACATTATATGCATTAAGTACTTTTCAAACAAACGCCTGATATTTCAAGGTAATTTTTTTTATCTGATTAACTCTACCTAGTATATGTAGGGGAAATAAATCAATAAATAAATGTATAGCTAGATTTTACAAACTTGCATGATTTTTCTAAACATAAAAAATAAATAATAATAATCATAACAATAATCATAATCAGCATCATCATGCTTTAAAAATCTGAATTATGGCTACAGAAATAATTCTGAAGGAAAACAATGTGTTTTTATAATAACGCAAGAACATCACAATGAGAGCATTGAGCACCAAAGCAGCCAAACACAAGAACAGCTTTTCCCAGGACACACTTCACCTAAACAATACATAACACATCTCAGGACTGTACATCTGGAAACAACTTATCATCTGTAAATAGCACATATGCACACTCATAATTCTGCCTATTAATATTTTTCCTCTATATTTTATGACCATATTGTTATTTATTGTCTATTTTCTTTATTGTTAGAGTTTTACTTAATTGTATTACTTTAAATTATATGCATGTCTGCACTTTGTCTGTACTTTCTGCAATGAAATTTGGCAATAAAGCTCTTTGTGATTCTGATTCTGATGTAAGCCTATATGCACAATACTATACTATCATAACCAAATGCACAATGACATATTTTGGCTCATTCTGGCTTTAATTTTGCCAAAATATAATTAAATGCTGTTCTGGACGCTATAGCTCCGTTCCAAAACCTGTGTATCGCCTACAGACAACGTCCTACTCAGGTGACTTTCACACAGCATGCACCTCTTTGAACTTGACAAAACCACAGCACTTACGATAAAAGAAAAACAAGTGAGACATGTTGCAGCAGTCAACGATGCTAACATGATGCTTTGTTGATTGGAAGAGAGCTCAGATGTATATGGTTCACTGTTCAAACTCAGTTACAATTCAGTTTCACGAATTCATTAAGCAGCTACACATTTATCTAAATGTTTACCACGGTTACGTTTAAAAGTATTTACAGCAACGATTAATATTTATTCCTATAAACTCTTAGCGGTTTCCCTTGAGTTTCATGGGTTGAGCATTCAATATAAACAGAAAACACCAGACTAGAGGAAGCTGATTCAGATAAAGAACGTGAAGCACAGACACACTTCTTCAAATCAAATGCTTTGATGCACCTTTGAACAAAGAGGACTCCGAGGTGAGCATCCATCTTAAAAACGCTTAAGATCTAAACACCAATGTCTCCACAACATTCCCAAAAACAGCTGAGAAGGATGTTTACATCATCAGAGGAGCATTGAACTAGCACAGATTTCTGTTTTTGTTTGTAAACATTGTTTAAACAGTCATACAGCTGTGGCTGAGGTCATTCGATTTCTAAACCAAATATGGGGAAGAAACACTTTAAACATAATATTTACATTAAACCGGCCATGCTGGCGAATGAATGTCATTAATTCATCATTACAAAAACAGCTACGGCAGTCGGATTCCTTTACATTAGAAATAACACACGGGCTGCAAATCTGTATTACAAGGAGTTAAGCTATTAGAATTAAACTGTGTTAGCCTATTTCAAAAAGCAGGCAATGAAATTGTAATTTCAACTATTGTTGCACATCATAATGTTGTGTTTCTATGTTCATCATACAGGGTTTAATTAGCAGTAGTGTGACCCTGATCACTGATTTAAGTAAAACATTTCAGCAAAGACCACTACAGAAATTGATCTTATGATTGATTCTAATTTTCTGAGACACTGAATTTTAATTTTTTATTATCTGTAAGCCATAATCATCAAAATTTCAAGAAATAAAGGCTTGAAATATTTCACTCTACGTGTAATGAATCTATATAATATATGGATTTCACTTTATGAAATGAGTGACAAAAAATATTGACTTTTTTATGATATTCAATTTTTTTTTAGATGTACCTGTAAATGTGTGCTGAGACACAACATACACATGCATATTGTGTGTATTTACAAAATATATAACATTTATAAATAAAAATACATTTTAATGACTGGTAAGATATTATTTATTATACGTTATAATATTATTTTAGGTTATTCTGGACCTTTTTTTCAGAGAAAGTACCCCAGAAGGTGAAGTATTATCATTTTATATTTTATGAATGCACATTTACATGCAACACAAACAGAATCTAGTATCCAGACACTATTTTATTATTACGTGCCAAAACTGGCACAGTTTTACTGCATACTCCAGTACTTCAGAGGTCCAGTATGTACTTTCTCCACCACCAGAACACAATTCTAGTGTACTACGAGTACAAGAACTTGGATGCAGCCATGATGTAATACTTCACTTCAGAAATGACATATAACAGCCAGGTAATTTTCCATGCAATTCTTCACACAAACCACACATCACATGTAAGATGCTTCAGTTATCTGCTGTTTATCTTTCCATACGTACGGTATGATAACACTTCTGCATCTGCAGTTCATCAGTCTAAAAGGAATTTGTGCAGAAAGGTTTTATGACACGAGCTGGTGAGACAGAAGAACAGGTTAGAGAAATTATTAAACAACCGTCCAGATAAAATACTGCTGAAGTGTTTCAAATACTAAAACTGTAATTGAAATCTGATCAGCAGTTTTTCTAATAAATCTAAAACAAATGAGAATTGAAGGGCTTCAATACAAGGTGTCTTAAAAGGGTAAAAATAAATGTTTACTGTTAAGACCATTTATATGGAACACTGTATTCTTGACAAATACTTGTACGACAAGTTAGACAACATGGATAAGCATACTGACTGCAGAGGCGGCAAGATCGTGAGTAAGTGTTTTGCCTAATACTATTTTTTTCAGTCTTTTAGAGTAAATATCTGCTCGATATTTACTCTAAAAGGAGAAGCCAATTAGTCACCAGAAGAGACAGACGGCAGCTTGTAAGTGTCTGTAATACTTGTTTAAATTATTTACTTGTCCTCTTTCATGGAGGATGGCGCTCCACTCTTAGTTTTTGGCGATTTCAACATTCATCTAGAAAAGCCTTATACAGACTTCCATTCACTCCTAGCTTTATTTGATCTCAAACGCCTTACCACTACTAGCACGCACAAATCAGGCAACCAACTTGATTTAATTTACACATGCGATTGTACTGCTGATAACATTCTGGTACAACCACTACATATCTCTGATCATTTCTTCGTTAAATTCACATTACACTTTGCTACCCGGGTGCCACCAACCCCCTTACCGGTTACTTTTAGACGAACCCTACGCTCCCTTTCACCCTCACATCTATCTTCTGTAGTGTCCTCCTCTCTTCCCTCACCGACCCATTTCTCAGTTCTGGATGTGAACACTGCTACTGATACTTTATGCTCTACCTTAACCTCTTGTCTAGACGACATTTGTCCTCTCTCCTCCAGGCCAGCACATGCTGCCCCGTCTAACCCCTGGTTATCTGATGTTCTTCGTGAATCACTCCAAACTTAGGGCAGCAGAGAGAAAATGGCACAAATCTAAAGATCCCTCAGACCTAAGTATCTATCGGTCTTTGCTTTCATAATTCTCTGCTGAAGTCCACACTGCCAAGGCCTCATACTTCCACAACAAGATCAACAGCACATCTGACACACACAAGCTCTTCAAAATATCCAACTTCCCCCTCCACCACCACCTCCTTAACAACCAATGATTCTGCCACATTCTTCACAAACAAAACTAGGTCAATCAGTTGCCAGTTCTCAGCTCCACAAACGCAGGAACTCAAACCAACGACATCTACTGCTAAAACTTTCCTCTTCTGTCCCCTCACTGATGTATCCACACAAGTATCCAAACTTCTCTTCTCCAGTCATCCTACAACATGTCCTCTTGATCCAATCCCCTCACACCTTCTTCAAGCAATCTCTCCTTCACTCTTACCAGTACTTACACACATTATCAACACATCTCTCCTCACAGGCATCTTCCCCACTGCATTCAAGCAGGCTCGGGTAACCCCACTGCTCAAAAAACCTACATTAAACACTTCTCTTTCAGAAAACTACAGACCTGTCTCTCTCCTTCCATTCATAGCCAAAACACTCGAACGAGTTGTTTTCAACCAGTTATCCTCATTTCTGTTAAAGCATAACCTACTAGATGCTAACCAATCAGGTTTCAGACGTGGACATTCAACTGAGACTGTGCTACTCTCAGTCACTGAAGCCCTGCGAATTGCAAAAGCTGATTCCAAATCATCAGTCCTCATTCTGCTGGATCTGTCTGCTGCTTTTGACACTGTTAACCATCAGATCCTCCTGACCACTCTTTCGTCACTGGGCATTACTGGGATTCCACTTCGCTGGTTTGAATCCTATCTCAATGGTAGGTCTTTCAAGGTGGCCTGGGGAGGGAAGGTATCCACAGAACATCAACTGGTCACTGGTGTTCCCCAGGGATCGGTTCTTGGACCCCTCCTCTTCTCCACATACACTACATCACTGGCTCCCATCATACAGGCACATGGCTTCTCCTACCATTGCTATGCTGATGACACACAGCTCTATCTCTCATTTCGACCAGATGATCCAACAGTAGCTGCACGGATCTCAGGCTGCCTGGCGGACATCTCGGCATGGATGAAAGAACATCACCTACAGCTCAACCTGGCAAAGACTGAGCTTCTTGTCTTCCCTGCCACTCCAACTCTACAGCATGACTTCACCATTCAGTTAGGTTCATCAACAATTACCCCATCAGCTTCGGTCAGAAATCTTGGTGTAATTTTCAATGACCAGCTGACTTTCAAAGACCACATTGCAAAAACTGCTCGATCTTGCAGGTTTGCATTGCACAGCATCAGAAAGATCAGGCCCTTTCTGACAGAGCATGCTGCACAACTTATTGTCCAGGCCCTTGTCATTTCTAGAATGGACTACTGCAATGCTGTTCTAGCTGGACTTCCATCAAACACAATCAAACCTTTACAGATGATTCAGAACGCAGCTGCACGACTGGTATTCTGTGAACCCAAAAGAGCCCATGTCACACCTCTCTTTATACCCCTGCACTGGCTCCCAGTTGCAGCTCACATCCAGTTCAAGACACTGATGCTTGCATATAGAACAACCACAGGCTCAGCACCCACCTACTTCCACTCCCATATGACAATCTACATCCCCTCCAGAAGTCTGTGATCTGGGAGTGACCAATGTCTCGTGGGGCCATCACAGAGAGGCACAAAATCCCTTTCCAGAACGTTTTCATTCACCGTTCCTGTCTGGTGGAATGAACTTCCCACCCTCATCCGGAATGCTGAATCCCTGACAATTTTCAAACAACACCTAAAAACTCATCTCTTCCGTCATCACTTGACTTCATCTTAAAAAAAAAATTATAATAAAAACTTTGCTCCCTTTCCTTAACTTTGCTCTCTTTTCCCTAAACTCTCACCGTCTGGCTAGAATTTGCTCTGAACAATGCCTGGAAATTTGTATTACAAGCACTTCCTTTGTATGTTTGCCTCTTTATAATGTATTGCTTATTGTATTCCTCAATTGTAAGTCGCTTTGGATAAAAGCATCTGCTAAATGAATAAATGTGTAAACACGGGACTTTTTATGTTTGCAACTAAATTAAGCAAATTAATCTTTTCCGTTTATGACAAAACTTAAGAGTTTAGATTAAAGATGAACATTTATTAAGTATTAAATTAAATTTATTTTACAAGTAATAAGTAAATACTGTTCCTGTGGCTCAGTGGTAGAGCATTGCGTTAGCAGCGCAAAAGGTTGTGGGTTCAATTCCCAGTAAATGTACACATACTAATAAAAGAAATGTATAGCCTGAAGTCGCTTATTGTGAAGTCACAGTAAGTCGCTTTGGATAAAGGCGTCTGCTAAATGCATACACGTAAATGTAAATAAGCAAGTAAATAAATAAATCGGAAGTGATCAGAAATGTATATGTAATCCTATTAAATAAATAAATCGAAAATTATCACAAATGTACATGTAATCCTAATAAATAAGTAATAAATAAATAGGAAGTGATCACAAATGTACAAGTAACCCTATAAATAAACAAATAATTCAATTTTGAAGTGATTGCAAATGTATAAGTAATCCTAATTAATAAATAGGAAGTGATCCCAAATAGATTTTATTGGACATTAATATGAAAACTTAGATGGGTTAGTTGGTTGGTAGGTAGATAGATAAAGTTATCACCAATGTTTGGTAAGTAATCCTCTTAAATCAGATCCAAGACTTCTGGGGGCCCTACGCAAAACTGTGAGGGGGTGAATGAATGAAGCCCATTTGTCCATATTTCTCGAATAGCGCTCGAGAAACTGTCTCTTCTGTGTCTCACTATGCTTATAAATACATATATGAATGGTAACTGATCTCAACTGTATGGTTAGGTATCATGTTTATTAAATAAACAAATATATGCATTATATCCTGGAAATCAACAGTCAAGCTGTCCCAGATCTTTTTACAACATGATTTGCATGGCTTGTTTTTCCGTGAAGGCAACGCCTACTACAGTGTAGTATAATTCACTGGAAGTACCTGAGAGCAGCATTCACCTTTAGAAAAATGATCCGTTAGCATCTACCATGGACCAGAATGCTTCTGTAAACGGGACTCTGGAATCTGGAATCTGCCGAAATGAAAACACAGTGGAGCGATACATGTACCCGACGGCTTACTCCGTGTTCTTCATCATTGGATTTCCAGCAAACTGTCTGTCCCTGTACGTGGCCTGGGTTCTGATGAAGAAGGGCAATAATTTGGCTGTTTATCTGATTAATTTGTCAGTCGGAGATCTGCTGTATATCCTAACTCTACCCGTTTGGATTGTGATGGCTCTTGGCTATACACTGAATGACAGTCTGTGCAGCGTTATAGCGGTGGTCATGTTCAACAGCTTCTACGTGGGTTCAGGGTTTCTGTGCTGCATCTCTGTGGACCGATATTTAGCCATCGTGTTTCCACTGCATTTCAGACGTGTACGAGAGGTCAGAACCACCGTGTTGGTGAGCGCCATCGTATGGCTGGTGGAGATCGTGCTTCATGTGGGTCTTCTTACCTACACAGAGACGATCGGGAACTTTTCTGCCAGTCGTATGTGCGAGGAGCCGATGATAATGACCACCGCCGCTGCAAACGTGGCCATCACACGCGCGGTCCTGGGATTTATGGTTCCTGTGCTCATCATGAGCTTCTGCTTCGAGGAGATCATCAGGGAGTTGAAGAAAAGCACCTCGACCGTGATCAGCGAACGGAGAAAGATTTGCCGCCTTCTCTTCTCTCTCCTTTTCACCTACTTGTTGGCGTTTATGCCCTTCCAGGTGGTGATGTTCATCAGAGGACTGCTGGAGCCTGGAAACTGCACCGTCGCTCACAGTCTCAGAGACTATTACATGGTGTTTGTGGCCACAACAACAATAAACAGCGTTTTAGACCCCATCCTTTATTGCCTCATAAGTGACAGTGCAAAAACTGAAATGAAAAGACTTTTTAAGCTCTGTGAGGAGCAATTCAGTAAGATGTATTCATCTGTGGTGAAACCCTGACATTCTGAATACACTGCTTAATGTCTTGACTTATTTGTTATTAACAGACTGAATGTGTTTCTCATGATCGTGTGAAATCTGACTTGGAATTATAGTCTGAATTTCTTTTTTTTTAAATGAACAGTTTACTGAACCATCATATTTGATACATCAGGCTTTTATATCATATTGTTAATAATAGCCAATGGAGGAAAAAACAAATGAGCAGCTGATATAAAAAAATATACAAATGAGCAGCTGAGTTCAAACCTGTGCATTTGTTTGGCATGTGTATTGGTTTCCTGAAAAGAAAAGAGTTGTGAAACGTATCTTATCTGCTGCAAGAAACATGCAAAGTATCTTATCTGCTGCAAGAAACATGCAAAGCTGTTATTGAAATGTTGTCTGCGGTTTCTGAGAGATGTTTGACTTCACCTGTTCATCCGGCAGAAATGCAAAACCACTGCTATTAAAACACTTGATGTAAAGAGGAAATGGCTCACCTAAAAGGGAAGTTCTGTTATTACTTACGTTGATTAAACCCATAAGAATGTATTTATTTCTACTAACACAAAGAACACAAACAACGGGAAATTTAGCAAAATGATCATGCAGCTTGTCACAATGACTTCGCTCTACTTAAAGACCCTTCTATAATATCTATAACGGATTTAAATTTAAATATTTTAGCTTAAATTTCAAACTACAATCTGACATAGTGATGACATAACTCAACCTCATTATCAAAAATTAAAGACAGTAAAAACATGAGTGACTCTTTTTAGGAGGGAAAGCCTATATACAGTAAACAAACCGTGGTAAACAGAAGCAACATAAATAGAAGAATGAGAAAACATGTTTCGGGAAAGCAGAACACTCACTATACTGACACTTCTTGAGTGTTCGGTGGTTTCTGCACACTGTGGTTAAACCGAAGCAAACAAGGAAGTGATGTTTGCTCTTATTTCCTCCAATGCCGAGGAGATTGATATATATGCAGTGCTTTCTCGTATATCTTTGTAAGTCTTATATTTAACATTTTTGTCCAAAAATTGATTCCTGAATCGCAGTACTTTTGGTGAGTTTAGATTTGATTCTCTTCAGATAAATATTCAGCACATGGGCTTTTTGTGGTGTGGCACATGCAAAGGATTGTTTGGTTGATTTATTGCATCAGCCTAGTGAAGCTACAATGTTATTCTAGTAATATTTGGGCTGTTTTGTGATAGATATTGTTGGTCAGTAAATAAATCCACTTAAAGAGAAAGTTCATTCCTTCTGTCATCATTTACTCGCGCTCATGTCGCTCAACTCGTGTAATGTAATATCTTTTGTATAAGCAGATCTTAGGCAGAATATTGACCCGGCTCTTCTGTACAGCAAAAGCAACCAGTGACTGTTAATTATATTATTGATTATATCAGTTAATTAATGATTGAGTTACAGTTAATTATATTGAGTTTCTACAATACAAATCTATTTTAGATCGATTTTAGTTCTTTGCAACGATTGTATCGTAAAAAGCGCTATACAAATAATCTTGAATTGAATTGTTGAGCTTAAGCATCGTAAAAATGAAAACGAGTCCTTATATTACAACATAGCAAGTCTATATGACAAGGAGGGTACATTACAGGTCTTCAAAAACAATATGATAGTGTTACGTGAGGAAGAGATGAAAATGACTTACGGCTCACATTTCATTAAAGGTGTTTTAGTTCATGTATTTCTTGGGAATCGAACATCCGTTTCTGTTGTTTGATCTACATCGCAGGTTTGATCACTATGATCTTTCTTTTTTATATTCAGCTAAGATGCCTTAAATTGATCAAAATGACATTTAAAATGTTACAAAACATTAACATTTCAAAAAATGCTGTTATTTTACCCTTTCTATTTATCAAATATAGTTTCTAATATATTTGACAGTATAACTGTTATCAATATTGATAATCAGAAATGTTTCTTGAGCAGCAAATCTGCATATTAGAATGATTTCTGAAGATTATGTGACACTTTGCATTACAAAAAATAAATTACCTTTGTATAATATTTTCATATTAGCTATTATAGCAAAATATCCATTTTAAATTATTTTTGTAATCATATTTCACAATATTACTGTTTTACTCTATTTATAATCAAATATATGCAGCCTTGGTAAACTGAAACATTTATTAAAAAAAACAACTCAATTTATAATTAAAAACTCGTTTTGAAAATTTCAAAATGTCTTAATCTGCTATCATATGTGATTTATTTATTTAATGTATTTAGCCATTTTTGACCTAACAGCATCTGTCGGTCCACATACACTTCTAGAAAAGTGTATAAAGAAAAGAGGTTTGTATGAATGGTGAATAAACGACAGTTTTTCATGAGTAATTAGGTTCTTAATTGCAATTCTGTGAAGTAAAACTATCATACAGTAATTTATGTTTATCTCTAAACTAGCTGCCTTGAGATGAACAACTCCAGCTCAAATGAAACCGGTGACTGCTACCCTGCATATCATGATAAGATGGTATTCGTAGGCCTGCATCTGGCTGTGATCCTGATCGGCATCCCGTCCAATGTCTTCTTCCTGTTTGTGTCGTACCGGCTCATCCGTCAGAAGAACGAGCTGGGCGTCTATCTGTTTAACCTGGCTCTCTCGGACTTCTTGTTTATCATGTGCTTACCTGTGTGGGTTCAATTCGGCATTTACGACGTGTGGTATCACGGCAAGACCATGTGTGTTGTTTGTGTTTTCCTGCTCTTCACGAACTTCTACACCAGCGCTGTGCTTCTGAGCTGCATCGCTGTGGATCGCTACATAGCCATCGTTCACCCGCTCCAATTTTGCACTTTTAGAAAGCGCAAGACTGCGGCCAGCGTGAGCGTTGCTGCTTGGATTTTTACAGTTGTATTCAATGCAATGACTATGCATCCAGACAGTATCTATGATAAGGATGAAAAAATCTGCTTGGATTTATATCCTTTGCCCCAAAGGCAAAAAAAAGTAAACGTGGCTCGTTTTGTTGTAGGCTTCCTCATTCCTGCATTGGTTGTGGGTTTCTGTTATTGGCGGATATATTTGGATGTGAAGAGAAACCAAATGCTTGGGTCAATGGAGCGCCGGCATGTCTTCAGGCTTCTTGGATGCATTTCGTTGACCCTTTATTTCTGTTTCGGACCTGTGCACATCATGATGGTTTTGAGGGTTTTGCTGGAGAGTTGTCCATATCCTAACTGGCTCTTCATTGGATATAAGGTCTCCGTCTTCCTCTCGTTTCTCAACTGCCTGGCCGATCCGCTCCTGTACTGCTTCACAAGCAGAACGGGTCAAGCCAGCGCTTCAAATGTGTTACTCATCCTCAGGAGAACATGGAAGAAAGAGGGTCAAAAAGAGAGGGGATTGCAAAACAACCAAATGCTTGCAAATGATACTGTTCCAATCACAGAAGCACCCTTTAGGACTGAACTCAGCATGGACCACTTGTGATCGGATCATGCTGATGTTTATATATGTTATATTACTGTAAAAATGCCATTTGTAAATTATATGGGTCTAGCTTCCAGGCTAATCCACGTCCAGCTATTTTTATCTGTACAAAACAATTTGTTTTGCTGCTTGATATTGAAAATATGTGTGTCTTACCATATTACTTCAATGTATTATCTTAATTATGATCACATTGGTTTGGAGTACAAACTAGTGCTGTGTATCGCCAGCAAAGTCACGATGCGATACGTATCACGATACAGATGTCACGATATGATACGTATCACGATACAGATGTCACGATATGATACGCATCACGATACACAGGTCACGATATGATACGCATCACGATGCAGATGTCACGATATGATACGCATCACGATGCAGATGTCACGATATGATACGCATCACGATACACATGTCACGATATGATACGTATCACGATACACATGTCACGATATGATACGTATCACGATACACATGTCACGATATGATACGCATCATGATACAGATGTCACGATATGATACGCATCACGATACACGTCACGATATGATACGTATCACGATACACGTCACGATATGATACGTATCACGATACAGATGTCACGATATGATACGCATCACGATACACGTCACGATATGATACGTATCACGATACACGTCACGATATGATACGTATCACGATACACATGTCACGATATGATACGCATCATGATACAGATGTCACGATATGATACGCATCACGAATACCGCCACGATATGATACGCATCACGATACACATCGCCACGATATGATACGTATCACGATACATCGCCACGATATGATACGTATCACGATACAGATGTCACGATATGATACGTATCACGATACAGATGTCACGATATGATACGTATCACGATACAGATGTCACGATATGATACGCATCACGATACACATGTCACGATATGATACGCATCACGATACACATGTCACGATATGATACGTATCACGATACAGATGTCACGATATGATACGTATCACGATACAGATGTCACGATATGATACGTATCACGATACACGCCACGATATGATACGTATCACGATACACGTCACGATATGATACGCATCACGATACAGATGTCACGATATGATACGTATCACAATACAGATGTCACGATATGATACGTATCACGATACGGGCCTTCACAAATTTTCATGAATGTAGTAAAACCGCTGTTTATATTAAACACTGCATACTATAGGGCCATCGCTAACTATAGGCAGAGCAGCAGTTGACCTCTGCACTATGAAAGGCCTCCACAACTGTACCACAGTATAATATAACTAATGTTCTTTATAAATAAATGAACTTGAACTAATGGCATATGATTCATCTTTACATTGGGCACTCCCCACCAGGTAAAGTATTTTTTTTTTAAATCACTGAAAGAAATGATAAGATATCTTTTAAGGAAAAGTTGACATTTAAACACAAAAGACTGACGTGAACTGTCTGTCTGAATCAAGACAATGTACACTTACGAAAAAGCCTTGGTTTTTGAGAAATGAGAAGTGTTTCAATAGAATTTCCTGTTGGTTTCATTTAGTGCACAGTTTCATTTTCACACGCTCTTCCTCTTGCTCAAAATAATATAAACATCTGAAGTGTAACATTCAATATATTCTGAGTGTGATATATTATACAAGGCTGTGTCCGACTTTGATAGCAACATTGCCTTGCTTTTTCAATAATACAATTTTCCTATACTAATGCGTACTGTTTATGACTTAAAACTACACAACTGTGCAAATGTTTGAGGTATATGCAATATTTAACATGTATGTGAGTGTGTGTGTGCATGTGAAGAGACCAATTCGGAGTAGACGTCAGTTACGCAACTTGCAGTTGCGTGCGCATGGTGGCACAAAAACACTGGTAACAAATCGAGGGAAACGGATCAAATCCAGGAATAAGGGGGAAATAATTGTTGTGCCTGTGGATGTCATTTGAAGCTAAACGCAGATGTTTAGACAGGCTTTGGATTAAAACTGCTATGATTTCTTTTAATGCATACATTTGATTTAAATGATAGGTCTGCATAATATTCATATTAGGGATGTACCAGAGCTGGTATCAACTTTTCATGTTGCGATTAATTGCTAATGCTTTTATCACGTTATATGGTACTATCACGATATGGAAATTTAGTTGCAAGAAATGTTGTCATAATACAGTGCAGAGTAAAATCAGCAGTGTTAAAAGTGTTTTATTCCCAAAGAGTTGAATTTATAATCTTCAGCGGGGCTTGTAAAAGGCCGGACTCTGGTCCGGATCCGGACCGGGAGGGAATTCAATCCGGACCCGCCTCCACTTGATATTTCAAGCGCACTCGTATCACTCAGACCTCCGTGCGGTGTGCGTGGCGCACACACACACACACACACACACACACACACACACACACACACATATGCTTGCAGAGAGACATTTAAGAGGCTTCATTCTCTAAATAACTTTAAATTGATGTTTCTGAGAAATGTGTTAATGATGTGTACAGACTCTTGTTTTTGTTCAACATTAGCTTCCTGTTCACTAATTTGTGTCTTTCACAAAAGCCACAATCCTTCTAAGAAGACGGTAAAGGCTTGTGTCATGCTTGAGCTTTAGTTAGGATCAAAGGTGAAAAGTTAATTTGCACAATGTTTAGGTTTTATCATTTTTTTTAATACTAGTATTATTTTGATTTATGTCTTAGTTTTAGGTTGTACTATGTTTACATTATTTGTATTTTTTATGTAATATGGCAATTAAATGCACTAAATGGGTTTAGATTTCAGTTTTTAATATATGCCATTTCAGCAATAAAAAATTGAATTTTTCTAAAAAGGAAAAAAATTACTTGTTCATTTTAAGAGACTTGTCTTATTTTCTCTTGTATATTTAGTATTGCTCTTTAAAAAGAAAAAGTAGTTTGTGTCCGATTACTCGATTACTAAAATACTCTATAGCTACAGCCCTACTGAATACGTTGCTTGGATTTATTGAATTTAAACGTGAACTGTACCCCCTTGGCCCTTATCAACATTCATAAATCTTACCATCTTCTGCTTTCATGCCAGTGTACTTTGGTCATATCATCTCAATCGTCTTGTAAACCAAAAGCTTTCGTCATCAGCGTACTAATATTGAAACCTCCACCCACATCCTTCACCTAATGCCCTACAACATCACTCATCAGCCCCGTGATGGGAAACATGATCTAACTCAATGATCTTTGCTCACTTAACCTAAAAACATCTGCGAGTTCACTAGATGTTCAACTCACTGCGTCAGTAGACATCAGGGGTTATGAGACCATCTCGATACATTCGTACCCTTGATGTGCCCTTAGTGAGATGTAACTTGGTCACAAAAGCATCAGAGCATCAATATTATCCATCATTCAGTCAGGTTTATGCCTTAATATTGCAAAGCATGCAATCTAATTGAAATTAGAATTATTTGTATTAAACTGAAACACAAAGAAAGCGTAGGATTGACTTTTAAACAGTTTTCATTTAGAAATGTCTCAAATTATACAAATACTTATAAAGAAATGGCAAGTAACACACTGAATTAAGCACGACATTTAGAAAGAGAAAAATAGCCTTGTAATTATATAATTATTTCAAGGTATGTTCTTGTAAAATGTAATCCAAATCATCTTTTTTTTGCAGTGCACAAATTATTTTATCAAAAAAAGCAATGTTATCTGACCCAAGTATCTCATACACAAACAACACAGACGTCCACAAACCAACCCCTGGTACAAACAAACCGAACACAAGTACCATCAGATAAACATATGGCGCTTTTCCACTGCATGGTACGGCACGGTACGGTACGGTACGGTTCACTTTTGGGGGGTTTTCCACTGGGTACTGTACCTGGTACCTGATACTTTTTTAGTACCACTTCGGTCGAGGTTCCATCGAGCCGTACCGTTACCAAAACGTGACGTGTAAACTCTGCTGATCACTGAATGGCCGGAGAAAATCGTCATTACTGCGTCACTGAACTTGCGACACGAGACCCTCCTCTACCGCTCTACCCGCTAGATTTAAATCAGCACAGCCAGCGAAGGATCGGACGCAACTTCTGTTTAAACAAACGCACATTTTTGCATCAACCACAAAATAGCAGTGTCGTTGTCTGTTGAGGGAGTTCAAACGTTCCTCTCGTTGATAGCCGAGGAGCGGATCCAGTGAGAGCTTGATGGCACGACGCCGAAGGAAAAAGCCTTATGTATAACGTTACTTTTGAACTTGCTATATTTTCAGAGTATGTTTTCTGTTTATATTTTTACCTCTGTATCTGTGTTTTGCTTCAATTAAAAACAATCTGATCGAATAAGTGTACCTCCAGACTATATTAAATGTGTATCATTGTATAATCACGTAATGATTAATGCCGCGATTATAAAAACCATCACATAAATAAAAAAAACAAGGGATACATTGTACATTTTGAAATATTCAAAAGTTTATTGATAATTCACTTTACAGAACACGCTGCATGAATAGTTAACTAATCAAGTAACGCAGCACACCTGCACGAACATCCCTTCTCTCCTCATCTAACGTTACAGCCCGTGTCACTGTCACCACAGTCTCTGCTGCTGGGGGTAAATCACAAGCATTCTCATAGACCTCTCCATTGCTGTTAAACACATCCACATGCCGAGAGTAAAGAACACTATTCCGTCTCCTTTCTTTGTTGTGAGTTTGTTTGTGGCGCGTTTACGATGATGTCACGGCAGTAGAGGCGGCGCAATTATAACGACGCGTGAATAATCCCGCCCACTCTATAGCGGTACTAAACTGCGGTGGAAATGCAAACCGACCCGAACTGAGCCGTACCGTACCGTACCGAGCCGTGCCGAACCGTACCGTACCATGCAGTGGAAAAGCGCCATAAGTGCCGGCCCGGCCGGGGCCAGCTGCAGAAACTTGTAACATGTTAAGACAGTCTTAGATAAAGTGTAATCAGTCTGAAATGTTGATTCATTTAAGACTAATCAAAGATTTTTGTAACCAAAAACAAAACGAAGAAGTCCAGGCTTTAGGAAAAAAAAAAACAGATGACTAGCTTGTAAGACTAAACCTTTTACGCTACTGGCCGCTGGTCAACAGCACTTAGAAAGACTGACTAAAACGATTCAATCTTCCGACTAACTGATCAGTGAAGCTATAAAAAAGATTACATTTTCTTTCCTCCGCTGTTTTTTCCAGCTAATCAGCAGCCTGACAGACAGTTTCTCTAATCACACTGGAGATATTACACAACTACACATGCTTTCATACCGTAGATGCCCCTTCCAGGATTCACTGATCCACAAGCGGTTCCAAATCACTAGTTTTATGTAGTGAAAACATGTAATGCTGCTCCTTCAATGCAATGAAAGCAAGGAATATGGGTTTGAACCGACATGAGGATGAATGCTGACTGACAATTCAATTTAGGGTGAATTATTGCTCACTGAGGCTGAATGTATTTGATTACAAATACAGTTAAAAACAGTAAAATAGTTCATTATTGCAATTTAAAATAACTTTTCTATGGGAGTAGATGTTAAAATGGAATTAATTCCAGTGATGAAGTTTCAGCATCATCAGTCTTCAGTGTCACATGATCTTCTGAAGTCATAATAATATGCTGATTTGCTGCTCAATAAAAATTTCTGATTATTATCAATATGGAAAACAGTTGTGCTGCACAATATTTTTGGAAAAACTAGTGATCGACCGATATTGATTTTTTTTATAACCGATACCGATTATTTGTACGTTTATGTACCCGATAACCGATATGCAGAACTGATATTTATTTACTGTTATAAAGTAAATAAATAACTGAGTGAAGCTTTGGTTTTTCCTCCTTTCAGTCATCTTAACAACAACAAACAACTGTTGAAAATTAACATTTTCATGTAAAATGTAATCTTCAAATTACAACAATAAAAAAAATGTATTTATAAAAAGCATCATCAGCAACACTGATATTAACAATAAACAAAATACTGTCTAATGTTTTTAAATGGAGAAAATAAAGGACAGGAGTCATATCAACTTCATGTTAAACTACAGTTTTAGGTTTATAATCCGTTTAATAGACTAAAGAATAATTCACTGAATAATGTTAATTCACTGAATAATATTCTCTGGAATATTGAAATAAGCTATAACAAACAAAACATCGTATTTTATTGCATTTCTTAACTGTTTTATCAGAATTATTACAATGTTTTTTGTCAGTCTAAATTATGAAACCTGCTGACAGCGGTTTATCTATTTACACAGAACTATACTCAAACTGAGATCGCTAGATAATAAATCATTAATTTAGATAGAGATGTTTATTTAGATGTTTATTGGTGAAATAATGGTTCTATAGTAAATGTTAATATAATTTAGTGTGTTTCAAACGAGTGAATCTTGTATAAAGTTACATGCGGAGGCCGCGCTGGAGCTTCTCCTGAGTGAACAGTGTCCACTGCTCCAAGTGTGTGTGTGTCTGTGTGTGTCCACTGCTCCAGGTGTGTGTGTGTGTGTGTGTGTGTGTGTGTGTCCACTGCTCCAGGTGTGTGTGTGTGTGTGTGTGTGTCCACTGCTCCAGGTGTGTGTGTGTGTGTGTGTGTGTGTGTGTGTGTGTGTGTGTGTGTGTGTGTCCACTGCTCCAGGTGTATGTGCACTTGGATGGGTCAAATACAGAGAACGCATTTCACTGCTGGTTATACTCTCTATAATTGTGTATGTGACAAAATATATATTTTTTTTCTTTACAAAACCGATATCCGATTATGGTAAAATGCTTCAATATCGGGAAAATATCGGTAAACTGATATATCGGTCGATCTCTAGTGAAAACCATCAAGCATTAATGTTCAAAATTTGGGGGTAACACTTTTTATTCACAGTGACAACATCTAACATTACAAAAGCTTATTTGTATGAAATATTGTGCAGTACAACTGTTTTCAACATTGATAATATTCAGAAATGTTTCTTGAGCAGCAAATCAGCATATTATAATTATTTTTGAAGATCATGTGACACTGAAGACTGCAGTAATGATGCTGAAAATACAGCTGCGCATCACAGAAATAAATTACACGTTAACATATATTCACATAGAAAACTATTAATTTAAATTGTAATAATATTTGACAATATTAAACTTTTTAATGTGTTTTTGATCAAATAAATGCAGTCTTGGTGAGCAGAAGAGACTTCTATTAAAATGATTAAATGTAAAGTGACACTGAACATCTCTCCACAGATATCCATAGAAACATGGAGCACGACATACAAGTAACAACATCATCCATCCTTTCCACAATCCCTACCAACGTCTCCGGGAACAACACCCACTGTCCGCATTGGGAAACATGGGACTGGCTGTACATCATGCAGCCTACTTTCATGTTCACCATCTGCGTGCTGGGAATCGTGGGAAACGTCTTCGTCCTGCTGGTCTTCGGCCTGCATAAGAAAGCCTGTACGGTGCCGGAAATCTACTTGGGGAGCCTGGCAGCCGCTGACCTCCTGCTGGTCTTGTGTTTGCCGTTCTGGGCCATCAACATCATCGATGAGTTTAACTGGCGATTCGGTTCGCTCATGTGCAAACTAGTCAACACGGGCATCAGAATGAACATGTTTTGCAGTATTTACTTGCTAGTGTTGGTAAGCGCCGACCGCTACATTGCACTGGCCCATGCATTGTCACGCGGTAGAATGAGGCGACCGCGGTGCGCCAAACTCAACTGCATCGGCGTCTGGGTTTTCGGATCAATCCTCAGCATCCCAACGCTTCATTTCCGGGACACTCAATTCATCCCGGAGCTGAACATCACGGCTTGTATTCTGAACTATCCGAACCCCAAAATCGGCCTCGTGTGCGACATTCTTCTCATCTTGCTCGGCTTCATCGTCCCAATTTTGGTGATCTCCTACTGCACGCTGATGATCATCCGAGCTTTGCACGAGCAGGTCATCGACCGCTTCAATGCAGAAAACACTGAAAGGAAAGCCACCATCCTGGTGCTGGTGGTGCTGATGGTGTTTCTCTTGTGTTGGGTGCCGTTCCACCTCGTGACCTTCATAGATATCCTAATGCGCTTCGGCAACTTCAGCGGATGCGAGTTTATAACCGCCGTGGACGTCTCCAATCAGATATTCACCTACTTGGCTTTGAGCAACAGCGTGTTGAACCCGATACTCTACGTGATCGTGGGCAAGAACTTCAGGAAGAAGGTCAAAGAGCTGATGAAGCAACTTACGGAGAAAAAAACTGATTTGACAAACGGTTCTACAAGATCACAGCTCTCGTCAACCTTAAAGACCTTCACGACATTTTAAGAACGTTATGTACAAAATATCCATAGGCACAAATTAAAATGATCATTTACTGTTTGTTTAATCATTTTGACGTACACTAACCAGTAAGTTGTAAATAGATTATTGATGTACATGTTACAAGAAAATACTATTTCAGTCTTTCTATTTCAGATTTAATTAAATGTGTTACTTGCCGTTTCTTTGTAATTATTTGTAAAATTTACTAGCAAAAATTGAGTGGAAACTGTTTGCGTATATCCTACATCAAAGTTACAAAACATAGTAAAACCATTATGTATAAAATGAAAATGTATAATGTTTGTTTAATACATCAGGTTTGGTGTGATTTTGAAATGTTGTAAATAAAGCTTAATATTTATTCTGTAAATAAACTTTCACTTTGAGATGCTAAAACATTTGTGTATGTTAATGCTTAAAATCATCAAGCTCTGAAACTAATAAAATAATAGTAAAATACTGTCAAATCTGGGTTATTTTAGTATTACTGAGATACTATTATCATCATTACTGTTGTTTATGGTTTTACTCATTTTTATTTCAATTTTTAGTTTTAGGTAACACAAAAGGTTTTCATTTTCGTTAACTTTAATATCCCGGTGCCAAATTAAGTAAAACTATTAAAAAAGTCCTTTTGGAGAAAAGTGTTCAAATGAATATAAATGTATATTTATATGTATATCCGTATCCTTACACAATATTGCAGAGAATACAGTAACACTACTGTCTGTGGTACAGCACTGTTTGTCTCTGTAATGATGTTAAAGATCAGACAGAGAGACAGACGATGATTTCTGCAGACAGTGTTTGTTTCTAAGAAAATGACTAGTTGGTTTTTAAAGAACAGACTTTCCAGTAATGGACATGTTTTTAAGAGGACCTCCATCTGTAAAATAGCACCTCAAACATTTTTATACAACTCTGGCCCCATGGATTTGATTTTCAGGGTATATTTTACCTTCAGCTTATTTTTTTCTAAACCCATGAAACAAATCCAATACCACAATTGAATGGATTAATATAAATACGTTCTCAATCTGAATCACTACAACAGTTGTTTTCCACATTCAATTTATATTCATATTCATCAAATAACCTGTCCTCTGAAAGTGTAAACAAAATAAAAGTTCTCTTACAAATAAGCAACCAGGTGCAAAGTTTTTAGGTTCACTACGGTTGTGCCTGCCAACATTTTTTCAGTTTATAAAAGTTCACTGAAACTACCATTTTAAGGTCAGACTTTTAGAAAGTAGTTTTATTTTCAGAAATGTTTAGTTCACTTTTAGAAATGAGTTTTATTTTGAGAAATGTTCACTTCACTTTTTAAAAAATTAGTTTTATTTTCAGAAATGTAGAGTTCTACTTTTAAAAATAAGTTTTATTTTCAGAAATGTAGTTCTACTTTTAGAAATTAGTTTTATTTTCAGAAATGTAGAGTTCTACTTTTAGAAATGAGTTTTATTTTCAGAAATGTAGTTCTACTTTTAGAAATTAGTTTTATTTTCAGAAATGTACAGTTCAATTTTAGAAATTAGTTTTATTTTCAAAAATGTAGTTCTACTTTTAGAAATTAGTTTTATTTTCAGAAATGTAGAGTTCTACTTTTAGAAATTAGTTTTATTTTCAGAAATGTACAGTTCAATTTTAGAAATTAGTTTTATTTTCAGAAATGTAGTTCTACTTTTAGAAATTTGTTTTATTTTCAGAAATGTTCACTTCAATTTTAGAAATTAGTTTTATTTTCAGAAATGTAGTTTTACTTTTAGAAATGAGTTTTATTTTCAGAAATGTAGTTTTACTTTTAGAAATGAGTTTTATTTTCAGAAATGTAGAGTTCTACTTTTAGAAATTAGTTTTATTTTCAGAAATGTACAGTTCACTTTTAGAAATGAGTTTTATTTTCAGAAATGTAGTTCTACTTTTAGAAATTAGTTTTATTTTCAGAAATGTACAGTTCTACTTTTAGAAATGAGTTTTATTTTCAGAAATGTAGAGTTCTACTTTTAAAAATGAGTTTTATTTTCAGAAATGTACAGTTCAATTTTAGAAATTAGTTTTATTTTCAGAAATGTAGTTCTACTTTTAGAAATTAGTTTTATTTTGAGAAATGTTCACTTCAATTTTAGAAATTACTTTTATTTTCAGAAATGTAGTTCTACTTTTAGAAATGAGTTTTATTTTTAGAAATGTACAGTTCTACTTTTAGAAATTAGTTTTATTGTCAGAAATGTAGTTCTACTTTTAGAAATTCGTTTTATTTTCAGAAATGTAGTTCTACTTTTAGAAATTCGTTTTATTTTCAGAAATGTAGATTTCTACTTTTAGAAATTAGTTTTATTTTCAGAAATGTACAGTTCACTTTTAGAAATGAGTTTTATTTTCAGAAATGTAGTTCTACTTTTAGAAATTAGTTTTATTTTGAGAAATGTTCACTTCAATTTTAGAAATTAGTTTTATTTTCAGAAATGTAGTTCTACTTTTAGAAATGAGTTTTATTTTCAGAAATGTACAGTTCAATTTTAGAAATTAGTTTTATTTTCAGAAATGTAGTTCTACTTTTAGAAATTAGTTTTATTTTCAGAAATGTAGTTCTACTTTTAGAAATTAGTTTTATTTTCAGAAATGTAGATTTCTACTTTTAGAAATTAGTTTTATTTTCAGAAATGTACAGTTCACTTTTAGAAATGAGTTTTATTTTCAGAAATGTAGTTCTACTTTTAGAAATTAGTTTTATTTTCAGAAATGTTCAGTTCAATTTTAGAAATTAGTTTTATTTTCAGAAATGTAGTTCTACTTTTAGAAATTCGTTTTATTTTCAGAAATGTAGAGTTCTACTTTTAGAAATTAGTTTTATTTTCAGAAATGTAGAGTTCTACTTTTAAAATAAGTTTTATTTTCAGAAATGTAGTTCTACTTTTAGAAATGAGCCATGAGATTCAGTAAACTTAAGCAAGGTCACTTATATTCAGATTTAAGTCTTATATTATGATCCTCACAATGTAAGAGTTGTAATTTATGAATCAGCTGGTTATGGTTATATTAAATATATTCACACAATTAAAGAAATATAAACAAAAGTAAATACTGAAAAACAAAAGTTCAAACTCTTTATTTCTGCTAGTTGCCAAGCTAACATTTTTTATTTCGTTTAACTTGAACAAAAACTACAACTGTGGTAAAATGTAATAAAAACTATAGACATCAACAACAACAAAAACACTAACTAAAATACTAAAACGAAGTATAAAATATATTTTTTTAAACAAAACAAAGCTAAAATATTAATAAACGCTATAACAGTATCTCAATTGGATTAAAATAATACTGTTTAATGTGCTTATCTGCAAAAGCAATCTGAAACTCTCCACTTCACAGAATCTGATCTCATGTTGTCAACAGAACACCCAACAAAAATATTACTTGTGAGTTTTGACATTTCATATATGCATTCTATATTAAATATACACATCAAGTGAAGATAGTTGTGATAATGATAGTTGTAAACTGTCTTTCTCTGTATTTATTCCTTCCCTTGCCTAGCTTGTACTTATTTGAACAATGTCTGAGACTTGTTGTGTTACGAGCACTTCATCTGTCCGTTTGCCTCTTTAAGAAGAATCGCTTTATGTATTCCCCAAGTGTAAGTCGCTTTGGATAAAAGCGTCTGCTAAATGACTAAATGTATAAGTTATTCTGCCAGAGCTAGTCTTTGTGAATACAGAACTAATCTGAGAGTCACTACAGTGTCTGCAGAAGCACTCAAAAGACACAGAACTGATTGCCAGGAAGTCATCAGATGTACAGTTTTGTCCATTACATTTTAAATATTACTCCCACAACAAAACAAAAATAAAAAAACCTCTAAAGCTAAGACTGACCTCTGCTGGTAGTTACGTTACATTACAAGTGTCCATAGTCTAATTATAATAGCTGAAATAGCTAATAGCTTTTACAATACATCCATTTATCTATCTGTCTATCTATCTATCTGTCTATCTATCTATCTATCTATCTGTCTGTCTGTCTATCTATCTATCTATCTATCCATCTATCTATCAATCTATCCATCCATTTATCCATCTGTCTATCCATCTATGGCCTTCGAAATCTTCAAACTTTAAGCTCCTTTAAACTTCAAAAATTACTTCAAACTGAAAACCTTCAAACTTGCGTCAAGCTTTTAAAACTACTAGACACTTTTAATCTTTCTTACTGTAAGCCCACACCAAATAAACTTTATCTAGTTATATAGTTTGAGCTCATAAAAGCTGCAGGTATAATAAATACAGATGATAAAAATGTCAAACTGCTTGATCTACCCAATTTTCAGTATTATATGTTCTATTATTATTATGTGAAGTATATAATACTTCCAATATCAAACCAAGCCAATTAATTCAGCACCACACCAGAGTTTTGGCCAGCGTGTTTGCATTACTCTGAAGGCTTCATCTGTCTCTCTTCAGTGTGTTAACAGTGTTTGTGTCTTATAGGGAAGAGAGCCTCGGAGTATAAACAGCTTCAGCATCAGCAGCTGCTCAATGGCTCTGGAGGAATGAGACTGTGAAGACTGAGCTGAACACTCCTGCAAGAAGAACAGGAAGACTGAGGAAGATCAGTCCACCGGGAAAAGAGAGGAAAAACTGAAAAAGTAAGGTAAGATGATTTAGTAGTTATGAATCAAAATGTGTGCATTTTTTTAAACAATAAATTCAAGTTATAGTTCCCCAATTTGGGGATCAAGCTTGATTAAATCAGAAAAAAGTCAAATTAAAACAAACTATTTTAAAGTAAAAACAATCAAAATAAAACACTTATTTACTAAATGTTTTATTAATAAAATAAATATTTTATATGTTTACCTGTAAGTCATAGGATGATTAACCAACATTAGGGAATTATGAACATGTGTGTTGTTTAATAATTGAAATGTTAATTTTTACTTCAGAGAGACTTCAAGAAAATATTTTAGATCAAAGTGGTTTGGATGAAAAAAAAAAACTACAAATCCCTGCAATAAATGACACATTATAAAGTGTAACAAGAGTTTTTGGTTTGTTTTTTGAAGCGTTTACATTAGACCCCGAAATGTAAACAAATATACATCAGAAAGCAAAGTCATAAAACCACAGTTTCCAAATTTAAATGATTATAATCTTAATAGATTTCCATTTTGATATTTACACATTGTAAAGTTTAACTTGTTTATTTGTTTAAGTTTTTATTTTTATATTTTCTGTTTTAGAAATGTTCATTTTGTTAATTAATTTTCTAATTCAATTTTAGTACAAATTAAACCACATTAAAATGAGACTCTAGCTGACATAAAATAAGGTTTGTAATATTTTACTTTAAGCGTTTATTTTATTTCAAGCCACAAAAGTTGTTATTTATTTATTTATATATTTTTTTATGGGTTTTAGTTTTAACTATAGCCTGGTTCAGACTGTCAGCCCAAATCCGGTTTTGTGCATATCCGGATGGAATCTGATTGTCCACGCAGCATATTGCAACTGTTCATATCCGATTTGTGTGTCCATAAGCGCTCTATTGTTTTTACTGAATATGCATATGATATGAATATTACTATGGTAATGCCGTTGCCTTGTTATGCCTACGCTAAAAACAACAGTAACAGCAATGCAGATGTCCCTGCTGTAAAAACAATAAAATCCTGCCCAAAACACAATAGAAAAATGTAATGATTTAATGGTTCTAATGGGAATTGTATTGTTTTAATGGAAAATATAATGGTGTCTACTGGTATGTGATGGATTCTATTGGTGGGATGTTAAATCCTATTAGAAAAATGGCCAAAACACACTACAAAAATGAATTTTGTAATGGTTTTACTAGAAACCATTTTACTTTTGTAATGGTTTTCCCTCAGGCTATCAGGCTAATGAACAGTCAGAAATGACCCACCCTACATCACACTCCCACTCACACAACATGCCATGCACTGCACTTTAACACAGTTCAACTGGACTACACGCACACACTGCACTAACACAACCTATCTGCTACCACTGGACACCATACAAGCACACCCACGACACTGCATATGAATAATCTGTTGCACCTTTGCACAACTATCTGCTGCTCAACCAATCTACTGTAAATGATAATCTGTTGCACCTTCACATATTACTATTTATAGATGTGTACATAATGTAGATGTGTACATACGGTGTATAATGTGTAGTGGTAACTGAGTATGTCTTTATAGTACACTGTGTGTACTGAGTATATGTATGTGTATTTTGCACATTGTCTTCTGTACAGTCTGTAAATATGTACTGTCAATATGTAAATTGTTGTTTTTTTTGCACTGTCTGGAGCACGCTCGTAAGAATTTCACTCACCAAGGCACTTGTGCTGTGACAATAAAAGTGATTTGATTTGATTTTGATTTGAAAAAGCTAATGGTATTTTAAATGGAAACCATTGGAATTTCTGTGATGGTTTCTATTGGGCTTCAATAGTTTTTTTAGCAGGGGTCTTACCATCGCGGTTGCGCTGTAGTATTATATTTCGTCTTGTGTGACAGCGGCAGAAATGCAGGGAGCTGTGCAGCTTTATTCCGTTCTGCCGTCTCCACTTTTTTCTGTCTCTTTGCACAAATGTAGTTTGTTGCCGTTCAGACTATTTAAATATGATCGGATTTCAATCGGATTTGCACAAAAATTGGATTTGGGCGGACAGTCTGAACGAGGCTTATAATAACTCTGGTTCTAAACTAATAAAGTTTAAAACAGAAGTTACCAAATGTAAATAAATGACAACATTAAACTTCAACTGAAGTGAATCATTTGAGAAAACTGTTCATGATGTTCCAGCTGATCTCCATTATCAGATCTTTTATCTTCTAGAATGCAGTCAGAGCTTGTGTCATTGGCGACGCTTCAGCCTCCAAATGCATCCGTCACACCAGCACACCTGGATTATTTCAACTCAACAGAGTGGCAGCTAGTCTACTCCATCATTCCACCGTACATCTTCACCGTGTGCTTGACAGGAATTCTGGGAAATTCTTTCGTATTGCTAGTGTTCCTGCTCCAGAGAAGCCGCTGGTCCGTGCGGAGATCTATCTCGGCAATCTGGCGCTGGCCCGACCTCATCGTACTAGTCTGTCTGCCGTTCTGGGCCATGAACATCCTGAACTATTTCATGTGGTCATACGGAGAGATCATGTGCAAGGTGGTCAACCTCTCCATCACCGTCAACATGTACACCAGCATCTGCATGCTGGTGATGGTGAACGTGGACCGCTACCTCGCTACCGCCTTGACCATGAAGGCCATGTGGCTGCGACGGAGACGCCACGCCAAGTTCATTTGTGTTGTTCTTTGGCTGTTCGGTTTGGGAATGGGAGCTCCGACGGCTGTCATGCGAAAGCTGAAAGATATTCCAGGTCACCGAGCCGTCGAATGCTACCTGGATTATCCCAACACGACTTGGAGGCTCGCTCATCTTCTTCAGCTGAACCTGGTAGGCTTCGCTCTGCCGTTCCTGGTCATCACGTTCTGCTGCATCAATATCATCCGGGCTCTGAAGCGACGGAGAGAGAACGTTTATTGGGAGGACAGAAACGACAAGAAGGCTACGGCCCTGGTGTGCTCCGTCACCCTGCTCTTCCTCGTCTGCTGGGGTCCGTTTCACTTCGTAACTTTGCTAGACTTACTCTGTGATCTAAAGGTTTTGGATGAGAATGAGTGGTTTAACTTTCTAAACATCGGAAGCCAGTTTTCTGTGTACCTTGCGTTCTCAAACAGCTGCCTGAATCCGCTGCTGTATGTTTGCTCGGGAAGCTTTTTCAAGAGGAAAGTCAGCAGCATCTATAACAGAAGGAAACGCTCCTCGGATGCGACTGCGCTTCAGCGAACGGGTCTAACCTCTACGACAACCACCAATCATGAGAAAGACTAGAGAACGTTTCTAGTATTGATGAAATTATGAGGGTTTTAATCAAACTAACTTTCATTAAGTTTCTCCATTTTGTTCAAATATTTAAAGTGCCCCTATTATGGGTTATGAATAGGGGTGTGCGATATTGAAAAAAAATGATATCTCGATATTTTTGTGGATTGTTTCGATAACGATAATTAGACGATATTTTGCCGAGTGTGTTATTGTGCTGATATCTGAATACCGTGCACAGATGCAGTTTATGATATTCTTCATATTCTGTGTGCTCAGTTCACATCAGTGATTAATCAATCTTTTCATTTAAGTTTAAATTTGATTTTTACCTTTTAATTAAGCCAATTTGTTTCTAAAAGTGTACATCTTTTGAGTCAAAATTGTACATTTAACCAGTCAATTAATATAATACACATTTAGGCTGCTCCTAAACAAATGAAACCAGTATCACCAACATTAATCTCTGCAGACGCTGCATCTGAAGATGTGTTCACACACTGTTTAATGCAGCTCAGAGTGCTTTAACCAGTTACAAATGCATCATGTTTTGACATTTTAAACATAAAACATTGAATACTGATAATTAAAATTATTTAAAATTGAAAATTAAATCGCTAGCAGGTGGCAGCACATCACGGTTAACAAGTGAGTCGTTGCGACTGAACCGAATCATTTAAACTATTGAATCATTCAGGAACGAATCACTGAGACTGAACCGAATCATTTAAACGATTCATTGATTTATTCAGGAACGAATCACTGAGACTCAAAATGTCGCTGTAGCTGTTTGGAATTATTTTTTGTCAGCGAAATGCAGCAAAAACAGGCAATATGGTGTCTAAAACGTAAGTATCTTAATATTAACTTATTGTTTATTGAACTGTTGTATAAAATCAATATCACATTTGTAATCATGCTTATTTTTGAAGAAAAAACTGCACCCTTCCTGTGATTTTAATCATATGAAACGTAAATATATACATTTTCTGCCCCCATATATTGAATTTTGCGATCATTCTTAATACATTTGAATCGACTGAATCATGCAGTGAAAGAAAGAACATGCTCTAAACACACGCGTGCACTGATTAACCCCTTCATCACCACGCAGGCTAATGTATGCGTTTAACCCCTTCATCACCGCGCAGGCTAATGTATGCGTTTAACCCCTTCATCACCAGACAGGCTAATGTATGCGTGCACTGATTAACCCCTTCATCACCACGCAGGCTAATGTATGCGTGCACTGATTAACCCCTTCATCACCACGCAGGCTAATGTATGCGTGCACCGTTTAACCCCTTCATCACCACGCAGGCTAATGTATGCGTGCACTGATTAACCCCTTCATCACTACGCAGGCTAATGTATGCGTGCACTGATTAACCCCTTCATCACCACGCAGGCTAATGTATGCGTGCACTATGTAGGTGTTAGTTGGGCTTTTGCAAAATACTGGATAGTCAAATTGCACATCGTTAAAACAACAATTACGATATTATATATATCGCACAACCCTAGTTATTAAAGGTTCTTTTTTTTGTTTTGGGAGTCCTCAAAAACAGGTAAGCATGCATGCAAGGTCAAAAAACACTTTCATTGTCTTATAATATGCATTTATTTTTACCTTACTTGCTCAACGACTCCCAAACGAATCTCTCAACGTTTAATTTAATTTAATCTCGCCTGTAATGCCTGATAAAGCAGCGTTTGTGAGCGCAGTGCTGCTTTGTGTGGAGCGTAACCAGGGACACCGCTATTTTACCGCTCCAAAAGCGGCACCTAGTGGCAAAGAATGAATTTGCATTTTCATTCAGACCAACACGAAAAGACCAACAAGTGGGCCTAACATATGATAATGTTTCATGTTGATGTCAACATGAAACGGCTTAAGATTAGTTTTAAGAACGACCCGTTTCACTGATTCAGAGTCGACTCGTTCATTTGAGAGACAATAACTTTATACACGGTGCACTTTCAGATTTAAAACATTGCAGGATGTTTTCTTTCACTTAGAGCTGTGTAACACTGAATGAAAGCTCATTTTCAAACATCCATAATAAGGACACTTTTTACTAAAAATAACTTTTCACCTGATTATCTTAATACATTTGTTAGAATTATTATTTAAATATGCATGGGCTAATTTTGAACTACATGCAAAAGAAGTGAAAAATGTCAATGAGTTGATTAAGCCTTCGTCTAGCGATCCCAATGATCTAAACAGTAGTTAAATATAAAATGATCTTTATTTGTATGTTTTCTGAGAGCTGTACCTTTTTCTTTTCCGCGTCTTGATAACTGATGCTTCCCCTCAGCACAAGTCTGGTATAGTTTGTGAATATTCACAGCAAATGTATTCGTAATGAATACACTAAAGTGATTTTTACCTTTGATTAGCCTATTTGCTTTTCTTACTTGAATGCTTCTGTTTAGATGCAAGATGAAAAAAGTAATGCACTCACTATTTCATTCATTTCTTTCTTATATTTGTTCTACTGTTTATTTGCATCTTTGTTCTATTTTTTTATAACAAATATAAAATTGCTATATTGTGATTATGAATATAGTAATTATTATTAAGAAAAGATCTGGAGGAAAAGATGCAACATAGGTGATTTTGCTTTGGGATCTTCCGAAAACATTAACTCGATTTTTCTCAAAACAAATCATACATCATATGAAGTTATTTTTTTTTTTATGGAGATTGTGAAAATAAAAATAACTACATTTTTTTTTAAATTTGCTCATTGCGACTCATTTTGAAAGCACAGGTCACATTTTAGAGAGCACTGACATTATATGCATTAAGTACGTTTTAAACAAACAAACACCTGATATTTCAAGGTTATTATAATTTTTTTATAAAAATAAATTAATCAATAAATTTATAGCTAGATTTTACAAACTTGCATGATTTTTCTAAACATAAAAAATAAATAGCAATAATCATCAGCATCATCATGCTTTAAAGAATCTGAATTATGGCCGGCTACAGAAATAATTCTGAAGGAAAACAATGTGTTTTTATAAAAACGCAAGAGCATCACAATGAGAGCATTGAGCACCAAAACAGCTTTTCCCAGGACACACTTCACCTAAACAATACATAACACGTCTCAGGACTGTACATCTGGAAACAACTTATCAACTTATCATCTGTAAATAGCACATGCACACTCATAATTCTGGCTATTAATATTTTCCTCTATATTTTATGACCATATTGTTATTTATTGTCTATTTTTTTTATTGTTAGAGTTTTACTTAATTGTATTACTTTAAAGTATATGCATGTCTGCACTTTGTCTGTACTTTCTGCAATGAAATTTGGCAATAAAGCTCTTTGTGATTCTGATTCTGATGTAAGCCTATATGCACAATACTATACTATCATAACCAAATGCACAATGACATATTTTGGCTCATTCTGGCTTTAATTTTGCCAAAATATAATTAAATGCTGTTCTGGATGCTATAGCTCCGTTCCAAAACCTGTGTATCGCCTACAGACAACGTCCTACTCAGGTGACTTTCACACAGCATGCACCTCTTTGAACTTGACAAAACCACAGCACTTACGATAAAAGAAAAAACAAGTGAGACATGTTGCAGCAGTCAACGATGCTAACATGATGCTTTGTTGATTGGAAGAGAGCTCAGATGTATATGGTTCACTGTTAAAACTCAGTTACAATTCAGTTTCACGAATTCATTAAGCAGCTACACATTTATCTAAATGTTTACCACGGTTACGCTTAAAAGTATTTACAGCAATGATTAATATTTATTCCTATAAACTCTTAGCGGTTTCCCTTGAGTTTCATGGGTTGAGCTTTCAATATAAACAGAAAACACCAGAATAGAGGAAGCTGATTCAGATAAAGAACGTGAAGCACAGACACACTTCTTCAAAATCAAATGCTTTGATGCATCTTTGAACGAAGAGGACTCAGAGGTGAGCATCCATCTTAAAAACGCTTAAGATCTAAACACCAATGTCTCCACAACATTCCCAAAAACAGCTGAGAAGGATGTTTACATCATCAGAGGAGCATTGAACTAGCACAGATTTCTGTTTTTGTTTGTAAACATTGTTTAAACAGTCATACAGCTGTTGCTGAGGTCATTCGATTTCTAAACCATATATGGGGAAGAAACACTTTAAACATAATATTTACATTAAACCGGCCATGCTGGCGAATGAATGTCATTAATTCATCATTACAAAAACAGCTACAGCAGTCGGATTCCTTTACATTAGAAATAACACACGGGCTGCAAATCTGTATTACAAGGAGTTAAGCTATTAGAATTAAACTGTGTTAGCCTATTTCAAAAAGCAGGCAATGAAATTGTAATTTCAACTATTGTTGCACATCATAATGTTGTGTTTCTATGTTCATCATACAGGGTTTAATTAGCAGTAGTCTGACCCTGATCACTGATTTAAGTAAAACATTTCAGCAAAGACCACTACAGAAATTGATCTTATGTAATATTCTAATTTTATGAGACACTGAATTTTAGTTTTTCATTATCTGTAAGCCATAATCATCCAAATTTCAAGAAATAAAGGCTTGAAATATTTCACTCTACGTGTAATGAATCTATATAATATATGGATTTTACTTTCTGAAATGAGTGACAAAAAATATTGACTTTATGATATTCAAATTTTTTTAGATGTACCTGTAAATGTGTGCTGAGACACAACATACACATGCATATTGTGTGTATTTACAAAATATATAACATTTATAAATAAAAATACATTTTAATGACTGGTAAGATATTATTTTATTTATAATACGTTATATTATTTTAGGTTATTCTGGACATTTTTTCAGAGAAAGTTCCCCAGAAGGTGAAGTATTATCATTTTATACTTTATGAATGCACATTTACATGCAACACAAACAGAATCAAGTATCCAGACACTATTTTATGATGTATTACGTGCCAAAACTGGCACAGTTTTACTGCATACTCCAGTACTTCAGAGGTCCAGTATGTACTTTCTCCACCACCAGAACACAATTCTAGTGCACTACGAGTACAAGAACTTGGATGCAGCCATGATGTAATACTTCACTTCAGAAATGACATATAACAGCCAGGTAATTTTCCATGCAATTCTTCACACAAACCACACATCACATGTAAGATGCTTCAGTTATCTGCTGTTTATCTTTCCATACGTACGGTATGATAACACTTCTGCATCTGCAGTTCATCAGTCTAAAAGGAATTTGTGCAGAAAGGTTTTATGTCACGAGCTGGTGAGACAGAACAGGTTAGAGAAATTATTAAACAACCGTCCAGATAAAATACTGCTGAAGTGTTTCAAATACTAAAACTGTAATTTAAATCTGATCAGCAGTTTGTCTAATAAATCTAAAACAAATGAGAATTGAAGGGCTTATTTAATACAAGGTGTCTTAAAATGGTAAAAATAAATGTTTACTGTTAAGACCATTTATATGGAATACTGTATTCTTGACAAATACTTGTAAGACAAGTTAGACAACATGGATAAGCATACTGACTGCAGAGGCGGCAAGATCGTGAGTAAGTGTTTTGTCTAATACTATTTTTTTCAGTCTTTTAGAGTAAATATCTGCTCGATATTTACTCTAAAAGGAGAAGCCAATTAGTCACCAGAAGAGACGGACGGCAGCTTGTAAGTGTCTGTAATACTTGTTTAAATTATTTACTTGTCCTCTTTCATGGAGGATGGCGCTCCACTCTTAGTTTTTGGCGTTTTCAACATTCATCTAGAAAAGCCTTATACAGACTTCCATTCACTCCTAGCTTTATTTGGTCTCAAACGCCTTACCACTACTAGCACGCACAAATCAGGCAACCAACTTGATTGAATTTACACATGCGATTGTACTGCTGACAACATTCTGGTACAACCACTACATATCTCTGATCATTTCTTCGTTAAATTCACATTACACTTTGCTACCCGGGTGCCACCAACCCCCTTACCGGTTACTTTTAGACGAACCCTACACTCCCTTTCACCCTCACATCTATCTTCTGTAGTGTCCTCCTCTCTTCCCTCACCTACACATTTCTCAGTTCTGGATGTGAACACGCTGCAACTGACACTTTCTCCACTTTAACTTCTTGTCCAGACTATATATGTCCTCTCTCCTCCAGGCCAGCACATGCTGCCCCGTCTAACCCCTGGTTATCTGATGTTCTTCATGAACATCACTCCAAACTCAGGGCAGCAGAGAGAAAATGGCACAAATCTAAAGATCCCTCAGACCTAAGTATCTATCGGTCTTTGCTTTCATCATTCTCTGCTGAAGTCCATACTGCCAAGGCCTCATACTTCCACAACAAGATCAACAGCACATCTGACACACACAAGCTCTTCAAAATATTCAACTTCCCCCTCCACCACCACCTCCTTAACAACCAATGATTCTGCCACATTCTTCACAAACAAAACTAGGTCAATCAGTTGCCAGTTCTCAGCTCCACAAACGCAGGAACTCAAACCAACGACATCTACTGCTAAAACTTTCCTCTTCTGTCCCCTCACTGATGCAGAAGTATCCAAACTTCTCTTCTCCAGTCATCCTACAACATGCTCTCTTGATCCAATCCCCTCACACCTTCTTCAAGCAATCTCTCCTTCACTCTTACCAGCACTCACACACATTATCAACACATCTCTCCTCACAGGCATCTTCCCCACTGCATTCAAGCAGGCTCGGGTAACCCCACTGCTCAAAAAACCTACATTAAACACTTCTCTTTTAGAAAACTACAGACCTGTCTCTCTCCTTCCATTCATAGCCAAAACGCTTGAATGAGTTGTTTTCAACCAGTTATCCTCATTTCTGTTAAAGCATAACCTACTGGATGCTAACCAATCAGGTTTCAGACGTGGACATTCAACTGAGACTGCACTACTCTCAGTCACTGAAGCCCTGCGAATTGCAAAAGCTGATTCCAAATCATCAGTCCTCATTCTGCTGGATCTGTCTGCTGCTTTTGACACTGTTAACCATCAGATCCTCCTGACCACTCTTTCGTCACTGGGCATTACTGGGATTCCACTTCGCTGGTTTGAATCCTATCTCAATGGTAGGTCTTTCAAGGTGGCCTGGGGAGGGGAGGTATCCACAGAACATCAATTGGTCACTGGGGTTCCCCAGGGATCAGTTCTTGGACCCCTCCTCTTCTCCACATACACTACATCACTGGGTCCCATCATACAAGCTCATGGTTTCTCATACCATTGCTATGCTGATGACACACAGCTCTATCTCTCATTTCGACCTGATGATCCAACTGTACCTGCACGGATCTCAGGCTTCCTGGCGGACATCTCTGCATGGATGAAAGAACATCATCTACAGCTCAACCTGGCAAAGACTGAGCTTCTTGTCTTCCCTGCAACTCCAACTCTACAGCATGACTTCACCATTCAGTTAGGTTCATCAACAATTACCCCATCAGCTTCGGTCAGAAATCTTGGTGTAATTTTCAATAACCAGCTGACTTTCAAAGACCACATTGCAAAAACTGCTCGATCTTGCAGGTTTGCATTGCACAACATCAGAAAGACCAGGCCCTTCCTTACACAGCATGCTGCACAACTTCTTGTCCAGGCCCTTGTCATTTCTAGAATGGACTACTGTGATGCTCTTCTGGCTGGACTTCCATCAAACACAATCAAACCTCTACAAATGATTAAGAACCCAAAAGAGCATATGTCACACCTCTCTTTATCTCCCTGCATTGGCTCCCGGTTGCAGCTCGCATCAAGTTCAAGACACTGATGCTTGTATATAGAACAGCCACAGGCTCAGCACCCGCCTACTTCCACTCCCTTATGACAATCTACATCCCCTCCAGAAGCCTGTGATCTGGGAGTGACCAATGTCTCGTTGTGCCATCCCAGAGAGGCACAAAATCACTTTCCAGAACGTTTTCATTCACCGTTCCTGGCTGGAGGAATGATCTTCCCACCCTCATCCGGAATGCTGAATCCCTGACAATTTTCACCAAAAAACTCATCTCTTCCGTCATCACTTGACTTCATCTTAAAAAAAAATTATAATAAAAACTTTGCTCCCTTTCCTTAACTTTGCTCTCTTTTCCATAAACTCTCACCGTCTGGCTAGAATTTGCTCTGAACAATGCCTGGAAATTTGTATTACAAGCACTTCCTTTGTATGTTTGCCTCTTTATAATGTATCGCTTATTGTATTCCTCAATTGTAAGTCGCTTTGGATAAAGGCGTCTGCTAAATGAATAAATGTGTAAACACGGGACTTTTTATGTTTGCAACTAAATTAAGCAAATTAATATTTTCCGTTTATGACTAAACTTAAGAGTTTAGATTAAAGATAAACATTTATTAAGTATTAAATTACATTTATTTTACAAGTAATAAGTAAATACTGTTTCTGTGGCTCAGTGGTAGAGCATTGCGTTAGCAGCTCAAAATGTTGTGGGTTCAATTCCCAGTAAATGTACACATACTAATAAATGTATAGCCTGAAGTCACTTATTGTGAAGTCACAGTAAGTCGCTTTGGATAAAGGCGTCTGCTAAATGCATACGCGTAAATGTAAATAAGCAAGTAAATAAATAAATAGTAAGTGATCACAAATATACAAGTAATCCTAATAAATAAGTAATAAATAAATAAATTAATATATTTGGAAGTGATCACAAATGTACAATTAATCCTAATAAATGAGTAATAAATAAATAGGAAGTGATCACAAATATACAAGTAATCCTAATAAATAAATAAAGTAATAAATCAATAAGTAAATAGGAAGTGACCACAAATGTACAAGTAATCCTATAAATAAATAAACAAATAATTTTGAAGTGATTGCAAATGTATAAGTAATCCTAATTAATAAATAGGAAGTGATCCCAAATAAATAGATTTTATTAGACATTAATAAGAAAACTTTGATGGTTTGTAGGTAGATAAAGTTATCACCAATGTTTGGTAAGTAATCCTCTTAAATCAGAGCCAATGCTAGACTTCTGGGGGCCCTACGCAAAACTGTGTCGACTGGGTGGGGGGGTGGGGTGTTGTGAATGAAGCCCATTTGTCCGTATTTCTCGAATAGCGCTCGAGAAACTGTCTCTTCTGTGTCTCACTATGCTTATAAATACATATATGAATGGTAACTGATCTCAACTGTATGGTTAGGGATCATGTTTATTAAATAAACAAATATATGCATTATATCCTGGAAATCAACAGTCAAGCTGTCCCAGATCTTTTTACAACATGATTTGCATGGCTTGTTTTTCCGTGAAGGCAACGCCTACTACAGTATAGTATAATTCACTGGAAGTACCTGAGAGCAGCATTCACTGTCTTTAGAAAAATGATCCGTTAGCATCTACCATGGACCAGAATGCTTCTGTAAACGGGACTCTGGAATCTGGAATCTGCCGAAATGAAAACACAGTGGAGCGATACATGTACCCGACGGCTTACTCCGTGTTCTTCATCATTGGATTTCCAGCAAACTGTCTGTCCCTGTACGTGGCCTGGGTTCTGATGAAGAAGGGCAATAATTTGGCTGTTTATCTGATTAATTTGTCAGTCGGAGATCTGCTGTATATCCTAACTCTACCCGTTTGGATTGTGATGGCTCTTGGCTATACACTGAATGACAGTCTGTGCAGCGTTATAGCGGTGGTCATGTTCAACAGCTTCTACGTGGGTTCAGGGTTTCTGTGCTGCATCTCTGTGGACCGATATTTAGCCGTCGTGTTTCCGCTGCATTTCAGACGTGTACGAGAGGTCAGAACCACCGTGTTGGTGAGCGCCATCGTATGGCTGGTGGAGATCGTGCTTCATGTGGGTCTTCTTACCTACACAGAGACGATCGGGAACTTTTCTGCCAGTCGTATGTGCGAGGAGCCGATGATAATGACCACCGCCGCTGCAAACGTGGCCATGACACGCGCGGTCCTGGGATTTCTGGTTCCTGTGCTCATCATGAGCTTCTGCTTCGAGGAGATCATCAGGGAGTTGAAGAAAAGCACCTCGACCGTGATCAGCGAACGGAGAAAGATTTGCCGCCTTCTCTTCTCTCTCCTTTTCACCTACTTGTTGGCTTTTATGCCCTTCCAGGTGGTGATGTTCATCAGAGGACTGCTGGAGCCTGGAAACTGCACCGTCGCTCACAGTCTCAGAGACTATTACATGGTGTTTGTGGCCACAACAACAATAAACAGCGTTTTAGACCCCATCCTTTATTGTCTCATAAGTGACAGTGCAAAAACTGAAATGAAAAGACTTTTTAAGATCTGTGAGGAGCAATTCAGTAAGATGTATTCATCTGTGGTGAAACCCTGACATTCTGAATACACTGCTTAATGTCTTGACTTATTTGTTATTAACAGACTGAATGTGTTTCTCATGATCGTGTGAAATCTGACTTGGAATTATAGTCCGAATTTCTTTTTTTTAAATGAACAGTTTACTGAACCATCATATTTGATACCCTTTTATAACATATTGTTAATAATAGCCAATGAAGGAAAAAACAAATGAGCAGCTGATATAAAAGAATATACAAATGAGCAGCTGAGTTCAAACCTGTGCATTTGTTTGCATGTGTATTAGTTTCCTGAAAAGAAAAGAGTTGTGAAACGTATCTTATCTGCTGCAAGAAACATGCAAAGTATCTTATCTGCTGCAAGAAACATGCAAAGCTGTTATTGAAATGTTGTCTGTGGTTTCTGAGAGATGTTTGACTTCACCTGTTCATCCGGCAGAAATGCAAAACCACTGCTATTAAAACACTTGATGTAAAGAGGAAATGGCTCACCTAAAAGGGAAGTTCTGTTATTACTTACGTTGATTAAACCCATAAGAATGTATTTATTTCTACTAACACAAAGAACACAAACAACGGGAAATTTAGCAAAATGATCATGCCGCTTGTGTCACAATGACTTCGCTCTACTTAAAGACCCTTCTATAATATCTATAACGGATTTAAATTTAAATATTTTAGCTTAAATTTCAAACTACAATCTGACATAGTGATGACATAACTCAACCTCATTATCAAAAATTAAAGACAGTAATCCAAGAACAACATGAGTGACTCTTTTTAGGAGGGAAAGCCTATATACAGTAAACAAACCGTGGTAAACAGAAGCAACATAAATAGAAGAATGAGAAAACATGTTTCGGGAAAGCAGAACACTCACTATACTGTCACTTCTTGAGTGTTCGGTGGTTTCTGCACACTGTGGTTAAACCGAAGCAAACGAGGAAGTGATGTTTGCTCTTATTTCCTCCAATGCCGAGGAGATTGTTATATATGCAGTGCTTTCTGAACATTTTTGTCCAAAAGCTGATTCCTGAATCGCTGTACTTTTGGTGAGTTTAGATTTGATTCTCTTCAGATAAATATTCAGCACATGGGCTTTTTGTGGTGTGGCACGTGCAAAGGATTGTTTGGTTGATTTATTGCATCAGCCTAGTGAAGCTACAATGTTATTCTAGTAATATTTGGGCTGTTTTGTGATAGATATTGTTGGTCAGTAAATAAATCCACTTAAAGAGAAAGTTCACTCCTTCTGTCATCATTTACTCGCGCTCATGTCGCTCAACTCGTGTAACGTAATATCTTTTGTATAAGCAGATCTTAAGCAGAATATTGACCCGGCTCTTCTGTACAGCAAAAGCAACCAGTGACTGTTAATTATATTGATTATATCAGTTAATTAATGATTGAGTTACAGTTAATTATATTGAGTTTCTACAATACAAATCTATTTTAGATCGATTTTAGTTCTTTGCAACAATTGTATCGTAAAAAGCGTTATTCAAATAATCTTGAATTTAATTGTTGAGCTTAAGCATCGTAAAAATGAAAACTAGTCCTTATATTACAACATAGCAAGTCTATATGACAAGGAGGGTACATTACAGGTCTTCAAAAACACTATGATAGTGTTACGTGAGGAAGAGATGAAAATGACTTACATCTTATGCTTTTATCACATTGCATTAAAGGTGTTTCAGTTCATGTATTTCTTGGGAATCAAACGTCAGTCTCTGTTGTTTGATCTACATCGCAGGTTTGATCACTATGATCTTTCTTTTATTCAGCTAAGATGCCTTAAATTGATCAAAATGTCATTTCAAATGTTACAAAACTAACATTTCAAATAAATGCTGTTCTTTTACCCTTTCTATTTATCAAATATAATGACAGTTTCTAATATATTTGACAGTATAACTTATCAATATTGATAATCAGAAAAGTTTTTAGAGCAGCAAATCCGCATATTAGAATGATTTCTGAAGATCATGTCACACTTTGCATTACATAAATAAATTACCTTTTATAATATATTCATATTAGCTATTATAGCAAAATATCCATTTTAAATAACTTTTATAATCGTATTTGACAATATTACTGTTTTTACCTTGGTGAACAGAATAACCTAAATTCTAAAAGAAATCTCAATTTCTAATTAACTCTTATTGAAAACTTCTTAATAAAACTTCTAAATCTGCTATCATATATGACATATATTGTATTTATTTAATGTATTTTGCCATTTTTGACCTAACAGCATCTGTCGGTCCACATTCACTTCTAGAAAAGTGTATAAAGAAAAGAGGTTTGTATGAATGGTGAATAAACGACAGTTTTTCATGAGTAATTAGGTTCTTAATTGCAATTCTGTGAAGTAAAACTATCATACAGTAATTTATGTTTATCTCTAAACTAGCTGCCTTGAGATGAACAACTCCAGCTCAAATGAAACCGATGACTGCTACCCTGCATCTCATGAAAAGATGTTATTCGTAGGCCTGCATCTGGCTGTGATCCTGATCGGCATCCCGTCCAATGTCTTCTTCCTGTTTGTGTCGTACCGGCTCATCTGTCAGAAGAACGAGCTGGGCGTCTATCTGTTTAACCTGGCTCTCTCGGACTTCTTGTTTATCATGTGCTTACCTGTGTGGGTTCAATACGGCATTTACGACGTGTGGCCTCACGGCAAGACCATGTGTGTTGTTTGTGTTTTCCTGCTCTTCACGAACTTCTACACCAGCGCTGTGCTTCTGAGCTGCATCGCTGTGGATCGCTACATAGCCATCGTTCACCCGCTCCAATTTTGCACTTTTAGAAAGCGCAAGACTGCGGCAAGCGTGAGCGTTGCTGCTTGGATTTTTACTGTTGTATTCAATGCAATGACTATGCATCCAGACAGTATCTACGATGAGAAGAACTTAATCTGCTTGGATTTATATCCTTTGCCCCAAAGGCAAAAAAAAGTAAACGTGGCTCGTTTTGTTGTAGGCTTCCTCATTCCTGCATTGGTTGTGGGTTTCTGTTATTGGCGGATATATTTGGATGTGAAGAGAAACCAAATGCTTGGATCAATGGAGCGCCGGCATGTCTTCAGGCTTCTTGGATGCATTTCGTTGACCCTTTATTTCTGTTTCGGACCTGTGCACATCATGATGGTTTTGAGGGTTTTGCTGGAGAGTTGTCCATATCCTAACTGGCTCTTCATTGGATATAAGGTCTCCACCTTCCTCTCGATGCTCAACTGCCTGGCCGATCCGCTCCTGTACTGTTTCACAAGCAGAACGGGTCAAGCCAGCGCTTCAAATGTGTTACTCATCCTCAGGAGAACATGGAAGAAAGAGGGTCAAAAAGAGAGGGGATTGCAAAACAACCAAATGCTTGCAAATGATACTGTTCCAATCACAGAAGCAACCTTTAGGACTGAATTCAGCACGGACCACTTGTGATCGGATCATGCTGATGTTTATATATGCTATATTACTGTAAAAATGCCATTTTTAAATTCTATGGGTCTAGCTTCCAGGCTAATCCGCGTCCAGCTATTTTTATCTGTACAAAACAATTTGTTTTGCTGCTTGATATTGAAAATATGTGTGTCTTACCATATTACTTCAATGTATTATCTTAATTATGATCACACTGGTTTGGAGTACAAACTAGTGCTGTGTATCGCCAGCAAAGTCACGATATGATACGTATCACGATACAGATGTCACGATATGATACGTATCACGATACAGATGTCACGATATGATACGTATCACGATACGGGCCTTCACAAATTTTCATGAATGTAGTAAAACCGCTGTTTATATTAAACACTGCAAACTATAGGGCCATTGCTAACTATAGGCAGAGCAGCAGTTGACCTCTGCACTATGAAAGGCCTCCACAACTGTACCACAGTATAATATAACTAATGTTCTTTATAAATAAATGAACTTGAACTAATGGCATATGATTCATCTTTACATTGGGCACTCCCCACCAGGTAAAGTATTTTTTTTTTTAAATCACTGAAAGAAATGATAAGATATCTTTTAAGTTAAAGTTGACATTTAAACACAAAGACTGACGTGAACTGTCTGTCTGAATCAAGACAATGTACACTTACGAAAAGCCTTGGTTTTTGAGAAATGAGAAGTGTTTCAATAGAATTTCCTGTTGGTTTCATTTAGTGCACAGTTTCATTTTCACACGCTCTTCCTCTTGCTCAAAATAATATAAACATCTGAAGTGTAACATTAAATATATTCTGAGTGTGATATATTATACAAGGCTGTGTCCGACTTTGATAGCAACATTGCCTTGCTTTTTCAATAATACAGTTTTCCTATACTAATGTGTACCGTTTATGACTTAAAACTACACAACTGTGCAAATGTTTGAGGTATATGCAATATTTAACATGTATGTGAGTGTGTGTGTGCATGTGAAGAGACCAATTCGGAGTAGACGTCAGTTACGTAACTTGCAGTTGCGTGCGCATGGTGGCACAAAAACACTGGTAACAAATGGAGGGAAACGGATCAAATCCAGGAATAAGGGGGAAATAATTGTTGTGCCTGTGGATGTCATTTGAAGCTAAATGCAGATGTTTAGACAGGCTTTGGATTAAAACTGCTATGATTTCTTTTAATGCATACATTTGATTTAGGTCTGCATAATATTCATATTAGGGATGTACCAGAGCTGGTAACAAATTTTCATGTTGCGATTAATTGCTAATGCTTTTATCACGTTATATGGTACTATCACGATATGGAAATTTAGTTGCAAGAAATGTTGTCATAATACAGTGCAGAGTAAAATCAGCAGTGTTTCATTCCCAAAGAGTTGAATTTATAATCTTCAGCAGGGCTTCTCAAAGTCCGGACTCTGGTCCGGATCCGGATCGGGAGGGAATTCAATCCGGACCCGCCTCCACTTGATATTTCAAGCGCACTCGTATCACTCAGACCTCCGTGCGGTGTGCGTGGCGCGCGCACACACACACACACACGTATGCTTGCAGAGAGACATTTAAGAGGCTTCATTCTCTAAATAACTTTAAATTGATGTTTCTGAGAAATGTGTTAATGATGTGTACAGACTCTTGTTTTTGTTCAACATTAGCTTCCTGTTCACTAATTTGTGTCTTTCACAAAAGCCACAATCCTTCTAAGAAGACGGTAAAGGCTTGTGTCATGCCTGAGCTTTAGTTAGGATCAAAGGTGAAAAGTTAAGTTGCACAATGTTTAGGTTTTATCATTTTTTTTAATACTAGTATTATTTTGATTTATGTCTTAGTTTTAGGTGGTACTATGTTTACATTATTTGTATTTTTAATGTAATATGGCAATTAAATGGACTAAATGGGTTTAGATTTCATTTATTAATATATGCTATTTCAGCAATAAAAAATAGAATTTTTCTAAAAAGGAAACAAATTACTTGTTCATTTTAAGAGACTTGTCTTATTTTCTCTTGTATATTTAGTATTGCTCTTTAAAAAGAAAAAGTAGTTTGTGTCCGATTACTCGATTACTAAAATACTCTATAGCTACAGCCCTACTGAATACGTTGCTTGGATTTATTGAATTTAAACGTGAATACGTCTAGCAAATGGTATTACTATACACCCCTTGGCCCTTATCAACATTCATAAATCTTACCATCTTCTGCTTTCATGCCAGTGTACTTTGGTCATATCATCTCAATCGTCTTGTAAACCAAAAGCTTTCGTCATCAGCGTACTAACATTGAAACCTCCAACCACATCCTTCACCTAATGCCCTACAACATCACTCATCAGCCCCGTGATGGGAAACATGATCTAACTAGATGATCTTTGCTCACTTAACCTAAAAACATCTGCGAGTTCACTAGATGTTCAACTCACTGCGTCAGTAGACATCAGGGGTTATGAGACCATCTCGATACATTCGTACCCTTGATGTGCCCTTAGTGAGACGTAACTTGGTCACAAAAGCATCAGAGCATCAATATTATCCATCATTCAGTCAGGTTTATGCCTTAATATTGCAAAGCATGCAATCTAATTGACATTATAATTATTTGTATTAAACTGAAACACAAAGAAAGCGTAGGATTGACTTTTAAACAGTTTTCATTTAGAAATGTCTCCAAAATGATACAAATACTTATAAAGAAATGGCAAGTAACACACTGAATTAAGCACGACATTTAGAAAGACCAAAATTGTCTTGTAATTATATAATTATTTCAAGGTATGTTCTTGCAAAATGTAATCCAAATCATCTTTTTTTTTTGCAGTGCACAAATTATTTTATCAAAAAAAGCAATGTTATCTGACCCAAGTATCTCATACACAAACAACACAGACGTCCACAAACCAAACCCCTGGTACAAACAAACCGAACACAAGTACCATCAGATAAACATAGTAAAGATGCTCTCTTCCGGTCTCAGTTTCTGTTCTTACCCAGAATAAGCTTTCATACTAATAGAAATATAATGTATACTCTCAAAACGGGTTGCTGATCTTAGTTTAATATGAAATAGTCAAAGGCTTTCAAATGTGTGCAAAGAAATACTTCACTTCAGACCTGTATATTGAAGGTCCGGATGAGGAGAATAAATGTTTAAGTGTTATTTAAGTGAAGGTTTGTGTGACGTGTTACTGTTGGTTCACATTAAGTTTCAGTTTTGTTGGTGTTTTTGTGGTTATTGAGCTGAAGAGTGGTTTGGTTGTGTTTGGCCACACATATATATACACACACTTTGACCAAAGACACATGACATCTTACTCGTTCATTAAATGTACATACAAAATAAGTTACAATTAGATTGTGCTATATTAGCTGTTGGTTTCAGGGTTGTTAATTAAAACTGAAACTATAGTTAGAACCATAAAATACGTCCTTAAAATGTTGTGTAAATTATGCCAAAACATAAGATTGATTGCTTCCAGGGCCACAACCTAATTAGTTGGAACAGTTCACTTTTTTCAGAGTAATCAACTTAAATATGTGTGGTTTTCTACTAATTACTTCATTCCTCGATAGTTTGTTGGTTGAATTAATTTCATTAGAGGTTGTCTTAAATCAAAAAAGTTGATACAAACTGTAATTTTTAAGCCAAAACATTTTTAGACTGCATTAAACCATTTAAATGAACATGAATCGGTCAAATTACACATTGACTAAGTTCTCTTTTGTTTTTTAGTTTCACCCTTAAAATATTGTCCTTAATATAGACATGAATCTTAGATGTAAGATTGCTGATCTTTCTTAGTTTCGAAGTCAGAAGTTGAATCTAAATCAGATTTCCAATCATTATCTGACGACAAAACAATATTACATTGTTTCCAATGTAAATAAATAATCAAATACAACATATTTTAACGTTTTTGAACAACTGTAAAGACACTAAATAACACATGTGCATATGGGACAATGATGTGGTAACTGAAACATTTTGATCTTTTTCATCAATCATTTCATCAGTTATTGTTTTTAATACATTGATATGTGTATTAATATTTATTTCAGTTTTAGTTTAGTTACTTTAGTACGTCAAGTTAAACCTAAAATGAGATGTTGCTTTGGCATAGATAAAACAAAGATAAAATATTTGTTACATTTTATTTCAAGTAGAAATATGGTTTAAGTTTTAGTTAACTAACTGCATAACTAAGGTGACAATTTTATTCTGCACAAAATGTTTGTCTACAAAATGCCTAGCGTGAGAAAATGTACAAAAACAAAGATGCAAAAAATGAAATCGAGGAGGAAGATAGTCCAGGTTTGGCTGTTTGGTGGCGTTACTCGTGTTCATCAGATGGATGGGAAATTATGACATGGGAAAAAAGCTTAACAAAATTGTGGTGGAATATGCAAATGATTTAGCTGTAACTAGCCGACATTGAATCCATTCAACCTTTGATATCAATGCCCATTTCAGCAGCTTTGCATTTTCCATATCATAATGGGGGGGGTCTACTACTATCCTCAGAAGATTTAAAAAGCATCATGAAAGGATCAAATACAGCTTAAGAAAGTCATAGAATATAAACTGTGCTAACTTTTCTTTTCAACTGATTCCTTACATGACCACTTGTGATTTGCTTATTTGTTACTTTGTATAAAAGTATAAATTAATTAATATAAAACAACAAAAAATTAAGTCAAAAATCTTGGGGTGATTCTGGAAACAGACCTTAGTTTTAGTAGTCATGTCAAAGCAGTAACTAAACCAGCGTACTATCATCTCAAAAACTGTTTAATTGAATGTTTTGTTTGCAGTCAAGATTTAGAGAAACTTGTTCATGCCTTTATCAGCAGCAGGGTGGATTATTGTAATGGTCTCCTTCCAAAGAAGAGCATTAGACAGCTGCATCTCATCCAGAACACTGCTGCATGTTTTATGCGATAAATCCAAAATGCGCATAAAAATAGTTGGATGGAAATGCAGCTGTCTCTGGAGTGCACAGTGTGCCATGCAGACCTAAAATAAAAGACAGTTTCCACAAACACTACATGTCTGTCATGTTTAACAAAGTTAAACTCTTAACTGTAATATTTCAAACAACACTCACCAGAAGTGAAGTTTTGAATAAATATATAAATAGCGTTTAACCAATTGCTCTCGTGCAAATTACTTTACTTGCATTAGCGCCAAACACAAACGGTCGCTCTGAGAAAAGCGCCAGAAAATATTACCACAGTAAAACAGCAACAGTTTCTAAGATACATGTATATGTCATAAACCATACATTAATTCAGTAGGCTATATTGCTTATAAACAAGCGTACACGAGGTAAATAAATCCTCATAACCTACCTTTTTTGAAAAGCCGGCGCGTGCGAACCTCTGGTCGTTATCCTTTCATTCAGTCCTACATTTCTTCATAAAATTCAGTGATCAATTTAAAAGTAAGCTTCTTTTCTAGATCAGTGGTTAAATCTCAGGCAAACACCTGCCGATGTAGAACTAGTGTGTGTTTATCCATCGTCCGTGAAAACATTTCATAATGTGATGTGAAGTAATAACGTCACATGTCGCTTTCAAAGAACCAATCATGAAGCTAATGTTACATCTGTCACCGATGACGACAGAACTAATTATAGTTTAACTTTGTGTTTTAAAATAACAGAAGACATTTATTAAATAATAATTGTTTAATACAAAATAAATACAAAGTTTGGGACAGGCGCCATTTTGTAGCGTGCTGGAGTCAGGTTTTTAGTGGTATCGAATGGATTACTTTTCTGCCAGTATACACTGTAAAAAAGACAATTGCAAAACTTTTATTGACAGAATAAACCATATAAAGCCCTATGTGCTTTTATTAATTTGCGAGGGCTTTTTTTGCGAGGGCTTGTCTAAAAAGCCCAATAAGATCATTATTAACAACTCTTCCTCTCAATTGCACAAATTTCTTGTTAAAAAAAACGACAGGTTCCTTGACTGGACCATGTTTCAACAGTCATCAGCATAGTAAAGCCTCAAAAGTTTTTTATATTTGAATTTTTCTTAAATGTATTTAAATGTATAGCATTTGAAGCATGAGGGGACTTTGCACAGCTCCAGTGATCTGTTGAAGATCTTTGTGAAGATGGGGGCCAGCTGGTCAGCACAAGTTGACCACAAGGCAGGCTGGTGACACACTGTCTGGTCCTCAAGATTCAAGATTTTTTTATTCATCACATACACAATATTACCAGCAGTGAAATGTAAGTCAGGTCCGCTCCATGGACAGTGCAATTATATGTAACACAAGAGAATGTTCATAAATATAGATATGAAAAAAATAAAGTAAAACATTTAAATAAGAATAAAAACATTTAAAAGAATGAAATGTGCAGGACAGTCAGTATACTGTAGTTACTGACTTAATAAATAATAATATAAGCAGGAATGTGCAAGAAGAATGTGCAAACTGTAAATTGTGCAAATTGTACAGGGTATATACATAGCAGCTATACGGATGGTGGAGAATAATGAATATCTTACTGATTATTAAATGGAGTCATGTTGATGTTATGAGACTGAGTTTGTGTTTAGGAGCCTGATGGCCGGGAGAAGAAGCTCCTCCTCAGTCTCTCAGTTTTTGCCATCATGCTCCTGAAGCGCTTGCCAGATGGCAGTAAAATGAAGAGACGGTTACCGGGATGATTTGAGTCCTTGATGATTTTAGCAGCTCTGCTTTTGCAGCGTTTGAGGTAGATGTCCTGCAGAGAGGGAAGAGCAGACCCTGAGATGCGCTCAGCTAAGCGCACGACTCTCTACAGAGCTTTACAGTCGCCCGAACGGCTCAGAGGTGAGGTCTGAATGAGGTGCAGGTGTGTTCAATGAAGGTTCAGGTGGAGCCAGGTGCGGGCGTGCATTGAGAATGGAGGAATGACAGACAGATCCGTGGCAGTACCGAAGCCTCGTTTACAGAGATCACATGGTTTTGCCAGTTTGATAGCACTAAGCACTCCGAACCATTCGAAACCAATGAGTCGCAAAAGTTTTGAAGCTTCAAAAGCACACATAGATTTAGTACGGATTATTATTGAAATACTTTAAGAATATCTACAACATAGCAACATCTAACATGAGCTAATTTGTTCAGAATGATTCTCATCAAACTGGTGTTCTGCCATGACAGAAAACTGACTAAAAGACAGTTTAGATACTAATGTCTTTTGTAGGCAATGCTGAAAAATGCAATGCATATTTGCATGGAATTTTAAAATTGTGTTTTAATTAAAAAAAATGTATGCAATGAGGTGTAAAATTGATCGTGTGTAGCTGGAAACATTTGCATTTATGTTCTTGCATAGAATACATCATGATTTCATGTCAGATTAGTATTATCTACCAACGATATATCCAGCAAATGATGAAGATAAAGAGGGTCTTGTGGTTCTACCCAGCCTACAGCCATTTGTTATGTTCAATTTGACCTCTCGATGCTCCAAACATCAGCATTATTATGCCATATGAGGCCAAAGCTGTATATGACAGACACCATATTTAACATCTCGAGCAGCTGAGCAAGAACATAAATGACTGAATTAAAAGTCAACCGTGAGCTGATTAAAGGTGATGCCGTGACCGAGAGATATGAACCATCCATCACTATTAATCAGTTACAGACAGAGAAAAATGGAGGTTACTTCAACCTTGGACACATTTATCTTCTGCTTTCATTATATAGTCGATGACTGTTCCCAGATATTGCTGACATGATTCATTTTTCCAATAAAGCATGAGAAAACCCCACATGCATGACCTCAAGTAAGCAACTCGTGTTGAACATCTCAAATTTACTGAAATGCAGAGAAGCAAACATCATATACCACCATCTTTGTTGGTGCAGAAATGCGTCTCACCTGATGATGACAGAAGATGATCAGCGTTCCCTAAAAAGACTAATTTCCTCCCTCTCTCACCTTTTCTTCTCACTTGAGGCTGTGTATTCACAGGTTTGATGAATCGTGTTTGCACACTGTGTTAATTTGATCGGTAAATGCTGTGAAAATGTTCCAGCAGTGAAGGCTGTACTAGTGGAACAAACTCAATATTCTGTGTAATTTTCCATCTGTAACTTTACCTCTGATGATATTTGGCATTACCAACCCTAAATGATATATTTGCAAGTGCCCCCAACTGTTAAATTCTTTTTTTAATGATAAGTTGTAGTGATTTTTGACCTCGTTATTTGAAAAATCGCCCATGCAAATCTCACTGCTGATGTTATTGTGGTTACCTGAGTGTTGCTGATTAGTTGCTAAGTTGTTCTGAGAGCTTATTGCTATGCAGTTGCTAGGTGGTTGCATTGTGGACCGAATTAAGAGCCCAACCTCAAGAGATTTCTTTATATTGGTCCTTAGAAATGGCTTCTTCAATCACGTCAAGTGTGGGATTTTTTATCGCCCAACAGATGAAAACCAACCACACTTCACTTCAACAAGAGGCTGTTTTGCATGATCTGAAGTGTTATTCCTATTTGCAGCACTAATTAACAGCCAAGATTAATACTATTTTTTAAAAGAAGTATGAGCACTATTGATAATTAGGCTTGATTTGACATTACTTACTCTTTTTGTGTTTGTGTTTGTGTGTGTGTGTGTGTGTGTGTGTGTGTGTGTGTGTGTGTGTGTGTGTGTGTGTGTGTGTGTGTGTGTGTGTGTGTGTGTGTGTGTGTGTGTGTAAGACCAAGTCATGTTTAGATCTAAATTTAAGATGTAGGAATTTGAATTGCATATAAAATTCGCAATTTTAACATAAATTAATAAGCTACTCCTATAATGTAGAAACTTAAATTTTCCGTGAAGCTTCTTTGTAACGATTTGTATTATCAAGCACTATAAATAAGCGTGAATTGTATTGAACTTAATGTGATGCTTATTTGTCAATCATACATAAATGAAACAGGACAGATTTCAGTAACAGTACTCTATTTATCATCAAATCCACTTAGTTTCAGTCTCATAAACTGAACATTGCTTGTTCCACAGCTAGTTTTAAACTGAATAAATGTAACATGTAATGTTTTCACAATTAACAGATTCGTGCTGATTCTAAGCAATTTAAATAAATGCATTTTAAAAATGTTTTTTTTTAATAAAATCAAGTAGATTCAAAAAGTTAATAAACTATGGCATGAAATCTTTTAACAAATATGCATTGAAATAAGTTTATTAGTTCATGTTAAAATGGTAAAACCCAAATGGATGAATGTTTTATGTGCAATTAAAATACATACATTTAAAATGTATGTATATATTTTTTATTCTATACTCCATTTATGTAATTGAACCTGACTTCATCATTTCTCTCACATTGGCATGAACCCCGTGTGATAATCTTAACAAACCCTTGGTTGGGAAACTCAACTACAGGGTGTGAAAATAATGTGTGTGTGCTTTCTGAGTGTGTGAGAGCACATAATATCAGGTGTAGATCTAATGTGCTGCTGGAAACAATGACTAATGTAGTAATCTGAGCAAACCAGACCTCTTATGAGAGGTTAAAGCCCGGAAACATACTCTACACAAGCACATGCACGCAATGTTATGTATTGTAGGAACTGTGATTCACTGATGTGTTTTATTTGCATTTTTGCACACGTTTCCGGGTTTTCCGCCTGACTTTCGAACTTGAATGAAAAGAAATCAGGATCGTCAGTAACTACAACAAAGCCAAAGCCACATTTCCTGATTTATTTTCCCAAAGGCACTCATTACATGTGATGTAATGCTTGCACAACCTTTAATGTGATCACATGACAACACAGAGCATGACTACGATTACCGTAATGTTTTCGAGAATGCTGTTCACTTCAGCTCACATCACTGTGACGTTTACATCAGCATTACATCATCAACACCATTATCGCATGCTGTCTTAGCTGAAATAAGTGTTTCGTATGGTCTTTAATCACTATTGTGGATCAAAAAAGTCAATGTTTTATTTATGCATTCACACTTTTTACTGTGGAAGACTTTGTTCTGTGGGCATAAATAAGGTTTGGATGTATAAGAACTGATATCAGGTGAAACTTAACAAATCAGACTGTTTTATGGCAGTAATGGAATAACTGTGTATTTACAGCAACCCCAAAATGTATTTGCAAAATATCTGTCTCTAAAAAAGTAATGCAGCATTTGCAACTCATTTTACCATTTAAAGTGAGTGTTAAACATCATATTCAACTTATTTTAAAGCCGATGTAAAACAGTGTTTGCAACTAATTTTACTATTTAAAGTCAAATAATACCAGAATTACTAAAAAAATACCTTTTAAAGCCAATGTAAAACATAACTTGCATCTAATTTGACCACTTCAAGATAAATAAAAAATTAGTATGCAACTAATTTTACCAATTACAGTCAATATAAAACAGTGTTTGCAACTCTTTTTATAAAAAATCAAAGTAAACGACAATGCTACAAATTTAACCATTTAAAGTCAATGTAAAACAACATTTGCCATACATTTTACCATTTCAAAAAAATGTCATGTGATGTATTTCACATTGTTTTTAATTCAACAATATCACAATAAATAATTAGAAATGTGACTTTTCTTCTTTTTTGTCTTAATCAGTACTGGCAGTTTTCATTTTCAACACTAGATGCATTGTTTAATCATTTAAAATGGTACAACGTTTTTGTGATTTGTTTTGTAAAGATTGCATCTTCCTTTACAGAAAATATCTCTTCCTGTGATATGTTATGGAATGATATTCACACATTCATATGTGTGATTTAAGAGTCTTGATATGTTTTGGGGTCGCTGTATACCTCATAAAGATGCCATTTGTTCATTGCTCTAATACTTCTAGTAAAATGGGTTTCACTCTTATTGAATATCATCAATATGGCTTTTGATTTCAGGGGGATTGATATGTTTATAGAGTTCAGTGTGAATGCAATATTTCGCCAACAGCTATAAAGGCATTGTTGTTTAAACTCTGGCATCACAATCAAAACGTTATTGAGAATGAATCAATTTTTCAACCAAACTGAATAAATAAGTGTTTCATAGAAGTTCATGATTTGCCATCATAGATGATCTGAGCAGCAGTAGATATTCACGCAGGCTAGCTTTCCAAAAGACATCACGGTTTGAAGCAAAAAAGGCTTTCGGCGATTCATTCACATCTTTGAAAAGAGCAAAAGTCTCTGTTGACTGTTCTGTGATCAATAATCAATCGGTCTTGAAGTTGTAAAGAACATAAATGATACATTTCAAAGGTATAGTTCATCTAAAAAAAGACTAAATTACGTGACCTCGTGTCACATCAAACCCGTTTCAGTTGCTTTTTCTGTGGAACTGACTAAAGCAGATGTAGAAGGTCTTTTTCATATTAATAAGAACATGAATTGATTAATAGTAAGCTCCCAAAAAGTCATTATTCCTGTAAATCTTCACTTCCATCACAGTCGTCAGTCTCATTCAAATGAAAATGGTGGTAAGTTTCCAATAAATAACTTCAATTTCAGTTCAGTCTGGTTTTATGGTACTTTTATGGCAATTTTATGGTCTTCTGTCGTTTTTGGAAAGAAATTAATTCCGGTTTGGAATAACATGAGGGTGAGTAAACACTGACAGAATGTCCTGTTTTTGCTGAACTGTCTCTTTAAGCTGATGTCAGTCTGTATTCCTTGAGCTCTCCATGTCTTTTCACATTTTTGGCAACTTTGTCACAGTGAAAATCCACTGCAGTTGATCGAAACGAGTCGAGCCGCAGCTTACAAAACACAAAGGCACATATTCACCCTGCCATTGTCTGCCTACGGTTGATGTTCTTTCTGCTCCAGTCTTTTATTTCTCTCTTGTTCTATGGCCTGAGCCGGTGCGTAACCGCTCTGCTGTTTGGGTTCCTCAGGATAGTGAGGCAGACACGTGTTGGCCTCCATTGCTGTTTTCTCTTCCTCCATCTCCTCCTCATCCTCTTTTCTCTCCTCTCCCAGAGTGACGTTGCTGCCGAGGACATCGTCCAGCCTGCTGGCGTCTTCTGGGATGTTCCTGCGGAGATCTTTGCTCCTGTTGCGCTTGGCCAGTTTGGTGAGCGAGCCGAAGCGGTTGAAGATGTTTTCATCGGAGGACGCCTGCTGCTCGGCCTTCAGTCGCAGGTTGTTCAGTTTAGTGTCGATGCTCTCCTGCGAGGAGGTCTTGAAGCGCCCGGCGTCCAGACTAGCGAAGATGGCCCGTTTTTCAGGCGACAGCATGTCCAGTGAAAGCGCCCTCTGCTCCAGACCCAGACGCCTGCGCTCCATGCTGCGGATGGTGGCCGTCCGCTGAAGTTTATCGTGGATCTCGCCGCTGAGGCGCCGCCGTGTTTCACGTAACTCTGCGCGAACATTGGCCTTCCATTCTGCCGCATGGGCCTTAAACTCTCCGACCTGTGTTAGATAAAGTTAAACATATTTGACCATTTCAAGTCAACTTCAAACATTACTTACAAACTATTTTACTATTTAAAGCCAACATAAAACTGAGTTTACAACTAATTTCACTATTTAAAGTCAATGTAAAACTGCATTTGTAACTAATTTTACCATTTAAAATCTAAGTAAACATAATTTCTACAAATGATACCATTTAAAGACACCACAAAACATAATCTGCAACTAATATTACATTTCAAGTCAATATAAAACATTACTTACAAACAGTGGTCGAATTGTAAAAAAATATCGGGGGGGTTCCTGTTGCTAATTTTACACAATGATTACAAAATTGGTCTCATTTTAAAAAGGTTTATATTTAATGAAAAATTAGCCGTATTAAATTAAATATTATTTGTACTTTTTTTTCTTCTGGGGCCTGAAATAGAGGAATTTTGGTCAATATTGATAATTAAACAATATTTTGTTTAGTGTTTTTGTTCTGGCACCTTGACTGGTTTAGGTCTGTTAGGGATAAATAAACATGACAATAAACCACCAGTAGGTAGCAGCAAGTCCTTGTTTTAATAAATGACTTACTGAATCATTCATATCAAACGATTCATTCAAAACTGCTGATTCAATAGAAACGAAACAAGTGAGACCAATCGCCCCCTATACCCTCATTCACTACTCCCTACATTAGTCCACTCATACAGTTCACTTGAAGGAGTGAATGAAAACGAGTGAGGGAATCCGGACACTGAGTGCATCGGAAGGACTTCCACTTTTGCATAGTTTGCTTGCTGTTTAATAGTAATTTGAAACGGGCAGCTCCAGTAGTAAGATTCAAGGATTTATCTTGAACTCTGTCACGGAAATTATGTATAAACCCTAATGGTCAATTTACAATGCATGTGTACCTGTGTTGTATTACACTGCATTATGCCGTGGACGAGCGCTTCTAAAATGAATGAATGGATGATTCAGCTTCTGGCGAGACGCGGGAAATCACTCGGCGCACGACTCTCACAGTGCATTATGGGTTATCTCTAGCTGTTGAGTGTACATCGGTTGTGCACTCGTTTTTGCGGTGCATTTTGGGATTGAATGAGTGCACTCGAGAACATCCACTATGGTTTCGAACACCACTTAAATTGGCTGTCCCCTCAAATAGTGCACTTTTTGAGGGTATAGGAGGCGATTTCGGATACAGCCCATATGGACCGTTGAATTACTGGGTCACTCGATTCGTTCAAAAACTAATTCATTCATGGAATGAAACACCGAGTTGCTATGCACTGTTGTATAAAACTAACAGCACATGTGTGCTTGCGTTCTCTCGCACATGTGCTGATATACAGAAAAGTACATTGCTTGTGCAATGAATATTAAACGTAAATATTCATACATGGGTATTTTTTGTTTCTGGAATTAAAAGGGCATTCTAACTGTATTTGAATGGGTTTCATCGTGCAGTGAATGCTTTTGGACTCTCCAGAAGTGTTTTTATTAATATTTTTGTAATTTTATATGTAAGTTGTATAATGTCAGCTCTCCTATCGTCTCTCAGTCCCTCACAGTCACACACATTATGGCAGGAGAATGTCTTTAAATGCTAATCAATGAAAAATCATATCTTCTGTTCTCTTCTTTTTAAAGAACTTTAAAGAACGAAAAATTACAAAATTACTTTGGCTTGTGCGCGGCTTGTTACAGTACCAAGTTCTGATTGGCCAATCGCCGTTATTTAGTTAGTAGAGAATTTTAACATTTCATGTGCATGATAAGTTTTACGTAATACACAAAATGAATAATCCAAAGGGGATGGTAAGGGGTGGTAGTTTTACAGGGGGATGCTTTTTGTCATTGTTTTCGACCCCCCCGCATCCCCCCTCAATTCGAGCCCTGCTTACAAATAATTTTACTATTTAAAGCCAACAAAAAAAATTGCAACGAATTTTATCATTTAATGTCAACCTAAAAATTTGCAACAGATTTGACCATGTAAAATCAACATACTGCATAACAGCATTGTACTATTAACTTATTAACTATTTTTCATAATAGGATGTATTTTATGGTGTGATTTTTTTTAACACAAACTGGGCTTGATATTATCACGATAAAGATGTTGTAAAGTGTGTTTCACATCAGAATGGAGTCAGATCTGAATGGAAGTTGAAGGTCAAATTATTTGATATTATGGTTGTGACCAGTATTATATTAACATTAACTACCATAAAATAACTCTGTTAACTATTGACAAGAAAGGTTACATTACCAACAGCAGCCAAATCAATGACTACATGCCTATTGATTAGCATTAACCTATAGTCTACACAACCAAGTTATCATCAGCTGAAACGGAAAGAACAGGAATGGATATGCAAAAAAAACCAAAAACAGGGCTCTGATGCTGTATTGTATATTGGAGATCATGTTTGACATATCATACCTCTTCTTTTGTTTTCTTGGACAGAACCCTGAACCAGTCTCCAATCATGCTCAGGACCGCAGCGAAATACGCCAGACCCACCAAAATCCAGAACCAGACCAGAGGCTTGTACCATTTCATGTATTCTATTTTTCGATCACCACCTAAAAAAAAATGTACCGTGTTAATACACTTTATCTTATTATAAACAGAATCAGAAGGCCAAAAAACTAAGTCAGAAGGTCCAAAACCAATATTACAATGGTCCTAACCAGTGTTCGAACTATACCGTGGACTTTGGGGAGCCCACCTTTTATTTTATATTTTATTTTATGGGGGGGGGGTGTTGTGCGTTTGTGCGTGGACTTACAATTAATGGATTTCAAGGACTGCGCACGCAGATCCACGGCCAATGTTGAATCCAACGTTTATATGAATCTTTGAGTTAACGTGCTAAACATGAGTGGAATGAATTTGCACCGAAGCGCCCCCATACCTCATGGCAAGAATAGCATGTATAGTTCTCTTTATTGAAGTGAATTGGGTTTAAATCACCATCATGCATGCATGAATGATATTTCTGCAATTTTAAACATAATAATTCACGATGATCACATTAAACAAAACTGAAATTGCACGTCAAAATAACACATTGTCTATCTTTTTTGAGACCCCCAAAATTTCACAAATCACGTTTTCAGCGGAGCCCATGTATTATTAAGGGGAGCCGAGCTCCCCCGTAGTTCACATCCTGGTCCTAACTATTCCATTCCATTCAAAAAGATCAAAACAAGGTCACAAAATATTTAAAGTCAACATGAAACAGCATTTCCAGCTAATTTTACCATTTTAAAACCACACTTCCAGCCAATTTTACTATACATTTGAAATAAATTGTACCATTTAAAGTCAACGTAAAACAGATTTGCTACAAAATGTAAAATTTTAAGCCAACATAAAACAATATTTACAGCTAATTTTTCCATTTAAAGTCAACAGCATTTACCACTTTAAATGCAATATAAAACAGCATTTACCACTTTAAATGCAATATAAAACAGCATTTACCACTTTAAATGCAATATAAAACAGCATTTACCACTTTAAATGCAATATAAAACAGCATTTACCACTTTAAATGCAATATAAAACAGCATTTACCACTTTAAATGCAATATAAAACAGCATTTACCACTTTAAATGCAATATAAAACAACATTTAGCACTTTAAATGCAATATAAAACAGCATTTACCACTTTAAATGCAATATAAAACAGCATTTACCACTTTAAATGCAATATAAAACAGCATTTACAACTTTAAATGCAATATAAAACAGCATTTACCACTTTAAATGCGATATAAAACAGCATTTACAACTTTAAATGCAATATAAAACAGCATTTACCACTTTAAATGCATATAAAACAGCATTTACCACTTTAAATGCAATATAAAAAACAGCATTTAGCACTTTAAATGCAATATAAAACAGCATTTACCACTTTAAATGCAATATAAAACAGCATTTACCACTTTAAATGCAATATAAAACAGCATTTACCACTTTAAATGCAATATAAAACAGCATTTACCACTTTAAATGCAATATAAAACAGCATTTACCACTTTAAATGCAATATAAAACAGCATTTACCACTTTAAATGCAATATAAAACAGCATTTACCACTTTAAATGCAATATAAAACAGCATTTACCACTTTAAATGCAATATAAAACAGCATTTACCACTTTAAATGCAATATAAAACAGCATTTACCACTTTAAATGCAATATAAAACAGCATTTACCACTTTAAAGTCAACGTAAAACTGCATTTGCAGCGTATTTTCTAGTTAAAGTCAAAATAAAAGCATTTGCAAACAAAAATGAAGTAACCCTTAACTGTACAAGACAAAATTATGTAAAATGCCTTCACCAGTGCACGTACCTGCTACATAATCACCAATGCCGACGGTTGTGAGAGTAATGACCACGAAGTAAATGGCTTCTAAAGTACTCCATCCCTCGATGTATTTGAAAATCACTGCTGGGATGGTGACAAAAATGATGCAGCCAGCGAGGATGAAGAGTATGGTGGAGGTGACGCGGATTTTGGTCTGACTGATTTGCTTGTGTTTTTGCTGTAAAGGGCAGCATGTGAATTAATGTATTTACATAACCAATTATGAATGATTTATCCTCAGTAGTAAAGCAAGTCGACTCACCCTGAAAACTTTCTCCACCTTCAGGATGCTCTTCATAAACACGGTCCCTAGTTGATCACCGATCCCGGCCAAGAGGAAGCCAAACAGAGGGATGCCAAATATGGCGTAAAGGATGCAGAAAATCTTGCCGCCCTCAGTCCTGGGGGCGATGTTTCCATAGCCTGTAGATGTGGGTGGAGAAGACAAGAGGTTATTTAATCGTTATAAAACAAACCGCTCTAGTTGACCCCCTCTATTAAAACCACATTCATAGATCCAGAGGGAGACAATTGGTGGCTTCCACCGAGAGAACATGGCAGTAATTACAGACCGCTGAACAAAAGAGAAGTTCAGACAAGGACAGACTAAACAATTTCAGCCAGAGAGGAGATCTGGGCTGAAAGTCTCGTGTGTTCTGCGGTTACACTCAAGAAGGTCAGTGCAAATCTTGTCGAAAGTAAAACATGAAAAAATTATTGCAATGGGTAAAACATTTTTAAACTGAATTTGCTATGGATTTGATAAATTAAAGTCAATGTAGAGCAGCATTTTCTGCAAATATTGCAAATAAAATTCAATGCAAAACAGGATTAACCATTTAAAGTCAATGTAAAACAGCTTTTGCAACTAATTTTACCATTTAAAGTCAATGTAAAAAATATCATTTGCAGCAAATTTAACATGTAAAGTCAACATAAAACAGCGTTTGCTGCAAATTTTACCATTTAAAGTCAATGTAAAGTAGGATATGCAGCACATTTTATAATTTAGAGCCAATGTAAAGCAGCATTTGCTGCAAATTTTAAAATGTAAAGTCAACATAAAACAGCTTTTGCAACTAATTTTTGCCATTTAAAGTCAATGTAAAAAATACCATTTGCAGCTAAATTTACTATTTAAAGTCAACATAAAACAGCATTTGCTGCAAATTTTACCACTTAAAGTCAATTTAAAGTAGGATATGCAGCACATTTTATAATTTAAAGACAATGTAGAGCAGCATTTTCTGTAAATATTACTATTAAAATTAAATGCAAAACAACATTAACCATTTAAAGCCAATGTAAAGCAGCATTTGCTGCAAATTCTACCATGTAAAGTCAACATAAAACAGCTTTTGCAACTAATTTTACCATTTAAAGTCAAAGTAAAGCAGCAGTTGCAACAATGTTAAAGCATTTATAATTTAAAGTTAACATAAATCCTTAGCAAAAGTCAATGTAGAAGTGCATTTGCAACAAATGTTATAATTTAAATCCAAGTAAAACTGCATTTACCATTTAAAGTAAGCAAGAAACAGCATTTACAACAGATTTGACTATTTCTCATATTGTGCTGTATTTGAGAGGTGTTATTTGACCTATCGTGGTAATGACGGTTCCAGCGAAGAAGAACGCGCTGCTGAGGTCCCAGTGGCTGGAGTTATTGGACGTGTCTCCAATGGGACTCACTCCAGCACTGACCGCATCCACTGCATGCTGGGAAAACATGTGCATACAGAAAATGACTCAGACAGACATTTTGGAAGTGCTTCATTGACAGTAACAATATTAGCAAATCATTTTAAAAAGCCATTTTTCCTGAGTCACCCTGCACAATGCCAGACACTCCAAGAATGTCACATTTCTTAAAGTAATTCACAAGAATGCTGATCAGACTTGGATGTAATTGCTAAGAGCCTGATGCGATGTCAAGCCACCCGCTTTGTGTTTCAGTGTCTAAATAACCTGCTCTGAAAATCAATCCGCTCCGTCTGTCAGTAATGTGATCAGGGTTTGAGGCTCTTCTCAAACTATTTAAAGCAGCGGTTCTCAATTCCAGTCCTTCGTGCATGAACTGTGTTCTGATTGACATGCTCCCTACACAGGGTCCATTGCTCCCTACACAGTGTCCATTGCTCCCTACACAGTGTCCATTGCTCCCTACACAGGGTCCATTGCTCCCTACACAGTGTCCATTGCTCCCTACACAGTGTCCATTGCTCCCTACACAGTGTCCATTGCTCCCTACACAGGGTCCATTGCTCCCTACACAGTGTCCATTGCTCCCTACACAGGGTCCATTGCTCCCTACACAGGGTCCATTGCTCCCTACACAGTGTCCATTGCTCCCTACACAGGGTCCATTGCTCCCTACACAGGGTCCATTGCTCCCTACACAGTGTCCATTGCTCCCCTACACAGGGTCCATTGCTCCCTACACAGGGTCCATTGCTCCCTACACAGTGTCCATTGCTCCCTACACAGTGTCCATTGCTCCCTACACAGTGTCCATTGCTCCCTACACAGTGTCCATTGCTCCCTACACAGGGTCCATTGCTCCCTACACAGGGTCCATTGCTCCCTACACAGTGCCCATTGCTCCCTACACAGGGTCCATTGCTCCCTACACGGGGTCCATTGCTCCCTACACAGGGTCCATTGCTCCCTACTCCCTGAGCAGGGAAATTGCTGAAGTTTACTTTATTTCGGAACATTCATTAATGGATTTATTTGCACTGCGCAACATCTTCACGCACGGACGAGTGTGACATCATATACCTCTGTAAATATATACAATTTGAATTCACGTCTTCACACTTCAATGCACTTTTTTGCATGGAACAAATACAATCACTTCAAACTGGAATCATGGTGGAATATCTTGAGATGTCCACTTTGCAGTGCATTTACATGCGAATAGAACAAAGGTCTGAAACGATAAGAGAAACATACGAAATGTGCAGGGGTGCTGGAATGGAGAAAGCTGATTTAAAGAATAAGTAGTATAAATGGATTTAGTCAATAAATCAGTAAATCCTGTCTGAGCAGACCGTGGTGATGCTGTCTTTATGTTAGTCACCCAAATCTTGCTTTTCGTAATCGTAAAGGTGTATTTGTACCCACCCTTACCAAAAAGTAGTATGCTTCAAAGTTTATTTTATTAAGTAAAGTTCAAGTATATTTTAAGTATACAAATATCAATGTACTAGTAGAATACTTGTAAGTGTACTATTTCAATACTCCTTGGGACTAAATTGGCCCACTTTCTAGTATATAAATGTATACTTTTAAGTATACTTTAAGCATAAATGTAGTAAACTTTGAGTACACAACTAGTTTATATCAATGTCTTTAGCTTGTTATGCAACTATACTAAAAGTGAACTTACATGTATACTGATAGTTTACTATGATGAAATACTTGTAGTGGCATGTTTAAGTATAGTCTCTGTAAATTAATAGTTTATAATTTTATACTACAAGTACTCAAAAGTTGTCTTTAAGTGAACTTTACATCATACTTTAAGTATACTACTATGTCCCTATTTATTAATTTGTATATATATTTTGTTATATTAATATCTGAATATACAAAACATCCAAAGAAAGAACAGAGTATCTGCTTGTAAACAAAAACATTTTATTCTAGCTTCATGCATTCTTTTTAAACACTTGAATGTGGGTAAGTTTCATAAATAAAAAAATAAAGAAATAAACATAATTTTTAACAAAAAGCTGAAAAAAGACGATGAATTAGATTCTGAATGATAATCAAAATGTAAATGGAGTTGATCAGTACAGTCATTATTACACTCTTATAAATAAAGGTGCGTCACGATGCCATAGAAGAACCATAAAGAAGAATCCATAAAGAACCTTTAACATCTGAACATATTTCTGTTTCACAGAAGCATCTTTGTGGTGAAAGAAGGATCTTCAGATTATAAAAAGATAAGAAGAGATGTTCTTTAAAGAACCTTTGACTGAATGCTTCTTTGTGGAACCAAAAATGGATCTATTGTTCAAGTTTCTTCTTCACTTGTGTACAGAAGATGTGTATAGCGCCTCCTACACACAACAATGAGAACACGGATTCTAGGAGCACAAGTATAGCTCAAGTATAATTAGACTTTAAGTATGTCAATTATACGTTACATGTCATTTTAAGTATATTTCTGAGAAGCACACATAAAGCCGTTTCTGAGCAGCACATAAAAAGTAAACTAAAAGTATACTTTCCTATTTTTTGTTTAAAAGAAGTATACTAATAGCACGCTTGAATAAACTTCTTTTTCGTAAGGACAGAGAAACAGGGATATTTTAACAGAAAAGTAGAGGACTCGAAATTTACGGTCTGCTATCAGTCCTCATAAACTATTACAATAAATAAGTTTGATGATATCAAAGAGAAAAAGCACAATAACAAAACACGCTGTCAACAATGAACTGCTTTTCTCTGAGTAATGTTTCTTCTGCCAAGCGTCCTGATGGGAAGATTTCAGCCAAGAGCAACAACACCGACGACAACCAGCTGGTCTCGCATGAATGACTGACACGCTCTGCATCGGATTCGGCGTTTAGAGGCTTTTTGAGCCAAATCTTCAGGATAATGTTGCTTTATGTGCCCTATATGAAGTGCATGTTTTGGAACCAATTACAGCACAGTGTCTCAATTGTTTGTCTTAGACCACATTAATATCTCAGTTCCAGAAGAAGCAAATGAGATATTGTCACTATAAAGCTGTTGCACACAATCTCCTCCATGTTTTCTGTCTCTGATGGAGAGTTTAGAGCTCTTTATTCAATAAAAGCTCTTTTAGTCTAATTGTACAAATGTCCACCTTCAGCTGGTGCATTGTGTGTCTTTCTGCTGTCAAATATTGACTGATTTTTCTCAAGTAAATGTCAGAATAACTGCAGTCAAATTTCCAGATGAACACTTACTGGACAGAAGCAGCTCAGCTTTACTTGATTCTACATCAATCATTTTTAGAAAAATCAGTGCGTGTCAAATCTGATCTTCTGAGGAGCATTTATTTCTTCATCTCTCAATCAGCATTGCATTATATGTTTGGATCATTTCAATCTCATCTTACTAACACATAGTATTGGAGATATAAGCCGGGTTTCATAGACAGGGTTTAGCTTAAACCAGGATTAGGCCACAGTTTATTTAGGACATTTAAATAATTTTATAAACATGCCTTATAAAAAAAAAACATTACTGGGGTGCATCTTAAGACAAAACAAAGGCACTGACACGTTTTAAAATCAGTCAGTGCAAGTTTATTTCAGTTGAAACAGCTCAGCTTTACGTTTTAGTCTAGGACTAGGCTTGAGCCTTGTCTGTGAAACCGGGGGATAGAGTAGTCTCGTGTAGCCAGATCTTCATACTGCCGGATGTAGGTCTGGAATAGATGACCGAGTTTATTGGCCAAGGCCCGTCCACGATCACAGTTTGTTTCGTTCAGTGTCACGTTTCAATAACAAACCGGTGTGTGAAACTCTCGGATGTATTTGAAAGATTCTATGCCTCGAACTTTAAATATTTCACATACTTTTGAAAATCCAGCGTTTAGTTGATCCTGATAAGCGCTCGTCGTCACATTTGTAAACACGACGGCTTTCTTCTTTCGTGAGTGGGTTTAGCGCCACGGCATCTTTGTTTCCAGGCGGAACGATAAAGAACGCGACACACACGTCTCCTGTAAATCCTGTATACATCAACCAATCATATGACGTCTTTGACACTCCTGAAGTGTTTCTAGATAACTGTACCATATGCATCAGACGTTTAGCCAACGGTTAGGGTTGGGGTTAGTCTAACTCTAACCCTAACCCGTGGGTGTGACGTCTGAGACTAGGGATAGAGTGACGACTCATTTTATATCATTTTATGTCAATATCTGCTCTACTGTTATAAAGATCTCCCTAATTTAGAAGCATCAGAATTTCATCATATAAATACCAGCATCTGCACCAAATTACATATTTCTACTTAGTTTGAGTCGCTGCATAAAATTAAGCTCTTTTTTCCTCCATATTCTTACTGTATCAGACTATATGAGCCATAAAACCTGATGTATCAAAATGAGACTCTACAAAAAACACATAAAGGTTCAATACACTGTTCCACTTCAAAACATTGTATTTTTCAGACTATTCTGGTTTTCCATGTCTGATTTGTGATGTTTCAGACTATTCTGGTTTTCATGTCTGATTTGTGATGTTTCAGACTATTCTGGTTTTCCATGTCTGATTTGTGATGTTTCAGACTATTCTGGTTTTCCATGTCTGATTTGTGATGTTTCAGACTATTCTGGTTTTCCATGTCTGATTTGTGATGTTTCAGACTATTCTGGTTTTCATGTCTGATTTGTGATGTTTCAGACTATTCTGGTTTTCCATGTCTGATTTGTGATGTTTCAGTCTATTCTGGTTTTCATGTCTGATTTGTGATGTTTCAGACTATTCTGGTTTTCCATGTCTGATTTGTGATGTTTCAGACTATTCTGGTTTTCCATGTCTGATTTGTGATGTTTCAGACTATTCTGGTTTTCATGTCTGATTTGTGATGTTTCAGACTATTCTGGTTTTCCATGTCTGATTTGTGATGTTTCAGACTATTCTGGTTTTCATGTCTGATTTGTGATGTTTCAGACTATTCTGGTTTTCCATGTCTGATTTGTGATGTTTCAGACTATTCTGGTTTTCCATGTCTGATTTGTGATGTTTCAGACTATTCTGGTTTTCCATGTCTGATTTGTGATGTTTCAGACTATTCTGGTTTTCCATGTCTGATTTGTGATGTTTCAGACTATTCTGGTTTTCATGTCTGATTTGTGATGTTTCAGACTATTCTGGTTTTCCATGTCTGATTTGTGATGTTTCAGTCTATTCTGGTTTTCCATGTCTGATTTGTGATGTTTCAGTCTATTCTGGTTTTCATGTCTGATTTGTGATGTTTCAGACTATTCTGGTTTTCCATGTCTGATTTGTGATGTTTCAGACTATTCTGGTTTTCCATGTCTGATTTGTGATGTTTCAGACTATTCTGGTTTCCATGTCTGATTTGTGATGTTTCAGACTATTCTGGTTTTCCATGTCTGATTTGTGATGTTTCAGTCTATTCTGGTTTTCATGTCTGATTTGTGATTTTTCAGACTATTCTGGTTTTCCATGTCTGATTTGTGATGTTTCAGACTATTCTGGTTTTCCATGTCTGATTTGTGATGTTTCAGATCTATTCTGGTTTTCATGTCTGATTTGTGATGTTTCAGACTATTCTGGTTTTCATGTCTGATTTGTGATGTTTCAGACTATTCTGGTTTTCCATGTCTGATTTGTGATGTTTCAGTCTATTCTGGTTTCCATGTCTGATTTGTGATGTTTCAGACTATTCTGGTTTTCCATGTCTGATTTGTGATGTTTCAGACTATTCTGGTTTTCCATGTCTGATTTGTGATGTTTCAGACTATTCTGGTTTTCCATGTCTGATTTGTGATGTTTCAGACTATTCTGGTTTTCCATGTCTGATTTGTGATGTTTCAGTCTATTCTGGTTTCTCATGTCTGATTTGTGATGTTTCAGTCTATTCTGGTTTCCCATGTCTGATTTGTGATGTTTCAGACTATTCTGGTTTCCCATGTCTGATTTGTGATGTTTCAGACTATTCTGGTTTCCCATGTCTGATTTGTGATGTTTCAGTCTATTCTGGTTTTCCATGTCTGATTTGTGATGTTTCAGACTATTCTGGTTTTCCATGTCTGATTTGTGATGTTTCAGACTATTCTGGTTTTCCATGTCTGATTTGTGATGTTTCAGTGGGCAGTTATACAGCACATGGCCGGTTTTGCTTCATGTGGACTGTGAAGACAGTTCCAGCAGGGCTTTGCTCTCAGGAGACTGCCTTCAGCGGCCCAAACAATTAATAATTGATTACCTCCGAGTCTATTCCCTGTCGAGGTCTTGGTTGGAAATAGAGAATTGATTTAAAAACATTGACATGAGCTTAATTAGCAGTATAGGGCACACTTTGAGTCACAAAGGATGCTTACATGACATAAATAGGAAAGAAACGAAGAAGGATGTATCTTGTGACATCTGATCATTCACGTATGGGTTATTGTCAGGTTTGACTAAACTCTTAGTAAACTGGGTCAGATGGTCACCTGATGATTTAAACATTTCATGCAGTGTGGCCATGGGATGGGATTTTAATATACTATTTGAGTATTTATTCATATTTAGTATTTATTGAATTCACGTTTATTTTCTAATAAATTCTCATTTTTATTAGTAATTTTGTTGTTTGTTTTGAAATTTTAAAAACATGCCTATGTAGTTTATTTTTATATTCTTCATTTTATTAATTGTCAGTTTTAGTAATTTCATGACTTCAAATTAAACTAAACAAAAATGGTAAACGTTTCCTTGGCAACTAGCTGAAATAAAAAAAAACATTTCAGTAATTTTTATTTTCATGTATTTTTTATATTAGTTTTACAAGTTATAAAAGTTTAATATTTTAACATTTTGTAATATTTAAAACATTATTTTTATTATTATTATTAGTTTTTGTTTGTTTGTTTCCATTGCAAACAGCTGAAATAAAATAGATTTAAGGATTTTCATATTTTATTTCACAAAACATTTATTTTATTTAAATGTTTTGTTTTCTTGTTTACTTGGTTGAAATAAAATGTTTAAGTAATTTTTTCCTATATATTTAAAATATATTTTATGTAATGAAAATATTATACAGAGAGAGAGAGAGAGAGAGAGAGAGAGAGAGAGAGAGAGAGAGAGAGAGAGAGAGAGAGAGAGAGAGAGAATACCCCTGGCAAATGGTATTATATATATTATTTCAGTTACTGTGTTGTTTTTGTCAATTAAAACAAGTATTGTTTTTAGTTTTAGTAAGTGATAATAACCCTGGTTTGGCATACATTACTAGTAAACAGTATGCAGTATGCTAGCTTTCTGTCTCAAACATCGTCACTGAACTGTGACCGTCTGCTTCATTGTTATCAGATTGATGTTTTAATTCTAGATTATAAAGAACCATAAACAATAACCTTTACTGCTTCATTAATATTAAACATCCAATTAGTGCAAAGAATGTTTCCCCAGCCTCTTATATAATGGAAATGTTTCTCATCCAGTAACTCCCAGGCTGACTGTGTAGGATGTGCTTCTGTGAGAAATCAATGCAAAGCTTTAATTGATGGCAGCACATTGCTTTCCATATATATATATCTCTGTTATGTAAGAAATAAAGCTGGTGCTTTATCACGCTACTCAAAATTCCGCCTGAGGTGAGCGTGTGCTGGCAGAAGTGAGAGCTGATAGTCCTGATGATGGCCAGAGGGATTGATGTGTGTCTTGGGATGACATTTACTGCTCAGCGTCAGCCGGAGGAAACAGCAGAGGAGATGTGTGGATGAGGAGCTCATGACACCACCGTAGCTGGACAAAGACCTTTAGACATTCTGAGACGAGAGTGTCACCCAAGACACTCTTTAAACCCTCAGCTTTCACAAACAAACTGCTAACGGTACATTGCAACAACAAAAACAAGAAAAGAAATCTCTCTCTCTCTCTCTCTCTCTCTCTCTCTCTCTCACTCACCACTCACTCACTCACTCACTCACTCACTCACTCACTCACTCACTCACTCACTCACCACTCACTCCTCCTCACTCACTCACTCTCTCACTCTCTCTCTCTCTCTCTCTCTCTCTCTCTCTCTCTCTCTCTCTCTCTCTCTCTCTCTCTCTCTCTCTCTCTCCTCACCACTCACCCACTCACTCACTCACTCACTCACTCACCACCACTCACTCTCTCTCTCTCTCTCTCTATATATATATATATATATATACAGTATATCTATCATTTTTTGTTATATTTTAAGTTTTTTGCCATCAACACTTTGTGTATTCTGAAATTGATTTCATGAGAATTGATCGTATTTTCAATGTAAAAATAAATAAATCAAATGAAACTATAAATGTTATTACTGAACTGATAAATTGTAAAATGTTTTAATAAATTATGTTATTGTCTATTATAATGCCTTCTTTCATTTAGGCTGACTTAATGTCATAATAAGGTTATTATAGGACAATATTTTTAAACACCACTCAGATTAATGAGAACTATAAAAAAATAATTAATTATATATTAAATATATTATAAAATGAATGTATACAAACTCAGAAAAGAATATAGTGTTTTATTAACACCATAACATTTTTTTCTTAGAAATAAAATAAATGTTAACCAGAGTAGAATAAAGTGTAAAAACCTGATTTTATTTCAGCTAGTTTCCAAGGCGACATTTTTCATTTAGTTTAATTAGATTTTTTTAATGAAAACTAAAGTAACTACAACTAAATCTGAAATCAACATTTATAAAACATACAGATGTGTATCTAATAAACAAAAAACAATAAATGACAATGAATAAAGACAAAAACTCAATGAAATTACTAAAACCTAAAATAAAAAATGAAACATATAAAAATATTTTTCTTTTGTTTTTAAAATGAAATATAATTCTAGGCATTTTTTTCATGATCTTCATTTTTATATATATTTGATTATTTTAGTCTCTCATGAGTATATCTCTTCACTATACTTGATTCTCCATCAATCATGTTTTAGTCTCAAATCTGATCATCAGGATCTTCTGAGGAGCGTTTGTTTCTTCATCTCTCAATCAGCATTGCATTATATGTTTGGATCGTACTAACACATGTTATTGGAGATATAGAGTCACGCTTGATATTGCTTTAGTCTCTCATGAGTTGATATCTGATAGTTTGATCTCACCTTGATGAGGGCCTCGAGCTCGGCTGGAGAGACGCAGGGGTTCCTCTGCAGGAACAGGGCCTTCTCCTGCGTGATGCTGTCCTTCTGGTCGCTCTCGAAGGGTTGCTCCAGCGCGCAGAAGGCCAGACTGCCGCACACCAGGTACATCACCACCACCACAAACACGGTCACCACCGTCTTCCACTTCATGACCGAGTGCAGAGCAGACCCGTCTGCGGCCGCGTCCATCCCCGTCACCACGCTGGCCGAGCGGGACGAGATGGAGAGGCGCGGGAGAACGCAGTGACCATTCGCTTTCACCTCACAGCCCATCGGGTTCTGCATGGCCGCTACGCTGGCCTGAACCAGACTGGACTGGACCTTCTTCGGCGGGATGATGTTTGTCTGGACAGCCACTAAAAACAGACAAAGACCAATTCATTCATTGGATTTATTACAACCAAAATGAACAATCTTTTAGCTTTTGCTTATAATGACCTTAAAGATTATAATAGTTCACTAAAACTAAAACCATAAAAATATTTTTTTTGTACTTGAGGGGGACATTAATTGAAATTAATTATTTGCTAGTTTCAGCATTTTTGCTTAGTTTAATTTGACATACTAAAATAACTAAAAGTGAAATAAATATTAATAAAAAATATATAAAAATATATTTTTTCAATAATCTAAACTTAAATTAAAATGAAAGCGAAAGCAGAAAAGTTTACTAAGATTGAAAATTCTAAATATGAAGAAAATGATAATAGTGTGATGCTGAAATAACTCTGGTTTCCGATGTGTTTTATTTAGTCAAATATGCACAAATGATACAAATGTTAGTATAGAGATTGTTTTGTGTTGATAGCATCGTAGATTATTGTTCTGAAAAGACACTGATGGATATGAGAGTTTATATTGAGACTGCAGAATCGGCAGATCTGAGAACAGTTCGAGACATTGTTGAGATTTCTTCAGAAATTAGACGAGATATCTGAATAATGGGATGTTTTTCTGAAGAGAAACCTCTGAAGAATTATGAAAATATCTCAGTTCCAAATCATCGCATTTCTGCCTAGAAGATCTGAGATATTATATATATATATATATTACTAGAAAATACTATTTCAGTCTTTCTACTTTCACATTTCACATTTTATTTCATGTGTTACTTTCCATCTCTTTGTGAAACAAAGACGCCACATCTATTAGTAATGCCATGACATTATAATAACCACATGTGCATTTCTGTATTATTTGTGAAATGCACTTGCAATTTCTGAGTGAAAATGATTTATACACCATTGTTTTCAGTGTATATGAAATCTATATTTTCACAGTGTTAAACAGAATGCATTTGAATAACAGTTAATCACAGAGCGCTGAGGTTCATGCATGAAGACCGTGTTATAATTCAGTCCATTAGTAACACGAGTTATAGATCCTGAAGTGATCTTCTGTGAGTCTCCTGAGAAGCTTTACTCTAATCGTCTGGTTAAGCAGAAGCGAGCACTCATGCAGAGCACTCCAGGTTATACCACCGTAGAGAGATGCTCTCAGAAGATGATATAAGGTGTTGTGGCTTGGTCGTATCGCTCGTGAACGGGGTGAAGCAGCACAAGGTGATATCTTGAGGAGGACAGATCCATGCAGGGTCCCTACTGAGGGTCATTCATGTGTTCACGTGAGCACAGCTGCATTGGGTCGCCCTGTTTAAACATTCAGCTCTGCCTTTGTGGGGGACAGTGGGCGGAGCCTGTGACTCACAATGATGTAATGCTCAAACCACCCCATAATTTATGCAGGCTCCGCCCCTCAGCATGCTTCTGTACAGTCCCTTTGTAAAAATGAAACAGAAAATGCTGCAAGTGTGGGATTTATGAAAGACCACATGGATTAAATGTATCGATTCAATAAACTGACCTTGTATGTGCATGTATTGTATTACCTAATAATCAATAAATGTACTTGAACAAACCATAATTTTTGACTTTGAATGACTCAAGGATGCGTGTATCGGGACATCTGTGACATAAAGGCTGTCAGTCCAGCACTCACCAATCAATATGCACTCAAGTAGATATATAAACATTGATGAACATGTCCATGAAAAATTAACAACAATAACTAAATGAAAATATATACAATAGCCCTTTCTGATTAATAAAGACATTATTTTAAAACCTTAAATCAGTGAAAATGGTATGTATTTCCAAAAATGCTTCATTCAAAACACACACACACACACACACACACGCACACATATTTTATAATATATTTTTTATTTTCTATTGATATAAATATAACATCAATTCAACAATCAAAACATATTTATAAATAAAGAAACATTTTTTCATTTATTTTGATATATTCAATATATATATATATATATATGTGTGTGTGTGTGTGTGTGTGTGTGTGTGTGTGTGTGTGTGTGTGTGTGTGTGTGTGTGTGTGTGTGTGTGAAGAAAGAAAAAGAAAGAAAGAAAGAAAGAAAGAAAGAAAGAAAGAAAGAAAGAAAGAAAGAAAGAAAGAAAGAAAGAAAAAAATCTAATGATTAAAAAACAACAAAAATATCAACCATAAGCTATCAGTCCAAACTGAAATGACATGTTTTCTCTCGTAATAAAGTGCAACAAAACCTCAAATGCTGCACAGAATATACGCTGAGCTTGAGAGAAATAACCAAGAGACACTAACCTTGTTCCGGGTCCCAGTTGACCTGCTTCCTCGGATGGTCTAACGGGAACTTCATGATGATCAGCGCGAGATCACGCGTTTCTAACAGCAGCACCATCAGAGAGACTGTAGCACTTCCCATCCTCTCGAGCGCAGTGATGAGGATGAGGAGGAGGATGAGGAGAGAGTCCACCCAGCATCACTCTCTCTCTCAGCCTGGCATCACACAGCAGAGCTGAAGCACAGCACGGAGAATGTGGGAGCGTCTCTGCTCTCGCCTTTGTTTCAGCGTGTCGTCCTTTGTGCCACGACTCCCGCAGGTTCGAGTCATTCACGCGCTCTCCAGTCATTCACGCGCTCTCCGGTCATTCACGCGCTCTTCAGTCATTCACGCGCTCTCCGGTCATTCACGCGCTCTTCCGGTCATTCACGCGCTCTTCGGTCATTCACGCGCTCTTCGAGTCATTCACGCGCTCTTCGGTCATTCACGCGCTCTCCGGTCATTCACGCGCTCTTCAGTCAGCGGTGCACGTGGAGAGCAGGTGCGCGCTGGACTGACTCACGAGCAGCCAATCACCGATTACACTCAGATATCAATTATTCATATCGACTGTGCTGTGTTCAAACCAGATAATAATAATAGTGTAAAATCATATAGAAAGAGTGAATTCATCTACCAATTACTATAGCATAATGTTTATGAATTAAATATGCCAATAACCTTAATATATAGCATATATTAATAATATATATATATATATATATATATATAATTATTTAAATATGATGAAAAAATTATTATCTAACATAGCTATATTTAATCAATCATAATATAACTTATACTTAATTATTTTTATTAATTGTTAATAAATTTAATCATAACAAAATGGGTTAACTTTTTAATAATTATTTAAATATGACAACAACATTATAGAATATGTAACATTGCAAATTATAAATATTATATTAATAACCATAATTCATTATTTAATAATCATATCAATTATATTTAATATTTTTATTTAAATATCACAATATTATATATTTAATGCATGTTGTTAATTATCATAATATGGCTATTTAATAATCTAAATTACATTTATTTGTATTTATTATTTAAATATGACAATATAATCTATGTTGCAAATATTACATTAAATATCATAACAATAATATTACAATTCAATTAGCATAGCTTTTGCCATCAGCTATCACTCATTTATTTTCTGTATTGTAAATCGTATATGCATTTTTTTTATTAAAATGTAATATATTTTAATAGTTTACATTTAGTTTTTATACAATCTAAATAATATCTGACTCATTATAAAGTTGGTCAAGCCATAAACACTCATAAAAAAACATTACAGGGAATATTAATTTACCCCAATACTGTAACTGTGATCCTGTATATTTATATTTGTATGATTGTATAATATTTAACACAGCATATTGTGGAATATAGAATTAGCTAATAATACATTAAATATCAGGTGTATTCTGGTGTATAATAATCTCATATTCATTACAAATATGATTTGATCTGACTTTTTATGCAGTGTGAAAAGTCTTTGAGATGCCAGTTATGGAATATCATGCGTAGATCTGTCAATCATATTTACAGAAAGAGTTCTTCATCATAATTTTCTGATGTCTTCTGTATGCATAGACCTCCCGGAGACTCCTCATGAAATATGAATGAAACTCTGCTGCGCCTCCATAAGACGCCACATCTATTATTAATGGCATGACATCATCATAACCACATGTGCATTTATGTGTATGAAATATTCAGGCTCAAATGAACACAAATCTCGGTAAACATGTTTACTCCGATATACCTTTACAGATGTATTTATTAGACATTTTTACACTCATATTTTATGTTGTGCCATATTTTATGATGAAAAATGTACACATGTATGTGTTTTAAATAGTCTCTGCAGTCTATATAGGCTATGTTTGCATGAACTGATTTTACAATGAAGTTAATTTAGTACAAAATATCACTCAGACTTCATATTCAATCATTCCAAGGGCATACGTTTAGTATAGAGATGCTATGGTGTGTTTTTTTTTTGTGGTTAATTTCCACAAGGGATGTGCTGACAGGTAAAAACAAAACAAGTACATTAAAAACACATTTCCCCTTAAGAGACACGTGGATGAATGCAGAGATGCAGTTTGCTTCTGGACTCTGAGATCAAAGTTAAATAAAGAAAAGAGAGGTTTAGTGATGCTCTGAGACGAGATCCAGGCAGACCAAGTCTTTCTGTACAAGTGTCGTTTATTAAAAATCAATTATCATCAGTATAAGTGATGCATACCGATTACAGACGATTGTCACAATAGGAAAATGAAAGATATCCAAGCTGAACATATTCTGCTAAGACTAAGATAAAAGTCTGAGTAATCTGATCTGAGTATGTAATATTCAGTTCTTCAGAGCAAAGAGAAGGAGAGATTAACGATGCCAACTGAAGGGGTATTAAATAGAGACCTACGTCTCGTCTGATCAGCAAAATATTACACATATTTATCTATATTATCCCGTATTTCGATCATGACTGAGCAAGGTCAGCTTGAGTTGTCGGAGGAGGTGTTTGTGGTGTTAAACAGCAAGCTCTGCTGATCATCAAATATCACTAAATATCATATCAGCAAGCTGAGCAACACCTAAAACATTATGCATAAAGAATACGTGTCCAGCATAAATGGATCATAACCGGCTGTAACTTATCAAATGAAGGAAATATACGTCAATGGAATATGAGTACAACTGGAAACATGAATATACATGCATAATACTTGAGTAAGTATATGAGTAAAACATTAATATGAATGTAATGTAATAAAAGAATATGGCATAATGAATATACTGTATGAATGAATATGAAAAATAAGAAAACATAACCAGATTGTAAATGAGCCTTCATCATTTAGAGTCATATTTTTGTTTATGTATGTGAATTTTTTCTATTCTCTTTTGAGTAGTCAAACAATCCAAAGAAAACATCTTTAAAAGCTATTGCTTTTACATATTAAAAAAATGTTGTAATTATTATCTGATGAATATGCTAACACAAAAGCTCACTTTATGAATTATGAGTAAGTTAGCTTGAAATAATGACTTTAGATGTCATTAATTGAGGTCAAAAGTCTATCATAAATGCATAAATATCATACAATTTTTGGGCAGTATGATATAATATAATATAATAACGAATAATAGTATTATGTCTATGCCCACCAATGTCAATCAAACAGATGCATTCATTTCTTAATCTCATCTCATTACTTTCCCGTTTCTATTTTAAATTACTGAAGTCGGCAGAAAGAGGGAAAACCAGATTTGGGCGGTAATAATACAAAAGGTTTTTACATATATGCTTATATTATTTTATTTAAATAATATCAAGACTGCCGAGTTGAAGTTGGGGGCATGTGCGTGATGACGTTCCCGACTGCATGACGTCAGACGCACGCATAGCAACCAAAATGGCGACGGCGAAGCTTCACGGTAGCGAGGACAGATAGCGCAAAACATCTGTGAAAGATGATAACTGTGAATATGCATTTATTTATCAAGTATTATGAATTTGACTGCATTACCTCAGACGTTCGTAAGAACGTTAAACACGATGATTTCCGGTGAAACGCGAGTGTTTTGAGCATGAGGTTCCTGTCAGAGTTTCTCATCATGGACACTAAACCAGGTAACGTTACCGTTAAATGATATTAGACAAATCAAATATAATAACCTGACCAAACACAGACGATTATAGTGTCTTTAATCGTGTTTATGTCCATGGCATGTGCATTTAAGAGAGACGCGGTAAATCATGTTCCTTTACAACACTAAACAAACAGTACTGTGGTATTACCATGGTTTTTAAGGCGTGGTGCTCTTGTAATGTCACGTATTTTGACGTCATATCACGTTCATATCATTTTTTTTTAAATGTACCGTGGTAAAATCAAAGTAATGCCACATGAGAGCACATGATTAGTTGTTTTCTGATGGGGATGTTAGTATATCATCTCATCTCAGGCGATTATGTATTAATATTGATGTATACATTGTGCTCGATGGATTATTATAGTCTGTAATAGCCCTAATAATGATTATTATAGTCTGTAATGGCCTAATAATTATTATTATAGTCTGTAATGGCTCTAATAATGATTATTATAGTATGTAATGGCTCTAATAATGATTATTATAGTCTGTAATAGCTCTAATAATGATTATTATAGTCTGTAATGGCTCTAATAATGATTATTATAGTCTGTAATGGCTCTAATAATGATTATTATAGTCTGTAATGGCTCTAATAATGATTATTATAGTCTGTAATGGCTCTAATAATGATTATTATAGTCTGTAATGGCTCTAATAATGATTATTATAGTCTGTAATGGCTCTAATAATGATTATTATAGTCTGTGATGGCTCTAATAATGATTATTATAGTCTGTAATGGCTCTAATAATGATTATTATAGTCTGTAATGGCTTTAATAATGATTATTATTATAGTCTGTAATGGCTCTAATAATGATGATTATAGTCTGTAATGGCTCTAATAATGATTATTATAGTCTGTAATGGCTCTAATAATGATGATTATAGTCTGTAATGGCTCTAATAATGATTATTATAGTCTGTAATGGCTCTAATAATGATTATTATAGTCTGAAATGGCTCTAATAATGATTATTATAGTCTGTAATAATAATGATTATTATAGTCTGTAATGATTATTATAGTCTGTAATGGCTCTAATAATGATTATTATAGTCTGTAATGGCTCTAATAATGATTATTATAGTCGAATGGCTCTAATAATGATCATTATAGTCGAATGGCTCTAATAATGATCATTATAGTCTGTAATGGCTCTAATAATGGCTCTAATAATGATTATTATAGTCGAATGGCTCTAATAATGATCATTATAGTCTGTAATGGCTCTAATAATGGCTCTAATAATGATTATTATAGTCTGTAATGGCTCTAATAATGATCATTATAGTCTGTAATGGCTCTAATAATGATTATTATAGTCTAATGGCTCTAATAATGATGATTATAGTCTGTAATGGCTCTAATAATGATGATTATAGTCTGTAATGGCTCTAATAATGATTATTATAGTCTGTAATGGCTCTAATGATGATTATTATAGTCTGTAATGGCTCTAATAATGATTATTATAGTCTGTAATGGCTCTAATAATGATGATTATAGTCTGTAATGGCTCTAATAATGATTATTATAGTCTGTAATGGCTCTAATAATGATGATTATAGTCTGTAATGGCTCTAATAATGATTATTATAGTCTGTAATGGCTCTAATAATGATTATTATAGTCTGTAATGGCTCTAATAATGATGAATATAGTCTGTAATGGCTCTAATAATGATTATTATAGTCTGTAATGGCTCTAATAATGATTATTATAGTCTGTAATGGCTCTAATAATGATTATTATAGTCTGTAATGGCTCTAATAATGATTATTATAGTCTGTGATGGCTCTAATAATGATTATTATAGTCTGTAATGGCTCTAATAATGATTATTATAGTCTGTAATAGGCTCTAATAATGATGATTATTATAGTCTGTAATGGCTCTAATAATGATTATTATAGTCTGTAATGGCTCTAATAATGATTATTATAGTCTGTAATGGCTCTAATAATGATGATTATAGTCTGTAATGGCTCTAATAATGATTATTATAGTCTGTAATGGCTCTAATAATGGCTCTAATAATGATTATTATAGTCTGTAATGGCTGTAATAATGATGATTATAGTCTGTAATGGCTCTAATAATGATTATTATAGTCTGTAATGGCTCTAATATTCTTCTTGCAGGTTACGGTCTTGGCTCATCTGGTAAACTGATGAATCAGTACATGATTAAAGACCACATGTTTTCACATTACAGAAAGCTGTATTCAGCTAAAGGTAATTCAGATATGTGCCGCTGTTACACGGATGACACGCGTGTACTTTTAACATCTTTATCATCAAGACACTGGCTTTTTAACACATTTCTTTATTATATACTTCACTTCTTTTGTTTTCTTTCAGCTGCTGTGGACTGTTCAGTGCCTAAAAGCATGCACAGCAATGTCAAATGTAAGTAAACATGCCATATTACAAATCCACATTATGATAAAATAATTTAGCAATTTAAATTATATTCAGTCTCATGTATACAAGTTATATAATATCAATATATAAAAATAAATTCTATTATATCAATTTTTATAAATACAATTAATATTGTATAAAATATATAATTGCATTATAAAATATACTTATATAATATAAATGCATACATTATATTTTATATATACGTTATAAGTTTAAATATATAAAATACAATGTATATATTGATATCCTATGTAAATGTAATATATCAAATACAATATATTTAAACATATATATTTATATTATATAAACGTATACATTATTTTTTATATTCATTATAATTTTAAATATATCAAATACAATGTATATATATTTATATGCCTATGTAAATGTAATATATCAAATAAAATATATTTAAACATATATATTTATATTATATAAATGCATACATTATATTTTATATATACATTTTAATTTTAAATATATCAAATGCAATGTATATATATTTATATGCCTATGTAAATGTAATATATCACATAAAATATATGTTATTTATCCAGATATGCTGTATAATATATGTTTCTTGATGATTTTTTTGAATATTTTGTGCAGATGTTGATCAAAAGCGCCGTGAGCGATCAAGGAAAGACACTCGGAGTCAATCAGGAAGATCCACTTCCCAGCGGAGCACTGGGATAAACTCAAGAACCTCCTGTACTTCTAAGAGTGTAAGATAAGATCATGTGGTTCATTATGTTATTTGCTCTGCAGAACGTGTACTCAGAACTGAAGTTCAGTCTTTGTTTCCAGAGCAGACCCTCTGTTCAGGGTGACGACGGTGCCTATCATTACCTGGACCAATCTCTGATGTCCTCGCCCAGAATCAGTACCTCATTCCACTCCAAACAAATCGTATATCCGTCCCCTGCGAACCATTTCCCATCCGCCTCAGAGCTGACTTACCGAAGCCCAAACCCTCTCTGGCCTCCCGCGGGTCCGTCCTGTGCCACGTCTGCCAGTCAGAGAGGATACAGGAGCTTTCAGGATCCCACACAGAAGACCTACAGCGGAGACGTTCTGCTGAAACACACTCATCGCTTCACTCAGGAGAAACCCTTCACCCCGAGAACGCTCAAATCAGACCACAAGTCCACGCTCTTACAATACCGCTATTACACGCCTCCACGGAGGAAAGCTGAGGAGGAGAAATCCTGCTCTAAAATCCCCCGCCAGGAGACGTCCCACAGCAGGTAGAACCTCTGATACTGGAAGAGCTGTTAAATCATGTTTCAAATGGTATTGTGGAGACCCGATGGTATAACGGGGTGTTTCTGTTATCTGCAGCACACGGTCCAAACGAGGCGTTTCTCCACAGCTCGAGTCACCCCAGGCAAGTCTGAAGAACCTTTGATATGCAAAATAGTCTTCTGTCCATCCATCCATCCTCCCAGGGCCTGAGTTGTACTTTATTTAGTTATGCATTTACCTATTTATTTATCTATTGACTTGTTTATTTTGGGATTTATTTGTATTGATTGATTGATTTTTTTTTTCATTTTTTATGGATTGATTTATCCATTATTTATTTATACATTGATTTGTTTATTTATGGATTGATTGATGCATTACTTAATAATGCATTTATTTTTGCATTGGTTTATGTCTCATTTATTTTTGCATTGGTTTATGTCTCATTTATTTTTGCATTGGTTTAGGTCTCATTTATTTTTGCATTGGTTTATGTCTCATTTATTTTTGCATTGGTTTATGTCTCATTTATTTTTGCATTGGTTTATGTCTCATTTATTTTTGCATTGGTTTATGTCTCATTTATTTTTGCATTGGTTTATGTCTCATTTATTTATGCATTAAATTATGCATCATTTATTTATTTGTGCAGTTTTTTATGCATGTGTTAAAGTGGATTTTGAGCAGAGCTGGAATCTAGACAAAGGAGAAGCTCAAGTATCAATACAATGACATCTTGTTTTAATCTTTCTGCAGCCATTTACTCTTGATCACGAGTGGTCGGATGAAGAAACACATGCATTTAGACATCACGGCAAGACAAGCAGGTTTAGAGACAGTGGTTTTCTTCTCTCATCCTCCAGGTAAAGGACATCTGACAGATTTCTGTGTCACACAAACGTCTTGTGGTGTTATAAAAGCATGCAGATCCTTAATGATCCTATAAATGCACATCCTATACAATGATTTTTTCTTTTGTTTCAGGATTTCACCAGAAGGCATGAAGTCTCCCATAATGAGAAAAGTTTCAGCAGAGTGAGTGTCCTGAAATACACCAATGTGACATTTAAACCACTGATATTCCCTTCAAATTCTTAACAAAGCACAGACTTTTAGAAACAATGATGTACGTCACATGATGTATGAATATAATCATGCATACAGTCATTTGTGTTTTCATTCATGTGTCATTCTCTGGACTTTCTGAGCTTGTTCTTTTCACCAGGGAGGAAGAATTAATGTACCTGGAGTTCATTACAGACGTGACGAATGAGATCTTAACGCAAGGCCTTTACTCTGACAGGTGTGAGAGGACTTTCTTTTGTAGGAAGAGTTTTTGTTCGTTTGACTTATCTAATGAAGTCTTTTCAGGGTACTGAAGAGAGTATTTGAACGTCACATTGATATGAACAGACATCGATTAGATGAGGTGAGGATTTGACCTTTAATCTGATGCTTTTATACAAAGTGATTTAATTGAGGGAAAAAAACACACAATTATTTATTATTGCAATAACATGAGATATTTGTGCTCACACTCAATATTAGATTTAAGTTGTGTAATGTATTTTCATGTACTGGGTTTAGCAGTTGTTTTTAAAGTACTGTATGTTAGTGTATTTTATTTATTTATTTTAGTTTTTGAAGGAAATATTTTTATTGATCATGGATGCATTAAATTGATCAAAAGTGCCATTAAAGACATTTATAATGTTACACAAGTTTTCTATTTCAAATAAATGCTGTTCTTTTGAACTTTTTATTCATCAAATAATCTTGAAAAATAAATTGTATCACCGTTTCCACAAAAATATTAGGCAGCACAACTGTTTACAACATTGATAATAATCAGAAATGTTTCTTGAGCAGCAAATCAGTATATTATTATGATTTCTGAAGATCACGTGACACTGAAGACTGGAGTAATGATGCTGAAAATACAGCTGTGCATCACAGAAATCAATGACATTTTACAATATATTCACATAGAAAACAGTGATTTGAAATTTGTACTCTATTAATAAATAAATATTTTTGCAAGCAACAGACTACATAACATTTCATTATATGGCACTCAGTTTCAAGCACCTTTTTGAACATGTGACTAATCACTCTGTATTAAAACTCCTTGGCATCACTTCCTTTCTCGTTCACTCACAGATGTCCATCTCTCTAATATTCCCAACAGAACAAAATGCGGCATCTTCTGGACAATCTGCAGGAGGATCTGCGAAGTCCCCCTGCTGCCGCTGTCACGTCGTACAGTCCTGTCATCTATCAGACGCTGCCATCAGATGATGGTGATGATCTGCTTCATGAAGTGTTTAACGAGGACCGGGGCCAGAGCGAGGACCGGGGCCTGAGCGAGGACCGGGGCCTGAGCGAGGACCGGGGCCTGAGCGAGGACCGGGGCCTGAGCGAGGACCGGGGCCAGAGCGAGGACCGGGGCCAGAGCGAGGACCGGGGCCAGAGCGAGGACCGGGGCCAGAGCGAGGACCGGGGCCTGAGCGAGGACGTCTCTCCTGCTGCAGCATCCACACACGTGAACCACAGTCTGGAGGAGTGTAATGAAGCCAGCGAGATCTCCTTGCATGATAACAAACATCTCGATCCCAGGAACACTGAAGACGATAATGAGGTGTCAGAACAGGTTGATGAGCTTGGGAAAATCATGGCGGCGTCTTTAAGTGTGTCTGAAACTCAACAGCAAGCGATTGAACGGGAGCAGGCGAGAGGAGACATCAGTGATGATGAGTTTTAACTCAGTCAAATGTTTGCACACTGCTTTTTGCTTTGTGACTGTAATTGTGTGGAGTTTCTGCAGAATGTCAGATTTCTGTTTTGTTTACTTTTTAATGTTATATTACTTTTGTAATATAACGTGTTCCTTGAAGTGATAGTTATACAGTATTTTCAGTATCTAATATGCAGTATTCAGTACTTTCATTAATTTTTCAGCTCTTAATTTGGGGCGTTTATTGGTTATGTAGACTGGTAAGGATTCAAAAGACATGCTGTGTCATATTTTTGAAATACAAAACAGTTCGCTTAGTTTGTGACTTAGTTTTACTACTTTTAAATGGTTTACTTTTACACAACATTTATAAGTGCAGTATTCATATTCAGTGATGTACTTGATAAAGTAGAACTTATTTCAACTGGAAGAGAGTTTGAAAGACATTTATGGCTATATATATACACACATAAAAAAATGAAGTAATTCATAATTCATCTAAACCATGTGTCTGTCTCAAATAGTCATGTTTTAGTTTAGTTTTTTCATTAAAACTCCGATTAATTATGGCAGTATTCAGGTAGATTGCTGTAAAGGTAACCACGAGTGGCTTAAACAGTTATTTGTACTTCGAACACTTGTTTTTACACTGAAATATATAATTTATTTGCAGTTTTCTTTTAGCACCTGTTGATTTAATTGTGCACTGAGTGTTTTGCCTTTTAACTACTGAGAAATTAAACACTTTACTTTAACTGTGCTATGATATGTATTTTTATATTTTCAAATGACTTGACTACTTATTTTGTGTTTACTATTATAATACTGGATATAGATAATTAAATGCTATTGCCATCACATACTAGTCCTTGAGTATGAATCATATCAGCAAAAGTTAACTGTGCAATAAACATAACACTTAAATACTCACTAAAAAGTTTAACAGGTAACCAGGCACAAATATGACAACACTGTGTTTTATTGCACATCCGCGAATCCTCAAGAGCTGATAAAGTCTTGCTTATCATGACAAACACTCCTTACAGTAAATAGGTAAATGATGTGCAGTTATTCACATGGCTTTACAGCAGCTGGTCTCATTCCACGCATTCCACGCGTCTGACGTAATGCGCGACTTGTATCGAGGCGCGGCACAATTGTTCAATGTATTAATCTTATCTCATTTTCCATCAGATAAAACTTTGTTATGCTAGTCCAAAAAATCAAACATTCATTTCTACGTGTTCTCCATCAAAATCAGCTCTTGTGGCTGTTATGAAAGCGAAAAAAAGCGTTAAAACTTTATGGGTGTGAGAGAAAATAGTGCCGTGGATTAATATGTCCCCGGACACCTTTCCTCTGGTATTCCAAGCGGATGTGACGCAGAGGCAGGAGTGTGACCCGTCCCGAGGAACCTCAAACATGCGTCAATCCCGAAAAAACAAACTCCACCAAATATCGGATTATTATCACTAACCGTAATTCCTACTCCAACACCTATTCATGCTATAAATCAAGGATATAATACAGCAGATAATCTAGCAGGTAAGCCGCGGCGAGCTTCTGAAATCATTCTTTTCCAGCTGTACTCAAAAGCGTTAGCAGCTTAGCCAGCGCGCGCTCTTAATCTCGAAATAAATACAAAACTCAGTCATCTTAATAAATCTCGCCTATTTAGACGTTTAAATATGTGTTTGAAGGCTTTGACGTCTTATTTAATGAAGTGTATAAGTCTCATCTGGAGGCGTGCGGTTTTGCGGTCACTTGTTGCTCCAAAAGTTAGTCAGACATTTTTTATGTTTGTTTATATTTCATAAAAGCATAAAAACTCATGGATTTCTAACAACGACAGCGGAATTAAGTACTTTTATTTAATACAAAGCTTATTTTGACAGATTTGAGGGCCTTAAGCCTAAATCACGGTTCCTCTGTTATTGTTTTGTTTTTGTTGTATAACGTTACTGCTATTCGTTTGATGTCAATAATAACCAAAGTGGATAATTGTTATATTTATAATAAATACGTATTATTTAAATACCATAAAGACTGTATAATGATCGATATGGAGAACATGCTGTTAATAATTTGACATTTGTCTGGTCTCATTATATTATTGTGATAGATTCATAACGGTATGTATAGTTATTGATCTGTATTTTGACCGCTTGTGCATTTGTCGTCTGTGTGAATTTGTTTCATGTCGTGCTTCTAAAATAGATTTTAATAAACGCATTATATCTATAGTAGTTCTCAACTGGTTTTGATCAAGAAATAGTTTTAGAATTGGATATTGAGTTATGACAAACTGTTTATCACGCAAAAGTAGCTAAAATTTAGCTAAAATCACACATTTATTAATATTAAAAAAGCCATCCCATCCATTATATATATATATATATATATATATAAAATCCAAATTTATACTCATTTAAATTGGTATACCGTGCCAATGTAAAATATTGTTTGAAATATATTTAAGTTTCATAGGTTTTTGTTCACTCCGTATATTATTGTACTATTTATTTATTTTAATATTAATTGTTATTGTTATTTTAATTCAACTTTTATTGTTTATTTAAATATATTGATGCATTATCTTAATATTTTATTTATTTTAATATCTTTTTACATATTTTTATTTATTCTATTTTACATTTTTAAAACGTTTTTTTCAGTTTGAAAACCCCCTTGTGTGCTTTAGATTACACAATTAATACTTTTATGTAAATATAATTTATCGAATATTCTGTGTATTTTTTATGGAACACTAAGTGACAGAAATATTTGAGTTTAGACTTTGACGTCAACCTCATGAAAAACATGGAAAGCGTTTTTCCTCGTTTGTAAAATCTGATAACCTTCTTTATTTTGCTGTCCAAATTATGCATGATTACATGGTTCATTTGCTTGTTATCTGTGACCCGCCAATTGCGATTGTATCAGAAAGATATAACTGAGCGTTTCAGGCTGTTTGTACATGTGAATGTCATCGGTGCTAATCTGTTCGCTGTGGTTTGTCTTTATCCAGGGACTCATGTGTTTGTCTTGCGGAGCCCTGTTTAATCCAGCACCCCTCCATGGATTGAGCGCAGAGAAAAGCTGAATCCAATCATTCTGCTCGAGGAGGGTCACGGCACCGGTGCAACATGCCCCTTCCGTTCGGATTTAAGCTCAAGAGAACCAGAAGATACACGGTGTCCAGTAAAAGCTGCCTGGTGACCCGCATACAGCTGCTCAATGGCGAATATGTGGAGTTCACGCTTTCGGTGGAAAGCACGGGACAAGAATGTCTGGAGGCTGTCGCGCAGAGACTCGAGTTACGGGAGGTAGGATTGCCGTTGTTTTGGGATTAATCTGGTCGAAATCACCTTAACGCAGCATGGGCGTGTGTTTATTTTAGCTCGCTGGTGCCGTCTGGAGTCTCGGCTTTTCTAGGAACGCTACCAAAATGCTGTCAAACACCCTAAATGCATGTGTGCCAAGAATTGGGCCTGGACTCTGTGTGCTTCATTTGCATGCAGTCAGCTGCTCTTGAGAAGTCTGAATCAGATTATCGTGTTAGTATGCCATCCATATCTAGTTATAGATGTTGTGTGAGTCTCATTTCCTTTACCAACCACCTGTGACTTTTAGTAAAGTGTTTGTAGTTGGCTAGATATGAACGATCTTTCGAAGCATATTGAATGTTTATTAAGCAGTGAAATAAGCATGTATTTGACCGAAACTCCAGAATTGTCAGCAAACTGCATGTATAGCGTGGTGAATGTTTATATTTGTCAACCAATGGGATGCTACATTTTACTCTTTACAACATTAAAGCACTTGAATATAACAAGCTCGTAATCACGACTTCATGAGTGGGAAATAGGACATTTCCGATAGCACGTGAAGATGCAGGGTATTTAGGGAACATTACTAGTTTAAAGTTTTTACCTATTTTAATCATCATTTAGTCTTGCATTTTGCTAAGGATTTTTAATGTACTAATATTTCATGCATGTAGTCTGACCTAATGAATTATTAAAACAGCATGTATTAATAATAATAATATGAAGTCGTTTTAGGAAAAAATGTTGTTTTAGATAGTGTCACACTGTTTATAGTGAATGCTAGTAAAGTTAACTAGTAGACTGATTTAATCAGCAGGTACTAATGGTAGTCAGCGAGTACTTTTGTGAATTCATGAAGTTTTAATTACTATTTGGCTTTTTTTTGTAGCTGAATTATAGTCCTGCTTTTTAATAGGAATTTTTAGAAGCACAAATATTCTATGCATGCAGTTTAGTGTAATATGAATCATAAAAACTGTGTATAATCTTTTTTTTTTTACATAATTTAGATTTTTTTTAAATAGTTAAGAAAAGCTATTTTAGTCCATATAGTTGACACACACACACACACACACACACAAGTCTTTTTTTGCATCAAGTTTTTAGTATATGAATCCATAAAGTGATGCTGTAGCTGGTGATTATTTTTGTTTTAATCACCATTTAGCTATTTTTGTAGATCGATGACCATCCTGCTGTGTGACATGACATGAAATGTCCAAATATTCCATGCATATCTCAATTAGTCATAAAAACAGCAGGTATAATTATATAAAGACATTATTTTAGAATGTCACACCTATTTAATTTCTTTGGTCAAAACGTTGAGAATATGCCCAGTCATGAATGTCTGGTCTCCTGGCCTGTTGTTTCTCACGAGTGAAAGAGTAATCAGTGAAATTCTGTTCATTCGCCAGATAACGTATTTCAGCCTCTGGTACTGCAACAAACAAAACCAGCAGAGATGGATTGATTTGGAGAAGCCGCTGAAGAAACAGCTGGACAAGTACGGGCTGGAGCCGACCGTTTACTTTGGAGTGGTGTTCTACGTGTCGTCTGTTACCCAGTTACAACAAGAGATAACCAGGTTAAGATGAGAACTGTTTAAAATGATCACAGCAGTGCTATTAGAACACCTTTACTCACTTCCTGTTTTCCGCACAGATATCAGTATTATCTTCAGCTGAAGAAAGACGTTCTGGAGGGGAAGATCCCGTGCTCCATTGAGCAAGCCATTCATTTGGCCAGCTTGGCTGTGCAAGGTATTTTTTGGATATTATGTTTGGCATTTCAGTTATATGAATATAGTGAGATATTAGGACTAATGCTGCGGCGCTGCCCTTGTTTTCAGATGATTTAGTTATCGTTAATCTTTTGTCTTTGTATTATTAATACTCTCTTCAGTTGTTTCATTCCGTTGAATGTTAAAGGAATAGTTCACCTAAAAAATGAAACTCCTGTTATTATTATTTACTCAGTGAAATCATGCAGTTATAAGGGTTACTGTGGGTTAAAAAGGGTGGGGGGATTCTTTCTTAATTGACCGTTCACAAAGAGATTGATTGATAGGCGATCTGACCAATCAGAATGCAGAGATGTTGCACCGCCTCTACTATCCGGCATCTTGCCCGACAGCTATGGCCTGTCGCCATAGAAATACAGTGGGGCAAATAAGTATTTGATGCACTGCCGATTTTTCAAGGTTTCCTACTTACAAAGAATGGAGAGATCTGTCATTTTCATCGTAGGTAACTGTGACTGTGAGAGACAGAATCAAAAACAATCCAGAAAATCACATTGTATGATTTTTAAATAATTAATTTCCATTTTATTGCATGAAATAAGTATTTAATACAATATATTTTGATTTCCAGTAGTTCTGGACCAGGTTTGCACACACTGCAGCAGGGATTTTGGCCCACTCCTCCATACAGGTCTTCTCCAGATCTGTCAGGTTTTGGGTTTGTGTTTCAGCTCCCTCCATAGATGTTCTATTGGGTTCAGGTCTGGAGACTGGCTAGGCCCCTCCAGGACCTTGAAATGCTTCTTACGGAGCCATTACTTAGTTGCTCTTGCTGTGTGTTTGAGGTCATTGTCATGCTGGAAGACCCAGCTACGACCCATCTTCAATGCTCTTACTGAGGGAAGGAGGTTGTTGGCCAAAATCTCGCGATACATTGCCCCTCAATACGGTGCAGTCGTCCTGTCCCCTTTGCAGAAAAGCACCCCCAAAGCATGATGTTTCCACCCCATGCATCATGGTTGGGATGGTGTTCTTGGGATTTTACTCATCCTTCTTCTTCCTCCAAACACGGCGAGTGGAGTTTATATTTTGGTCTCATCTGACCACATGACCTTCTCCCATGCCTCCTCTGGATCATCCAGATGGTATTTGGCAAACTTCAGACGGGCCTGGACATGTGCTGTCTTGAGCAGGGAGACCTTGCGCACACTGCAGGATGTTAATTCATGACGGTGTAGTGTATTACTAATGTTAACCGTTGAGACTGTGGTCCCAGCTCTCTTCAGGTCATTGACCAGGTCCTCCCGTGTAGTTCTAGGCTGATCCCTCACCTTTCTCAGTTTAGAAGTCATATTCAAGTTATCATTCAATGACAATCTTCTCCTCCACTCTCAAATCTCTTAACATTATGTGTAAGGTGTTTTGTGACGCAGTTATAAGTTGATGTTGCAAGAGAACATTGCTTTAACATTCTTAAGATAACGTTCAGCCAGTGTCTGGTTCACGGGTTCAGATACTCCATCATGAAGGTACGGTTTTGTATTTCTGTGGGCTGCAAGTCTAGAAAATCAGAGCATCATTTATCAAGCTGTGCTGCCAAGCTCGAGAATCTCGTACGCTACTGGCAGAGATATATCTGGCAGCACCAGTTACTGGACTGCTGTTAGCATAGCAGAGGAACGTCACTCACTGTCACAGCCAGAGCAAAAAATATTTCAAAAGTCTGCATAGTTTGTGTCATTTCGATGAGGCCGGACGTTATTTTTGTGCACCAGCGTTGCTGTGTAAGGAGGCTTCAGGCTATGTAATGTTTCGGATTGTCAGCATAGCTGTGAACATTTCTAACGGGCTGATTAGACATGCTGTTAATGTTAAGCTACTATAGTTACAAAGGCTAAATTGATTCCTTCCATAACGAAACGTCTCTCAGCTTTTCTAAATTTAGATGTGCAGTTTCTATAAATGTCGTGGATGATTTCACACGAGTGTCATCTCACATTTTACATTTTAAACCCATCATCAAACTCATAAAGTCAATGTAACCATTCAGAATGAGAATTTGTACAAATTTAATATAAATAAAATAAAATAATTTTCAAAATAAAATTTAAAAACGCATAATTTGTCAAATAAATCAGTAAAATGAAATAAAAATAATTTGTAAAATGCAATAAAAATAAGTTTATAATAATTCAAAATAAACTTTTTGTAAAATAAGGTATTCAAATCTAAAATAAATTAAATGCAAAAATTTAATGGTAAAATGAACTGGTGTTTTAGTCAAAATGCCATGCAAAGTCATGTATATCTATTACATTTAGTAAAAAACGAACAAAACATTTTTTTTTTTTTTTTACATCACCCTACTTTGAGAAATCAATGTCATGATGTTTGGATGCTTTTTTAATCTAACACTAAACATACATTTGTCTATTGGTTTCAGCTGACCTTGGAGACTTCAATCGATATGACTCCCAGGAATTCCTTCAAAAAATTGTGCTTTTTCCAATGGTACATAATCATTGAACATTTGACTGTCTATTCCAGGATTAAAGACCGCAGAGTAAATCTGTTATTTCAACTGTTTCTCTGCTTTTCTCAGCCATGGATCCAGGACGAGAGGGTTGTGGAAGAGGCTACTCAGAAAGTCACCATGCTCTACCAGAACTACCGGTGAGAGGCTGTAGTCATTTCTGCAAGACTGTTAGCCGCTGTTTACGTGAGGTTCGGTGTGGAGCTTCATGATTATCAGATGTGTTCAGATGGTTCCTGTTAGAGGAAAGCCCCTGACGTGAATTATGACCAGACTTTCAGCTTTGAGCTCAAGGAAACAATAAATGCTCTTGGCTTTCCTGCAAAAGCTCTGTTTCGTAAAGTGTGCTCGGCACATGTTAAGGCTGGGATATATATTTTTAAATATTTGAAATCACGTTTTGTTGCTGAAAATTAAAATATGGCAATGTTTTATTTGGCCTTTGTTTCTAAAATGTTTTTATATATGCTTAATTGCATATATAGTAAATGCTTATAAGATTAATTGCAGCTCTATTTTCAAATTTAGTAACAAAAGGCACTTATATTTGTATAGCTCATTAAAAAATGTATTGATCAGCATTCCTGCGGCTCTTTTAAAGATCTTATTTCACTAAATAAAGGGCTTAAATCAGAGTAAAAAGTCTTATTCTTAGTCATGGGCATGGCATTACATGTTGCATGCACTGCAAACATTTATTTGTACTCCGTATTTTTGTCTTTATTTTCTATACAAATATCTAAACCACCTTAAATCAAGAAGTCTTGTTTTCTGAAAAAAGGAACAATATTAAATGAGTATGTATAAAAAAATAGCAAATGTCTGTCAATCTGGTATGAAAACGTTTTTCCTTTGAATTATAAACTCACTTAATTTTGATCTAGTCATGTTTCTCTGTCTCAGTTTACTTTATTTAAGAAACTTTAGACATTGCACTGGAAAATAAGACAAAAATACTGAGGAAGGACATCATTTATTTTGCAGCGTAAACAGAGTGGACATTAAAAGTTAATTCCATGTAGGCTAATCTATACTTTACATAATATAGTTCTTCGTTCTTTATGGCACGTCATAACTGAAACAACTTTTTAGTGTCTTGGAAGAAATATACAGATGCATTGCAGTGCTCTGACGTTGTTTGTCTGAGTAATGCACGATAAGCATGAGGAAGAATCAGCCCAGATGAGTCTGATATTAACATCAGATGACAAGTGCGTTGTTGAATGTGACCTTTGTGCTGTAGTGTCCCAAGTCAGTGCTGTTTGTGTGTTTTCTGTTTCCCAGAGGTCTGTCCTCACCAGAGGCGGAGTTACTCTACATGCAGGAGGTGGAGAAGATGGAGGGGTACGGCGAGGAGAGTGTCCAAGCGAAGGTAAAGCAGCAAAGAAAAGCTGTTCTTTGTGTAATTCAACTCAGTTTGCAAGAATGCACGAGACTGCTTTGACAGTGTGAAAGTGTGAAATGCATGCACCTAACATATCTTGAAACTAGGGATGTGTAACAGCGATCGAGTAATCAAGTACTCGGCCGTGAAAGCGATGATCGATCATGAAAACGATGATCGTGAAAAAAAATCTGATTGGTTATAGCAGCACTTTGGGCGGCACCCTGAGCTCTGATTGTTTAGCTTGCCTCAGCATGCAGTCCAAAATATAGACATGAGAAGAGAGAGAAGCTTGGCCTTGAAGTCATGTAGTGATATCTGGGTACATATCTGAATAATCTAATAGAGGATGCACTGGGATATTAACATTTATTTACATGCCGAATGCGCTGCATATTCCCAGTGATTAGTTTCATGCTCATGCAATGCCCGATATTATTGACTGAGTTATTTAAGACGGTCATATTGCTTTTAGATGTTTCTTTAAAAAAAATACTGATTCTATAATAATGCAGCAGTGATGTTTTTCATTATATTTGTTAACAGCAGGCATACTTCAATTTAAATTGTTTTCGTACTATGGTTTCGAAAACACGCAGATCATTTTAGGAATCACTTGACAATGTAGATGCAAATATAGCACACATCTGCCATAAATATTAACGACATAAGCATTATAATGAGAACTTTAGTTCACTGTGAAATCTTTTCTGTGAGATAGAAGTTGTAATGTTTCTCTCGCATGCATAAAATTCATCTGATTTCATAAACATAGCAGTGTCATAGGAACAGTTTATAGGATGTGAAAGTCTATAATCATTCACCTCAGGCAGCTATACTTTTCAGATGCTTGTTAATAAGCATCACAGACATCGTGCTCTAACATCTAATCATCTGTGTTCATGTTTCTAGACATGCTTTCATGTCATATTTTTATTTTAACATTCATTATTATAACAGTCTCTCAGATATTATCTCCACGCCCTGCACTCTCTCAATGGAGGAAGTGTTATTCTCTCTCTAACAATGGTTTGAAATTGTATGAACTCTCATTCTGGCGGCAACCATTCTCTGCAGAGGATCCATTACTGCATTATGAATTATTTTAAGACACTGAGAGCCTTTTAAATGAATTATGTCACGATACTATATTTTAGGATTTTCTTGTCTAAACAGGATGCTCAGAGCACAGATGTCATCTGATCTTGTATGCATTTTTTTGTGCAGAAAGCAAGTTGTAATGTGTGCATTCATTCTTTTTGTGTGTGTTTTTACATTAATTCATTAAGGCTGGTGAGTGGTGAGATATATCAAATATTTGTGACACATTTTTGATGTTTATCAATCCTAAGATTTTTTTGCAGAGATTATTTATGTGCCTATTAAATTTCTTAAAGGCATTTGCATCAATCAATATTAAAGGAAGTCATGCATCATGCATGTTAACTAACATCTAATATATTGAGTTAGTGTTTTAGAAAAATGATTTGATCCCCTGATTTTGTATTTTAACTTTATTATAACAGTCTTCTATATTTAATGGCAGGTTTATTTGAACAGTTAGAGACATGTAACAGTTTGAACATGACTTAGTACTTGGTGGCATTATAATGGCTTTTGATGATGTAGTTGGCCACCAGCTTTGCACAAATCTCAGGAGGATTCTGTCCCAATTCTGCATCGTTGATTATTTTGAGGCTGAAGTTTAGCAACTCGAACCTTCAGATCCCTCCACAGATTTTCTATGATGAAGGTCTGGATGCTCTAGAGCCTCAGGATGTGATCTCCTTTGTCTCTGTCGCCGTGTGTTTGGGTCATTGTTATGCACATCTCATCCACGAACCATTTTCAATGCCCTCTGATGTGTACACGGCCCATTCTTCTCCTTTGATGCGCTGCAGTTGTCCTGTTTAGCAGAAAAACACATTAAACAATGTTTCCACCTCCATGTTGACGGTGTTTGGTATGTTCTTGGGGTCATAGGCAGCATTCCTCCTCCTCCAAACACGGCGAGTTGAGTTGATGCCAAAAGCTGGATTTTGGTCTCATCTGACCACAATTATTTAGTTCTTCTCTGAATCATTGGCAAACTTCAGACAGGCCATTTACTTCAATCAGGCATGCAATGTTAAAGTCTTCATCATGGTATGTTTTCAATCATTTTATTCTTCTCATTAATATTAATACAGTGAGAAATTATTTGAGTTTTGAGTTTATTTTGTGTTTCTTGGCCACTGTGAAATGATCATCTACCAATTTTAATCTGGTTTTATTTTTGACAATTGAGCCTTTCATGTAGAGTTTTCAATTATGACTTAGTTTGGCAAAACTCTTGTTAATCAAATAATTATTTTCAGATGTTTCTTGTAGTTGGAATACATCATTTGCATTTCTTTTAATCTCAGGAGGATTTCTGTATTCTGTCCTCTCTGCATGATCGTCTACAGTTAGAGACATGTACAGTTTGAACAGTTTGAACATGACTTAGTACTTGGTGGCAAAACCCTTGTTGGCAATCACAGAGGTCAGATGTTTCTTGTAGTTGGCCACCAGCTTTGCACAAATCTCAGGAGGGATTCTGTCCCAATCCTCTGCAGATCGTCTCCAAGTCATTAAAGTTTTGAGGCTGAAGTTTAGCAACTCGAACCTTCAGGTCCCTCCACAGATTTTCTATGGGATGAAGGTCTGGAGACTGGCTAGGCCACTCCAGGACCTTAATGTGCTTCTTCTTGAGACAATCCTTTGTTGCCTTGGCCGTGTGTTTTGGGTCATTGTCAATACCCATCCATGACCCATTTTCAATGCCCTGACGGTACACGGCTCCGTCCATCGTCCCTTTGATGCGGTGCAGTTGTCCTGTCCCCTTAGCAGAAAAACACCCCAAAGCATAATGTTTCCACCCCCATGTTTGACGGTGGGGATGGTGTTCTTGGGGTCATAGGCAGCATTCCTCCTCCTCCAAACACGGCGAGTTGAGTTGATGCCAAAAAGCTGGATTTTGGTCTCATCTGACCACAACACTTTCACCCAGTTCTCCTCTGAATCATTGGCAAACTTCAGACAGGCCTTGCGGGCGCTGCAGGATATCAGACCTTCACGGTGTAGTGTGTTACCAATTGTTTTCTTGGTGACTATGGTCCCAGCTGCCTTGAGATCATTGACAAGATCATCCGGTTATTTACTATTCACTATTCTCATGATCATTGAAAATCAGAGATCTAGCAAGGAGCCCCAGTCCGAGGGAGACGGACAGTTATTTTGTGTTTCTTCCATTTGTGAATAATCACACCAACTGTTGTCACCTTCTCACTAAGCTGCTTGGCGATGGTCTTGTAGCCCGTTCCAGCCTTGTGTAGGTCTACAATCGTGTCCCTGACATCCTTGGACAGCTCTTTGGTCTCGGTCATGGTGGAGAGTTTGGAATCTGATTGACTGGTTGCTTCTGTGGACAGGTGTCTTTTATACAGGTATCAAGCTGAGACTCCCTTTAAGAGAGTGCTCCTAATCTCAGCTCCTTACCTGTATTAAAGACACCTGAGAGCCAGACATCTTGCTGATTGATAGGGGATCAAATACTTATTTCACTCATTAAAATGATAATCAATTTATAACTTTTTAGAAAAGCATTTTTCTGGATTTTTGTAGTTGTTATTCTGTCTCTAACTGTTCAAATAAACCTACCATTAAAATGATAGACTTATTTCTTTGTCAGTGGGCAGACGCAGGGGATCAAATAATTTATTCCTTCTCTGTAGGCAATGTTATATATATTAGTAATAATACTACTAATCACAATGTTTTATATTTCTGCATTTAAATTAATATGATTATTCTTGTGTGCAAAGTGCACAAAACATGCACTGATGATGGTTACTAGATTTATTTCTGTATTTTACTTGTTGAAATTGTTTCCTCCTATTGGGCAAATATTCACCCTTCCTCAGAGCAAGAATAATCAATATAGATACTGTCAAAAGACTTGCCCTTGTCCTCAAAAGGCTGTTTATCATCCAGTGTATCGTGTTTTGCTGTGTCATGTGTCTGACTCGAGCTCTTCATTGTTTCTGCAGGTGGAATGATATAAATAATATGACTCATAATAAGTCTTTCTTTGCCCTGGAGCTCGCCAACAAAGAAGACACAATCCAGTTCCAGACCGTAAGTCAGATGCTTCAGATGCTTTTCTCTTAAAGTCGCTGAAAGACTTAAGTTAACCTAGAGTTATGCGATCACATATGCCTCTCTGTATGTCCATTCATATTAGTGAATAGATTTATATCTGGCCTCTAAAGAACGCCACTCATTTAGGCCCTGAAACACACGAGTCAATGTTCTGGCCTGATTTGATTCAGTAAAAATGTTCTGGCTCTGTTTCAGGAGGACATGGAGACGTCCAAATACGTGTGCAGAATGTGGCTGGCGCGGCACAAGTTTTACAAAATTAACAACAGCAGTCTGTAAGTTAAAGTGTGTGTGTTTTCTGTCGTGTGTTTTTGTTATAGATGCACAAATATATAGCCTCTTACAGATAATGGTCATTTGTCTTTTATTTCCACTAAAAACTATTTTTAATGTTGTGACTAAACATTCTGTCATTATGGGATTGGATCTTGTGGTTGGATGTATAACAGGAATACATTATATGTGCAACAAAATGAAACCTTTTCATAATTTAGCAATTAATTCTAACAAAAGTTATGGATCTTTAAGATTGAGTGTCTTTGTCTCTTCTCTCCAAGGCTGCATTTATTTGATAAAAAAACAACAATTAAATATTATTACAATTTCAAATAACTGTTTTCTATATGAATATATTTTAATATGTAATTTATTTCTGTGATCAAATCTGAATTTATCATCATTCAGTGTCACATGATCCTTTCGAAATCATTCTAATATTTTGAGAAACATTTCATATTATCATTATTTTACTTCATACTTTTATAAGCTCAAAAGATGATCATTTATTTTAAATATATATATTTTGGAATATTATATTTGTTACTTTTGATCAATTTAAAGGGGTCCTATTATGCTTTTTCACTTTTTGAATTTTAGTCAGTGTGTATGTTTGGGCATCTACAAAGTTACAAATCTCAAAGTCGTTTAAAAAAGTCGCAACTTTCATTAAAAAAAAAAAAACTATTTTAAAGAACTACAACGAACGGCTCGTTTGGACTACAAAGTTGTTTTCCTGTATTTGTGATATCACAAAAATAAATCCCGCCTAGTTTTCAGTACTAAAACACCGTCTAAGCTCTCTGCCAATCACAACGCACCGGGACAGCTAACCAATCACAACACATTTTGTTTATGGGAAGGCGGGCCTTCATCAAACCCGGAACTAATCAAGTCGTTTGTGCCAGGCTGGGGAGAAAGGTATTGTAATAATGTAAATTATGTGAGAAATAATGCGATTTTCGAACCACCGAGCATGAGAGCATGTTCTTGTACACCCCCAATACAAAATCAAGACTTTGTAAAAGAGCATAAGTAGGACCCCTTTTATGCATCCTTACTGAAAAAAGTACGTAAAAATAGCTGATTATGTTAGTTGAATCAGTAATTGTCTGATTAAAATCATTGGCTGCTTCATCGGTGCATCTGTAGTTTTGTGTCTCCTCCTTCACTGCTATCCGTTTACTGTCTCCAGAGAGCTGTCTGACGGCCCAAACTCTGAGGACTCCCAGAGGTCCATACTTTCTCTTTCTTTTCCTCGTTTTCCAAACCTCTCTCGTCCCTCTGTTCCTGCTGACAAGGGGTGAGCCTGACTGCACGAGGGCATCGATGCTTTACAGCTCCGAGCTTCTCGTGGGCTACAGAGTGTCAGAAAACTCCTGAGAACTATTTAAGAATGACATGATTCGTGACAAAATTCCTGGGTCATATTTCACCGCAAAAAGTTTTATTTGATTTTATCAAGATAATTTATAGACTGTAAATCAAATGCTACTTTTTAAAAATAACTATTTAACTTTACAATAAGTCCCTATTACAGCATTATTAATATTACGTTAAATATTGATGATATGGGTAAAATGCATCCTATTTTTATAATGTCAATGCAACATTGCAGATATTTTTGAAAGTAGACTCTTCTGCTCACCCAGGCTGCATTTATTTATTTATTTATTTATTTCAAAATTACAGTAAGAATAGTTACTGTGTGAAATATTATTACAATTTAAAATAACTTTTATAACAATTTTTTATAACTTTTTCATTAAGTATTTATTTAATTTCTAATCGGGACTAATTACAGTCAGCATCAAATCAGATGCTATAATATATATATAGAATGTGTCTGAGAGTTTGCATGAAAATTTGAATGCAGTGCAAAATGCAAACCGCTGACTTTGTACTGTAGTATAACAGTGCTTGTGACAAATAAAACATGAACTTTATTGCTCTGGTTTATTTCACAGTTGTGTTTTATTGTTTTGTGTTTTATTACAGACAAACGCAGCCTGCTGCTGTAAACACAGTGAGGCGACGGTCCTCGACGAGAATGTCTCTGGTCAGCATTATACCAGTTATTCAATGACTATACAACAGTTTTGCTATGGAGCTTGTTCTGTAGGACGTTTCTGGAGTTTGTCGGCTCTGCGTAATCTCATTTGTTTTTGATGTGATTTACTGTGGCTCTATTCTACATACATCTACATACTCACTTTGCTCTCTACATAGGCAGCTCCCTTTTAAGGCAGCATCCTAACTAAAGTGGAACCTTATAACCTGAATGCTTTGGATAAAAGCGTCTGCTAAATGCATAAATGTAAATGTAATAACTGTCATAAGCATAAAAAACTAAAACAAAAAGCTTTTAATGCTTTCAATCTTTGAACCAATGTTTGATGTTGTGCTTGCACTTGTATGACTTCAAATACAAAGTCTAGATATGCAGCTAAACCAGGTTTGGGACAGATTTAATATGTCCAGCTAAATAATGCTGCTTTTGTTTTGTCTTCTGATGCAGCCAAAACCGCAACCCTACATGATGCCACCTCAGATGCACTTTAACGGCCATTACACCGAACCGTACACGTCTTCACAAGGTAGAACATCTCCCATCAGCAACGGGCCAACAATGCTGTCCTTTCTTAAAAAAATATTTTCTTGTGTAGTGTTTTGCATCTAAACATTCTTAAATCAAGATAAAAGCAAAATGACAGAATTTAGTGAGAGACAAAATCTTTCAGTGTGGTTAGAAAAATTCACTTTAGAACTTTACAGAAAAGAAGATTTATTTAAACATTCTTAAATCAACACATTTAAGCAAAATAACTTAAGATGTCTTCTCGATGTAAAAGATGTTTTATAATTTTTTTCATTTTATTTAAATCAAGATAAATTTTAGACAGCAAATCAAATACTAACAAATTAATGATTAAAAAAGTGTTTAATAAAATTGTCCTGGAAAAGAAGACGGTGTGAGTGAAAAATAAATAAATGTTTGTGAAAATTACCTATAGAATTTTTCTTAAGTTAATTTATCCTGTTAAGTTAAGTTTGCACTGACAAAAATACTAAGAGAAGCATTCATGTATTTTATTTGTTTTATTTCAAATTCAGATTATTTATAATCAGTTACTCAAAAACTCAATCTTTTATAAATATTAAACTTTACAATATTTTTGCATCATAATGATGCTGACTTGCAAAGACTGTCATTTTGCTTCTCAAGTTAATGTATCTCGATTAAAGAAAGTGTAGATATTAGTAAACAAGACAGAAATAATTTGTAAGATAATAATTACTGATGTACCTCTTTTGAATTTCCTTCAGATAATCTTTACATCAACAATCAGAATGGTTTCTACTACCATTCCCAGACCAGTCTGGACCGCTCTCCGCACGAGTACAACGGCCGGATCCGTAACGGCAGCGTTTACAGCGCCCAGAGCACCAGCTCCCTCAACAACCCACAGCACTACCTGCAGCCGTCGCCCATGTCCTCCAACCCCAGCATCACAGGAAGTGACCTCATGCGGCCCGACTACGTGCCTTCCCACCGGCACAGCGCCCTGATCCCGCCGTCCTACCGCTCCACGCCCGATTACGAGACGGTCATGAGGCAGAAGAACCTCGGGATGATCCCGCCGGCCGAGCGCCAGAGCCACTCCATGAGGAACCTCAACATCAGCAACTCGTACGCCTATAGCCGGCCCGACCCGCTCGTGTACAGCCAGCCGGAGATCCGCGAGCACGGCGCGGGCCAGTACCCCTTCCACCTCAACTACAGCTTCCACAGTCCCTCTCCTTACCCCTATCCCACCGAGAGACGGCCCGTAGTGGGCGCCGTCAGCGTCCCAGAGCTCACTAACGTCCAGCTCCAGCAGGCACAGGAATATCCTCCGCCCAACATCATCAGGAATCAGGTTTACTGGCCTCCGCCGCCGTATCCCTACCCTCACCCTCGACCTGCCAACAGCACCCCGGACCTGTCTCGCCATCTCTACGTCAGCAGCAGCAACCCGGATCTGATCACACGCCGTGTCCATCACTCGGTGCAGACCTTCCAGGAGGACAGCCTGCCCGTGGCGCACTCGCTGCAGGAAGTGAGCGAACCGCTCATCATGCCCCAACGGCCTCACATGCACAAGCGCAACTCCATCGAGGTCGCCGGGCTGGCGTACAGCCTGGAGAACATGAGGCTAAAGGAGAGGAAGGTGAGTTGTTTTGGGATGTTAATGTGTCCTTCGGTGTGACGGTGAGGAAATGTTCCCGCTGGTTAATCGATGTGTGACAACACAGATAATACCGGTATTATCACCATGAGTGTGGAGGGGGAGTTTTCATTTCAAGGTTATTTGTATAGCGCTTTTTAAGATACAATCATTGCAAAGCAGCTTTACAGGAAATTAAGTTTCCACAAAATATTTATATATTGTAGAAACTTAAGATATTTAACTTATAGCAAAATTAGGTAATTCTGTATATTGTATAAATGTATAGGAAACGTTTATTTGCAAAAGCAAATTTTTTTTTTTTTTTTTAAATCATGTTTTTTTTATTGTTATCTGTTTTTTTATTTTATTTAAAAAAAATTACCTAGTCAAAATAACCCAACTGCAGTTTGATTGAGATTAATTATTTGTTTTTGCAAACTCTTCATGTATATATAAATGTGTGTGTGTGTGTGTGTGTGTCTCTGTGAGTGATGTGTGTGTGTGTGTGTGTGTGTGTCTCTGTGAGTGGAGTGTGTGTGTGTGTGTGTGTGTGTGTGTGTGTGTGTGTGTGTATGTTTATGTATATAACTTTATAAGAATCCTAATATTTATCATACTAGATTGAACTATTTTGAAGAAAAATAATTTTAACTGTGACATTTTACACAATTAAAATAATTTTCAGCAGCATTTTCCTAATTCTAATATAATTATTTTAATATATAATCATAATTATATAATTTATTCTTTATATTAATCTGATTTAAAATTGAACAAAATATTTTTTTCCTTAATGTAATGCACGTATGTGACTTCATGCACATTTAAAACTTTTCAGCAGTAATTTAGCTTATTCGAAGTAATTAATATAAAATGTCTATAATTAAATAAAGGTCTAATGATTCTATAAATAGTTTTAATATAATTACTAGCAGTGATCTGAACAATATTTAAGAAGGTGTATGTTTTTTATTATTATTATATATATTAACATTTTTGCATCACCTACCCAGGTATCCTCATCTGCGGCTGAGACCCCGCCCCCTGTTGCCCAGGCGATGCAGCCTACAGCATCCGGCTCAGACATTAACGTCGTTCTGGAGGTTGCGAAGCCCGAGGATGCGATCATCTACGGCCACAAAAAATCCCTGTCCGACGCCACGATGCTGGTGCACAGCAGCGGTGAGGAGGAAGAGTTTGAAGACGACAGCGGCCGACACACACCCCAGTCCCAGGATGCAGTGGGCGGTCCTGAGCATCACATGACGCCGATGGGACGGCCCCTCGTTGATCCACCCGCTTATCCGTTCAGCCACAGTATGGAGACGGTCCTGACAGGCCCTCTGGCGTACCAGCCCCACTCCATCATCCAGCTGCCGGCTCTGCGAGAGCCCGGTAACATGGTGCCTTCAGTATCAGAGGGGGATCTGAGCGGACAGGGACGCTTGAGACAGAAGAGAGACGTCTTTAAGAGACCTGTGTCTGACGTGCCTCCTGCCAGAAGGAACATCGATGGCCTTCCGCCAGCGGTAAGATCACTTAATCTGAATTAAATCAGAATCAGTTAAATGTGCATTCGGGATTGAAACATACAAGAGGTTTAGGTGTATTTGCACATTCACATAATGTTAAAAGCTTGAGAGTTTGAACGTTTGAAAAATATTAATATTATTGGAAGTGTAAAATAATTATACTGTATTGTTGTGAGTATAAACAATTATTATAGATACTTTTTATTAATAAAATTATAATTATACAATTATTTTATATTAAACAGTAGAATTGTAATTTGCTAAAGTAATGTATTTAGTATTTTTATAAATATTTAAAATAAAACGTAATCTTCTTCTTCTTATTATTATTATTTTAAAGCTTTGAGTCCACTTTTAAGTCCAGCTACAAAGTCAAAATAAAAGTCTTTAATTTAAAAGATTAATAATTATTTTAAAGATCAGAGTTAAAGCTGAATCATGAAAAAAAAAAACTGAAAAATATTAGACATGAATATTGTAATCTGTAGTGTAAAATAAAATTATTATAATAAATATTTATTAAATTAATTTTATTAGATACATTTTAAAATGATTTACCAGTAGAATTGTGACAAAAGTAATATATATTCAACATTTTATAATTAAATAATTATTATTGTTATTATCTAAAATATTTGTGTCCACTATTGTCCAGTTACAAAGTCACAACAGAACACTTTAAATTAAAATATTAAATATTTTATCTAGTTACATGTATGTTAAGTGACCATCAACCAGCTTCAGAACTGTGAAATGAGACGTTAAATAATTGAAATATTAACTTAATCTACTTCAGGTAACTATTTACGTCAAATTCAGCTGACAAAGTTTGTGAGCAGAATTGAATCAGAATCACAAAAATACTGAAAAACTGAAAAATATCCTATAAAATATACAAGACAAATATTACTGAAACTTGAATTTCTTTTATTAAATACAATTATAATTATAAAAATAACAGTAGAATTGCAGTTTACAATAATTTATATTAGCATTTTTTTTAATGGCTAAAAATATTATTATTTATTAGTATTATTATTATTATTATGCTTTACATTTTAATGTAAAAATATGTTGATATTCCATATTTTTACAAATGTGTAATGAATTTTACTCTGGGATTTTAGACGCGTTACATGGGAAGCGAGAGATTTTTGATTTTAAATGCAAAGTTGCAGGGTTTTAATTAACCCAAGGCAGAATAAGCACAATGTAAGGCGCCATTGTTTTGTGTAGTCACCCAGGTGAGTTCATTAACTCATCATGTAAACATCTTCAGGAGTGTTTTCAGGTGTTCACTAAAGAGAAGTGTCACAATTATCTGCACAGTCTCTTTTAATGAGGTTTGACCAGGAACTAAATGCTACCTCATTCCATTAAAAACAAGCTTTAATCATACTTACCTAAATAAATAATATATTTTAGAAATATATAAATAAATTCACGTGTGTGTGTGTGTGTGTGTGTAAATATTAATAATTATAATATTATTTAAATGATACTAAAATAACAATAGCTGCATTTCTATCCACCCATTTTTATGCGCATTTTGGATAATCGCAAATAAACGCTGGATGGAAACGCCAAGATGCTCATACATTCTTCAAATGCGCATAAAAAACATATACGCACATTTGAGTAGGATAAATTTTGTATCAGATTAGAAAAAATGTGCATAAACTACGATGGAAACACATTTACCGAATAAATTCCTCCATGCACATCAAAAAAGTAATGTGACTTTGTGCTATGAGAGGGGATAATTGGCTTAACAGCGGACCGATCTTGTTCACAGCATCTATAAGTTATTACGGTAATTCAGAAAAGCCCGAGCAAAGTCTGTCATCAAAGTATTTCTGTATAATTGTCTTACACTACTTCGTTCCCAAACAGCATCCGCCTCCGAAAGTAATAACCGCATTTATAGTGTCTCGTCTGCTTGCTCTGAGGTGCAAGTAAATTATGTCATATATGAAATTATTATATTCTGTGGCTTCTCTTAGTGATATGTAGTGCCACAGTTTACCAAGAAGTGACGATTTTGTTCTCTTTGACTCGTTGGATGGAAACAGTGCTTTATTCACATATGTTTTATGATATTCCAGTTTTGCGCACAAGTTTAATTTGAATATTTGGATGCAAACATAGCTGGGATTCCTGTCACCTGTCTGTAGTAGGGATGCAATGATTATAGATATTGTTGGTGCGATTATAGTCTGAGGAATAATCACGGTTTCATGATGATTATGATGATTAAAATAAAATCACATAATATACATCATCATACTTTATGATCACATAAATCACATACTTTAGATAATAAAGTGCTATGTATTACTCTCTCTGTCTCTCTCTCTTCTCTGCCTCTCTCTCTCTCTCTCTCTCTCTCTGTCTCTCTCTCTCGCCCTCTCTCTCTCTCTCTCTCTCTCTCTCTCTCTCTCTCTCTCTCTCTCTCTCTCTCTCTCTCTCTCTCTCCTCTCTCTCTCTCTCTCTCTCTTCTCTCTCTCTCTCTCTTCTCTCTCTCTCTCTCTCTCTGCTCTCTGCCTTTTGAAACAGAAATGACACCAATAATAATTCAGTAACCAATAATACAGCACAAAATAATAATAATAATAATGAGTCCATCTCTTCTATTGGAATTAAAAAGGTGACCTCTGCTCTATAAACATGCATGTCAGTATTTCCCTTTTGAAAATAACAAATGGAAATAGATCACAAATATATTTGGTGTCATCATTTTGTATATTCTTTCTACATTTCTTTTGGACCGGAGTTACAGAACTTGGAAAGATGGTGAAAAAATAGACTTATGAATAATACTATAACAGGTATTTACTCTAATACTATAATTGCATAACACTATGACATGATAAAGCACAATGTTAATAAAGTATTATTAATATAAGACTAATATTAACTGTATTTATCCCACAGAGGACACCGTTACTAATGAGGGGAATAAATTTAAATAATATTGTAATCAACTGTCATCCATACTTATTCATTTTAATAATCTTTATTCATCTGATTTTACATATGGCCTGAGAAAATCATGTCTATTATTGTGGTTTGTGAGATCGAGATCCCCACACAAACATTAAGGAGGACAGACAATTGTTGTCAACGCTGCCCAGTGACTTTCATTATTAAAATAGCTTAGATACTGGATCGCTACATTATATTAATCAGCAAAGAGAGGGTAAAATGACTGTTTAAATAACTAAACTCAAATCTTCATTGTATGTAGTGATGTGCAGATGCAGGTAGACTAATTCACACATGCAACTGTCACCTCTCTCTCTCTCTCTCTCTCTCTCTCTCTCTCACCCTCTCTCTCTCTCTCTCTCTCTCTCTCTCTCTCTCTCTCTCATCTCTCTCTTCTCTCTCTCATCTCTCTCTCTCTCTCTCTCTCATCTCTCTCTCTCTCTCTGTGCTCTCTCTCTCTCTGCTCTCTCTCTCTCTCTCACCCTCTCTCTCTCTCTCTCTCTCTCTCTCTCTCTCATCTCTCTCTCTCTCTCTCTCTCTCTGTCTGCCTCTCTCGCTCTCTCTCTCTCTCGCTGCTCTCGCTCTCTGTCTCTCTCGTATCTTTCTCTCTCTCTCTCAGATCTCTCGTCTCTCTCTCTCTCATTTCTCTCTCTCTGTTTGTTTTGTTTTTTTTATTCTCTGTTATTCTCTCTCTCTAATTGTTTTTTATCTCTCTCTCTTTTTCGCTCTTCTCGTCTTCTTTCTCTCTGATTGTTTCGTCTTACTCTCTCTGAGTCAGAATGCTAGCTAATGAACTTCGGGGTATGAAATGAAACTGATTTGTGATTGCTCATCACGCAGCTGGTGTGGCCTTTATTTTCGTTTATCTGCACGTTATGTTTATACATTATTCAATGCTTGACTTTATACAATGTAAGAATGCTGCTCAACATGCTGTCAGACCTGAACGACTGCATTCTGCTGCTCTTCTGCACATCGTGTCAGACGCTGATCTTCAGACTCTCTGTTTCTCTCTCTGTGTATTGCTATGAAATGAAGAAATATGAGGTCAAGAAGGTGGGTTAAGATGGCGGCTTAACTGACCCTGTAGAATGTTGTTAAAATTCTAATGATAAAAAACTGCTTTCACTTTGACTGCTGGTTGGGGAAATGGTAGTTAGTGGTCAACTGAGTTTTTTCTTAATTTTTTATTTTATATATATATATATATTTTTTTTTTTAAATGGTTGATGTTGGGGTCAAATCTGCACTGTTTTTATGTATTCATGTTTCTCATTTTTAATACATCTTTTAAGGTAATAGTAATTTTAATCAATACAAATATTGTATTTATTTATATATTTTCATTTTTTTAAATAATTATATATACACAATTATGCAAATATATTGTGTTAATACTAGTGGTGGGCCATTATCGGCGTTAACGTGCTGCGTTAACGTGAGACTCTTATCGGCGATAAAAAAAATATCGCCGTTAATCTATTCTCAAAGTTGGGTTGGGAGCTGGGTCTGTCTGCAGCTATGATGACTTTCACCCTGATATTTTAGCGGATGTATACCTAGCATTGTACTGTAGGGCGAGCGAGTCTTGAACCTGTGTGTATGCCTAACGTTACTGTGAAATTACCACATCAGGCGTGACGCTAACATGGATGCAGCTATGAAGCCGCCGGGTTTGCTTCAGGAAAATTTATTTTAAGAAGCTTCCCAATGGAAACTGTAAACAGTTCATCACGACCTCTTATGTAGGCCTACAGTTCAAAATTCATGTTTAACTGAATAAACAGTTAGTAAACACAAGTACATCTTATTGAACATAGTTTATTTTCATCACCAATTATCATAGTAGAACAGCTTTCTCAAACAGTTTGTGATTCATTTTGGAAACAGGAGATGAGCCCCTGGTCTGTCGCCACCTGGCTTGAGAAACCCGTTCTCAAGATATTAGTCATTATTTGGGTAGCACACATATTCTGAATGCCTTGTCAGAATTCAAATGAGCCATTTTAATCTAGATTAATTCCAAGATTACAGTGAGATTAATCTAGATTAAAAAATTAATCTATGCCCACCACTAGTTAATATATTTCTGCATTTATTAAAACATTATTCTGATTATTATTAGTACTTAGTAGTGTTTAAAATTATAAAATATATATTAATATTTATTGTTCTAATATTTTCTAAAAAGTGTGAAATGCATTGTTATTATTATTACAATTATTGTAAGTTATTAAGTCAAATGTATATTGAAGTCATCAATAAAAATTACATATAATATTAATATTTTTGAGTTTTAAATATTCTGGAATATATTGTTAAAATATTATTATTGTTGTTCTTATTATTGTAAGTGTCCTAAAACATTTATATTGAAGTCATAAAAGTTTTTAAATATGTTAATGTCTTTAATATTTGATATTAAAACATATATTATTATTATTAATCAAATCTGTCAAAACTATGAAATCTTGTTTTAATTAACCATCATCAAGCAGCAGCTCTGTGTGTGTGTGTGTGTGTTCACTGCTCTGGGTGTCCACTGTGTGTGCGTGCGTATGTGTGCGTGTGCGCACTGCTCTGGGTGTGTGTTCACGGTCTGTGTGTGTGTGCACTGCTCCGGGTGTCCACGGTGTGTGTTTGTGTGCACTGCTGTGTGTGTGTGCACTGCTGTGTGTGTGCACTTGGATGGGTAAATGCAGAGCACGAATCCCGAGTATGGGTCACCATACTTGGCTTTATGTCACGTCACACACATCTGCACTCACTGTTAGCGTGCTGTAGGCGGTTCTGGATGAGCAGAGCCTCACGCCTGTGTGTCTCCTGCAGTGTAAGATACTGGAGCAGCGCATGGAGCAGGGGATGGTGTTCACGGAGTACGAGCAGGTGCCCAAGAAGCGACCCAACTGTGAGTGCACCATCGCTCAGACGCCCGACAACAACGACAGGAACCGCTTCCAGGACGTCCTGCCCTACGACGACACGCGTGTGGAGCTGGTGCCCACCAAAGAGAACAACACGGGCTACATCAACGCCTCGCACATCAGGGTGAGCTGGAGATCTGTTACGATATGACCATGTATGGACACTTTACATCGATGCTTCACATCATTGTATTCATATTTAGGAGTTAAGGCTCAAAGTGCTGAAACCCTGCTGTTTTATAAGACTATTAATAATAATAATAATATTTATGTATGTATTTATTATTAATAATAACAATATTATTAATATTCTGCCCCAAAACTCACCGTGCAAATAAATCTCAGAAACAAGTAATTTTGTAAATGTTATAATAATTATAATTATTAATAAGGTTTATAATGATAATAGTAATAATAATTATTATTATATTGAGCCCTAAAACTTGGGTAATATAGTTATGATGATTATTTTTAACCATGTTAAACTAGAGTATTGAAAATAATATAATATAATACATTAATTTATTTGGAAGAAATTCAATGAGTTAATAATCTATTATTATTAATAACATTATATATTATACAAAAATAGTTGAACTAGAGCATAAAAAAACTAACGTAAAATAATACATTTAATTTATTTGGGAGAAGAAAACTATAAGTTAAAAATCTATTATTATTATTATGCATGATCGATCATGCAGCATAAAACCATAATCATAGAGATCTGACATAAAAATAGCATAACTTTTCAAAGACTTCTAATTGAAACTTCACAAAATTAGCTAAGCACATGTTTTAAGATCCTAAAGAAGCATGCAACATTTGATGAACATCAGCCATATAACAGTCATAGAAGTACATTTATATATTTATTTTCTAAATTACCTGAAAATTATTTTTTCTTTCTGATTTAGGTTTGTTCAGGCATGCTTAATTACACATAATTAAGTGCTTGAACACCAATCATTGCTGACTGCAGCTATATTTGTGCTGTTTCATATCAGATTAATCATCTTTCATTGTGTTTTCTGCTGCTCTGTTGATCAGGTTACGGTCAGAGGTAAAGAGTGGAGTTATATCGCGTCTCAGGGTCCGCTCTCCAGCACCTGTCAAGACTTCTGGCAGATGGTTTGGGAACAAGGAGTCGCTATCATCGCAATGGTTACAGCGGAGGAGGTGAAAATCAAACCATCTGAGATCTGCTTGATGTATACAGTGGCTCTCTTTGCATCATCAAACCGGCTTGTTTTGTGTCCTGCAGGAAGGGGGTCGAGAGAAGAGTTTCCGCTATTGGCCTCGTCTGGGTTCTCGCCACAACACTGTTACATATGGACGATTTAAGATCACCACGCGCTTCCGCACGGACTCTGGGTGCTACGCCACAACGGGCCTAAAGATCAAACACCTCCTCACGGGCCAGGAGCGAACCGTCTGGCACCTGCAGTACACGGACTGGCCCGACCACGGCTGCCCCGAGGACTTTAAAGGCTTTCTCTGTAAGTACAACACGGATATAAGCCGCTCTTTATGCCAAACCTCACTGCTTTGGGCACTCCAGATATTACTCCAGAAAAATAAGACATTAGTGTCTGGACAAACCGTACTGGTTCAATTTGCAGTATGTTATTACAGCTAAATATGTGTATATACACAAAATAAATGTATATTCACAACATAATGCATAAAAAAAAATTAATTACAAAAAAAATGTATTGTGTGTGTATATGTACAATTCAAAATAAATATATTATATTTTCCTTAATTCAAAAAGTTTTTTGCAAGAAATATTTAAACATGCAGTATGTAATTACAGCTAAATATTACATTAAATTTTTCTCAATTTTATATTTTATCATGTTTAATAAAACCGTAATCTCAGAAACAAGTAATTTTGTAAATTGTATAATTAATTATAATTATTAATAAGGTTTATAATGATAATAATAATAATAATAATTATTATTATAATTGTGCCCTAAAACTTGGGTAATATAGTTATGAAGATTATTTTTAACCCTGTTAAACTAGAGTATTGAAAATAATATAATATAATAACATCTTTAATTTGGAAGTATTGAATTTGGAAATATTCTTTAATTTTAGTGTGTGTGTGTGTACACAAATTAAATACATATTACATGCTAGTTTTAAATATTCAGTATGTAATTACAGCTAAATATTACAAAATATATATATACACAAAATGCTAAATACATTTATACTGCAAATGTTTCTTAATATAATATGATTTTTATTGATGCAGTGCCTACAAGTCATATCAAAATTGTAATTTATGTACATTATCATAGTTTTATAATTGTGAATAGAATAATATTAGAAATGTAAATATTAATATCAAAACGTTTTTTTGTCCCTGTGATTTTGGGGTGAAGCATGACTGTTTAAGTTTGCTTAAGATCATCCCAGCAGTGTTATTTAGCTTCATTATAATGATTGAAGAAACAGTATTTTGATGATGTTCGTGTAATGCATGACTTTAAGCTTCGAGAAGAGTATTCTTGCGGCGAGTCCCTTAGCTGGCCTCTCTCTGTAACGCAGTTTTGTGTGTTTTCGCCTGGCGTGGCTCTTTAAAGCACTCTATTTCTGTGTCTCAGCATACTTGGAGGAGATCCAGTCTGTGAGGCGACACACCAACAGCTCCAGCGATCCAAAGAACACAAACCTGCCGGTCCTGGTGCACTGCAGCGCAGGGGTGGGACGCACTGGTGTGGTCATCCTGTCTGAGATCATGATAGCTTGTCTGGAACATAATGAGGTACATGTGTCCTGTGCTTACAGTGGCATGAGAGATTTAGTACATTTCACCAGCTTTTCAGGGTGGAATGGTGACGGGTACCAGGGTAAACGACACACTGCTTACCACTGACAGACAGAAATGTTACACTTCTGTTAAGCTCACAAACACACAAGGTGATGACGTTCTCTGCAGATATCAGCATGTGGACAGGGTTGTACTGCACTTAGACCTAGTTTACACATTCAGTGTGATGAAATCACAGCCGAGAGGCACAAAAACTCAAAATGCCATTTCACAATTTTCCAAACATCGATTGCAAGAACTTGATGTAACCTAGGGATCTTAACACAGACACATTGAACAGACTGTTCTTTAACTTAACAAGTTTAAAGCCTTGTTTAAATTCAAATTAAATATGGTGCATAGGGTTGTCATAATGACAGTATATACTCTATTACAAATTAATAACTTTCACTGGAAATACAATATATATATATATATATATATATATATATATATATATATATATATATATATGTGTGTGTGTGTGTGTATATATATATATATATATATATATGTATGTATATAAATTAATAACTTTCACTGAAATACAATATATATATATATATATATATTAAATAACTGTTTTAATGTTTATTTTTAGTTAATCCATTGAATGAACTGAAAACAATTCAAATAAAACTAAAATGTAAAAATTGTTCACTATTAATTATTAAAATTATTTAATTTATTAAATGAATGGATAATTATTATTTAACAATTTATATTAAAATAAAACAGTTTGAAAGTTGGACAAACAACGAATCAAGTGATTTGTGTTATTCAATGACTGAATATCTGATATATATATATATATTATATATTTATACAAAAAACTTCATGTTATGAAACACTTGAGTTCAAAACTAAAGATTTAATTATTTATATTAAATTTTTCTATTATTTTCATGTACAATTTTTAAATCAATATGTTTTTTATCAAATGAATGAATCCGTCTGATATCATTGTGAAAAAAGCTTCATATTATGAAACACAAGTTAAAAATTACTCAAAATTATTTCTTTAATTATATTTTTATTATTATAATTGTATCAAATTTAAATTATATTGACATTTTATACTTTTTAAGTTGTGTAATTAAGTTTATTTGTTTTATGTACCTTTTTATATACAGTTAAGTAATTATGTAAAATATTTCTTCAAATAAATGGATCAGTTGGATGTCGTTGTATTATAACAGACTCGAGTTCAAACTTTTTTTAATGTATTATTTGTAATTAAATATAATTTATATATTTATTTTTCAATCTATTTTTTGCTTATTAAACCTTTTTATATACATTTTTTAAATCATTTTATGTGAAGCACTTTGAATTATCATTCTATTTGAATGTAGCTTTATAAATAAACTTGCATTGCTTATTTATTTAATATTATAAAACACATAATTCAGACTCTTGGCCTTATTCAAAACTGCTGTGAAATAGTCATGTTTCAGTACTGACGTGTGTGTGTGTGTGTGTGTGTGTGTGTGTGTGTGTGTGTGTGTGTGTTTCCTGACAGATGCTGGACGTCCCGACTGTTCTGAACTTGCTACGGCATCAGCGCATGATGATGGTACAGACGCTCTCACAGTACACCTTCATTTACAAAGTGCTCATTCAGTTCCTGAGAAACTCCAGACTGATCTGAGACCAGCGCTGGCACAGGGGTCCCACGAGGCTCTCACAACCCCTCAGTCCCCGCCGGAGCTTCCTCACAGTATTAGTGACGGGGCGAGACACGAGCCGGGGCAAGTATGAAGGACGCTGCGCCACGCTCTGTTTTACCAGTATTATTCACCGATTTCACTGTGGGCTCGTGCACAGATGTCAGTCCCAGCACTTTTATTCTGCTGTACATAGACGCAGCTCTCTTATTTAATGCGTTACGCTGAACTGCAGTGGTTCTTTTATACCGGGTGGGATTTAATTCGTTTACGCATTAAGGTTTAGCGAGCCAAAATGAAAAAGCAGACACAGTGTTTAAAGGACTTGTGACACGGTGAACTTCAATAGATGGAGGAATCTCCCGAAAAGCCCACATTTGGTGTGAAAATGTGCTTACGGTTATGTATTCAATTGCATAAAAGGCTTGCTTTTCTGTATGCTAAATGTCTAAATGCTCATTTTATTTGAATGAGATTCGCCCATTTGCATCATGGGATGGACTACGACTATGTCCAGTGTTACGCAGCATGTTAAAGTGAAGATGTTGCTTGAGATTTGACCATTTAACCCTACAAATGTGTTTCTCTGATCAAGCGTATCTCAAGTTTGAATGCAGCCAAAGACGGGAGGGTTTATTTTCTGATCGCAGACGCAAACTATAAATAATTTACAATATGTATTAAAATTGTATATGCAAACTTTATTCTACGTATAATAATCAGAAAGGCTTTCTCGTTGCTTTAGGGATGATTTTGTATTTTTCTAGCTCTTGCCACATTTCCACCAGCATTCAACATTCAAAGAGCGTCACAGACTCGACTTCTGCATCGGAGTGAACAATACTGTGGGTTTATTGTGAACGGTTTGTGACCTCATTATCTCACACACCAGCGATGATGGTTTACCAAAGAGTTTCTTTGAGTTTTAAAACACTGTGAAACTGCATTATCCAATCTGTTTGCAGAGGAACTGAAGGAGCAGAATGTGCCATAGCAAATCATTCGGCCCATTGCGTTTTAATTTATGGTTTGACTTGCAATCAGGTTATTTATGATAAAGCAGTGCTGACTGATGCTACATTCCACCATAATGGTGCATGTTCTTAAAGGAATGGGTCACCCAAAAATATACATTTGCTGAAAATGTACAGAATTTGGAGAAAACCATCAGTGTCTCAGCAATGGATGCTCTGCAGTGAATGGGTGCCGTCAGAATGAGAGTCTGATAAAAACATCACAATAATCCACACCACTCCAGTCCATCAGTTAATGTCTTGAGACAAATCCTTCATTAGGGATGTAACGAACGATGAACCACGAGCCAGTTGAAAATGATTAAAATCAGTTGAGATGCCAAACAAATCACGATACAATTTGAGTAGGAGTTTAAATGAATGTTTCTCTGAGAGGAGCTTACTTTAGATTGCTTAGATTGCATTTTCTTTTCATCTTGCCTCTGAACGATACAAATTAAAGTAGTGTTCATAAGTGCAGCTCTGCTTTGTTTACAGCACGGTAACACAGGAAACACTTTATCATTGCTGTTCATAGCGCCACCTGCTGGCAGAGAGTGAATCTGCGTCTCATTCAGCTCGTCTGCGGTTTCGTTCAGAAGTGTTTTATGTAATATGCACTCATGGGCCACTTTATTAGGTACACCTGTTCAATTGCTTGGTAACACAAATTGCTAATCAGCCAATCACATGGCAGCAACTCAATGCATTTAGTCATCTAGATGTGATGAAGACGACTTGCTGAAGTTCAAACCGAGCATCAGAACGGGGAAGAAAGAGGATTTAAGAGACTGAACGTGGAATGGTTGTTGGTGCCAGACGAGCTGGTCTGAGTATTTCACAAACTGCTGATCTACTGGGATTTTCGTTCGTCCACCAGAGGAGAATGGACAGACTGGTTAGAGATGAGATCTGCAGAATACCATCTCTGAACACACAACACGTGAACCCTGAAGCAGATGGACTCCAGCAGCAGAAGACCACACCGGGTGCCGCTCCTGTCAGATAAGAACAGGACACGGAGGATACAATTCACACAGGATCACCAAAACCGGACAATAGAAGATTGGAGAAACGTTGCCTGGTCTGATGAGTCTCGATTTCTGCTGCATTCAGATGTTAGGGTCAGAGTTTGGTGTAAAGAACATGAAAGCATGGATCATCCTGCCTTGTCTCAACGGTTCAGGACGGTGGTGGTGGTGTAATGGTGTGGGGGATATTTTCTTGGCACACTTTGGGTCTCTTAGTACCAATTGAGCATCATTTAAACACCACAGTCTACCTGAGTATTGTTGCTGACCATCTCCATCTCTTTATGACTACAGTGTACACATCTTCTGATGTACTTCCAGCAGGATAATGCATCATGTCACAAAGCTCAAATCATCTCAGACTGGTTTCTTGAACATGACAATGAGTTCACTTTACTCAAATGACCTCCACAGTCACCAGATCTCAATCCAATAGAGCACCTTTGGGATGTGGTGGAACGGGAGATTCACATCATGGATGTGCAGACGATAAATCTGCAGCAACTGTGTGATGCTATCATGACAATATGGACCAAAATCTCTGAGGAATGTTTCCAACACCTTGTTGAATCTATGACATGAAGAATTAAGACAGTTCTGAAGGCAAAAACGGGTCCAACCCGGTACTAGCAAGTGTACCTAATAAAGTGGCCAGTGAGTGTATTTTCACAAAACTAAAGTCTTTTGAAATGATAGTCTAATTGAGATTAGAAACGGCTCATGCTGCATGCGTGTTGGATGATGATTCAAATGCAGCGGTTTCCTCTCATTTTAAATGGAAAGAGCACAGATAAAACCTTAGTTTGTTTATATGAAGATATTTATTTTATTTGTGTAACTTATTTGATTTGGGGTTCGTTTTAAAATTTCAATTTAGTTTTGTTAAATTTCAATCTCACAAAGAAACGTGCAGCAATCGCCCAATAAAAGGTCACATTTTCATTTACTGTATAATGTCTTCAATCTGATTTTGCAAAAAGAGAATCGAATCGTGAGTTGAGTGAATCGTTACATCCCTAATTATGATATTTTTTTAAACCATAACCTCTGGCCAAAATCCATAATAATGCTCCCTCCAGTGGAAAAGTGCATCTCCTGTTGTCTCCCATCAAAATCCACACATATTTTTTAGAGCTGTTTTAGACTAAATATTGCTTGATCTGTGCATATTTATCTCCTGATTCAGATAAGTCTTTTCTTTTCTTTTTAACTGGAGAAAGCATTATTATGGATTATGGACTCATATTGTGGCCAGAAGAGAAATTAAAATGTCTTAATGATGGATTTGTTTCAGCTTTTGTCTTCTCAAACTTCCAGGTCATATTTCAGTACAAAAATCAATAAGCAATGCAATTGAAGTAATAAAATACATTGCAAAGTGCAATTGAAAGTGTTTTTTGTACTGAATTAAAATGTATTGTGTGCAGAAAGGATGAATTATTACAGAATTTCAGTAATGAGGATGAGATTTCTTTCAAATTATAGTAATGAGAATTTGAGGGCAAATAGTTGTAATGGGAGAAATTACAGAAATGTTTAATTGTCCCAGGATAGGCTAAAATATCAAATTCATTATTATACTTTTTCTTTTGCTTTTGGGCTGAAATATGATCCGATATTCCTGGTAAGAGTCGCTCTCTTTATTCAGTTCTGATTGGTGCCTAAAACAATAGCAGTGTGTTCTTGTTGGGCTTTGGTTAAACTGTAAAATTAAAATTGTTGTGAAGCACAATCATTTTCACATTATACTGTGCATCTGAATATCATGGAATAATACTTAAAAACAGACTAAAATGGAATACATCCACAGTTTGAGTTCCTTCACCACAATGGTTTAATCAGCATTTATCCATCATTACTAGAGTCATTTAAGTGTTTGAGTACATGGTTGTAAAAGCACAATAACTGTCTCAAAGCTTTTCATAATTCATGTTGAGGTTTAGATTTAGATGAACTGAGTGGACAATGATCTGAGCTCATATGAACCAGAAAACTGAACTTCAAGATAGAACAAAGCTGAAACTGGACTGTAAAAGCCCTTCCAGAGATGCTTTTTGGAATACATGAATATTAATATCAGATATTGCTGATTTCAAGTGTTAACTTTTAACCACATTGCATTTGAAGCTAGTAAAACTGCTGTTTACCTGGAAGATCCTCATGTGTTCTGGTTGTGTAGAGCGAGATCTCAGCCGCCGATACCGCCATCACGAGTGTGTTCTGATGATGTACAGCTGTCAGAAGAGAGAAATTATATCCCATTGTAAACAACTATATTTTTCATTCAGAAAATAAATATTTTAAATTGTTAAAATGCTTTGTGTCTTTCTTTTGCATGGTTTTTACACAATATAAACATGATGGCAGTGACAAACTTCAATTACAGTAAAGCAATGTTATTTTAGGATTAGAAGTAAACTATAAAGTTTCTTAGTTTGTAATTAGCTTTTATTTTTATATTTTCGGTTAATATTAATTTAGCTTTTTGTTGTATTGTTTGATTGGCTTTTTTATTGCTTTATTTTAGCTTTTTAATTTATTTTACTTTGCCACTTTAATACTTGTATGTTAAAAAAATTGTATATATATACACATATAAATACTAAAAAGTATGTTTGTAAAAAGTATTGTGGAATCCCTAGACGCATTTAACAGACGCTTTTATCCGAAGCGACTTACAGTGCATTCAGGTTATACATTTAATAAAGAATAAGCTCAGATGAGCTTTATTCGTCACATACACAATTATACAGAGTATAACCAGCAGTGAAATGTGTTCTCTGCATTTAACCCATCCAAGTGCACACACACCTGGAGCAGTGGGCAGTCCTGGGAGCAGTCGGGGAGACTTGCTCAAGGGTATCACCTCAGTCGTGGACAATTCCTGCCGGAGCCGAGATTCGAACCCACAACCTCGGGTTACAAGTTCAACTCTCTATCCACTAGGCCACGACTGCCCCATCAGTTTATTGTCAGTATGTGTGTTCCTGGGAATTGAACCCACGACCTTTGCACTGCTAATGCAATGCTCTACCACTGGGCCACAGGAACACATAGACATAACAGGGATTGAATCAGAAGTACACTAAAGTGCAATTATTACACATCCATTGATTTAAAAATATGCAATGAAGACAAAAATGGGACAATAACGTTAAGACCCACTTATTGTACCTGACCAATAGGAGATGACATCTGCACTGCTTAGTCCCGCCCATTTTGATATTTTCTTTCTGCTCATTTATGAGTATAATTCGGTTGCATCAAATTGTATTTATGCATATGACATTACTATTAAACAATAGTTATTATGCTAAACTACAAACTTGAAAGGAGATTAATTAATCATTTGTATGTACTAGGATGCCAAACTGTTTCTTAATTGTAAAATTGTGAGCAAATGAAGATTAAAATCTCAGATCCATATCAAGCTTTCTATTGGTTTGTGATGTTCTTGACTGTTCTCAATTGGTAATGCGTAAACTCTACAGGTACAGAGGAGAATCAAAGGTAATCAATTAAGCTGAAAAGGGAGGAGCCACCTAAATTCAAAGCTGTACTTAAAAGCAAAGCCAACACTGATGAGAATTAGGTTCTTGTGCCAAAGTTTGTTTGTTAGGATGGGTGTCCTGCAAGGTGTGTTAGTGCTGGTTGTGATTGTGGTATTTGATCTGACGAATGCATGGGGAAGTTTGAGAGACAATCAAAGTCCAAGAAGCAGGAAGCCACAGTCAGATCCAGCTTCCAGAGGTTCTCTTTCTTCTCAAGGGTTCTGGAACCCTTTGCAAAAGGCTTCTCTATTTCAGAGTCATGACTCCAGAGGTTTTGCACAAGAGCCTCTTGGTCTTCAGGAGAAGCAGGTGTTGCAGGGTCCAGTCAAGCCTTTGGACTGGAGGTTTCCCATCGTTCCAGAGGTGCAGAGCGAGGTGGCGGTGGACTTCCAGTTGAGGCAACCTGTGACTCCCAGTAGTGTAGCTGTTCAATGCGGTGAGAATCGGGTTCATGTGGAGGTACAGCAGGACTTCTTTAGCAATGGTCAGCTGATCCAGCCGTCTGGTCTGTCTTTGGGAGGCTGTCCTGTTGTTGGTTGGGTCCCTGGCTCCAGCGTGCTCTTCTTTGAGAATGAACTACACGACTGTAACAGTGTGTTGATGGTAGGAACAGTTAAATATTACTGGAGTTTTATTTTGTACACCACTAAAATAAAGGTTCTTTATTGTAATCAATGGTACCCTGACAGTTATGTTCTTTATAGTAGAAAACTGTTCTTAAGAATTGATCCCTGAAAGATTCCTTGAACCAAGAGTGGTTCTATGGCCTGGCTGCCAAAACATATTTTAGAAGTTTATTTTTAAGTGTAAAGTAGAATTTTAGTTAACAACTTAAATCTGTTCCAGATGACCGAGGATGAACCGCAGGTTTAATAATGTGAGCAGTAATGAATGCCTTGAGGCCAACTTGGGTCCCTTACGCTTCAACGGAGGTTGGCGAGGAAGTCTTGCTGTTCTCCCTGAAGCTCATGATGGGTTGGTGCTGTTTCTTTATTCATTCTGCCTTATGAATTAGGCTGTGCCTAAACTGTTCTTCCTTGCAGATGACTGGTCCTATGAGAGGCCTTCACACTCGTATTTCCTGGGTGACATTATTAATATTGAGGCATCCGTGACGGTGTACAGCCATGTTCCACTGCGTGTGTTTGTGGACCACTGTGTGGCCACTCAAGTACCTGATGTGACCGCTCTTCGAGATATTCCTTCATTGAGAATCATGGGTAAGGTTGACGCTATAGTGTTGCGTTTTCTCCCTGTAACCACTTTGTCACTGAGAACTAGAGGGTGACACGGGAGTGAATTCTCAAACCTCTCCTGTCCCACTCCCACAAAAAAACTGGGGGAAAATCCCATCCCGTCCACTCCCGGAAGAATGACTCCCATTCCCTCCCACTCCTGTGTTTTTTTTTTTCGCCGAAATCTGTCAGTTACAGTAAAAATATAGTACAGATCACAGCGTTCCCACCTTATTAGTTGAATAAAAACCCAAAATGTAGTTTTTTGTTATTATATTGAACTGAAAGCCATCTTATGCACAGTGTTGCACAGATTAAATTTCATGAAAATCATCCATGCTAACACACGTCTTCTATTGTTTTTTTTTTTTTTTATACATTTCGAGTTGTACATCGAACGAGTTGTGGTGGTGTGGACCGGGAGGTGTTACATATGATATATTTTTCAAAGACGGAGTTTGGTTTCTCGCTCAAGTTCACATGAGACCTAAAGCGCACCCTGTTTGCTTAAAAAGCAAGCGTTTCGTTGTTAATCTGAGTGCACACAAATAAGCGTAGAGTCTTTACAGATTGAAAGATGTATTAGGCTACTTTTATCTGTATGACCAAGAATGAGGGAGATTTTAAGAGCAAGTGGCGCAGCCTGTCCTGCAACTAAGCATCCACTCGCACATCATAATCTTTCAGATTGATGAATGATAGGTGAGTGTTTGGATGTCCTGCCCGATTGTATTACCACATAGACCAGTGGGTCATGGCACTTGATAGTTTGGCATTCTTGTGCAGCTCCTTAACTATTTTGTCCCTAGTAAGGTCTAGTGACTTGATGCTAGAGTCAACATTGAGTTCTGTCACCACTTTTTATCAGGTGCCTTGTGGATGCCAAGGCTACAGCTTCGAGCTCACGCTTCATGCCTCAATCCCAGGAAGACAAGGTCCAGTTCCAGCTGGAGGCCTTCATGTTCCAGGAAGGAAACAGTCCTTCTGTACGTACTGAGTGTTTAATGAATTTGCTTTCTCTGCTGTCTGCTTTGGTTTTGTTATCTCTTACCTGTGGTGTCTCTCGCAGATCTACATGACGTGTATTCTGAAGGCCACTCTTGCTTCTGCACCCAGTGATGCTCTCCGCAAATCCTGTTCCTTTGCCAATGGGTATGTTTATGCCATTTAAGAACATGTTGAAGGTGCAGGATCTCTAATATTCTTTTTAAATCCTTGCAGATGGTTTGCTGCTGATGGAAACCACCAGGCTTGTGGTTGCTGTGACTCAAAATGTGGTCCTGATGAGGGAATTGCTTCTCCCTTTAGTGGCAAGTAGCTGATTTAAGGGTGCTTCATACACTTCAAGTGCTGTAATTAACTTGTATTCTCTTTCTAGGCGTTCATTTTGAAGGCAAGGCCACATTCTGTCCTGTAGTGGTTCAAGAGCAACCCGAAGACTTTTGCTGCGTTTCAATAAATTGGGGAGGAAAACCTATTTTTTTTTTACCAATTTTGATTCGAGCATGTGCTGTAAGAGTGGGGAAACGGGGAGTCCTACTGTACCTATTCTCTTTCCAGAAGGAAAGGCTCCCTTTTCTTGGTAGGGAAATTAATATTAACTGTTTTAAAGACAGCCCTACTGTGAGCTCCGTTTAAATGTGGAATACATTGCCCATGAAACTATAAAGAGAATTCCACTAATTGTAGTTTGTTCCAAAAGAGTTCTGCTTGAACACGCACTGCTGATATTTTGCATCCCTCTTAAGCAGTGACTTCTTTGCTCCCAACATGTTGGTAACTTCAAATGAGTCGTTTTTGTCCAATATGCTTTGTTGACCAGAGTGGGGACTTAAATGGTACAGGCATGATTTTAAATCAATGGGTATGATAAAAGCGCACAGTTAAAACCTACAAAATTTGAAAGCTGAGACTTTCATATCGCAAGCAGGGTTTTCTATTTGTCGTGAGATTTACGGGAGTAGCGTGAGACCAAGCCTGAAAGCATCTCACCAAATGTGAGTGGACAACTGTGCCTAAACTACAATGTGACAATGTAGACCTACATACCAGTATCTAAATATGATTTTTATGCTGAATAGACCCACCACATTACCCTCCACTGGATGTAGAATGAGCAGCAATAAAATACATTTTGGCATTTTATAATACTTCTGTGGCCATTTCGGTTAAAGTAGTTTAACTCCTTACAATTCAGAGACGGTAATGTAATTAATTTCAAAAGACAGGAACTAGTAATTACATTTATCCAAAGCCACTTACAGTGCATTCAGGCTGTTCTCTGGGAATTGAACCCACAACCTTTTGCACTGCTAACACAATGCTCTGCCACAGGAACATAAGTATAATATAATAACGGTTTACATTTTGGAAGTAGCTTCCCCAACACTGTATCAACACTGGAATGTTTCACTTTTAGGATGTTTCCATCTTCAAATGGGTTATTTGTAGGTTTTATGTATTTTTTTAAATCAGGGAAATGGCTTGCATCTCACTTAAATTCAGTTTAATATTTAGTGCCAAACTTACAGAACCTGTGCTAATGTAAAGTTTTTATGCAGTAGCTTATCAGTTATAAATCAAAAAACAAAATCATTGAGTACACAAATTAAACGTTAATATTTTCTGGAATTAAGATATGTAGAATCCCAGTGGATGATTTTTTAAATCTGGTTTTTGACTTGTGCAACATCTCAGGCACTTTCTTGCTCTGCACAGTTTAACTATTAATATAATTACTTTGAGTTTAGGACCATTGGCTCTGATGCTTGTTTCATTATCATTTTAATCCTTGAAGACAGTCAAGAACTGATTTCCATTTAAAACTCAAGATCAACAATTGAAGAGCTAGATTTTTAACAAAAATCCACAAGTAAGCCACACAACTCCAGTCCATCAATGAATGTAATGTGAAGCAAAAGGCTGCGTGTTTATAAGAAACCAATCCATCGGCTGCATTTCCCAAAAGCATTGTAAGCCTAAATTAATCATGTTTCAATGGGTTTATGATGTAATCGCATACTGATAAAAATATATAGCCTGAATCCACTGTAAGTCGCTTTGGATAAAGGCATCTGCTAAATGCATAAATGTAAATGTAATTAAACTTGCAATGCTTTTGGGAAATTCAGCCCAAGGCTGTTTAACTTAGAATCCATAATCCATAATATTACATCTGTAACCCCCCGGGTCCACACTGCCACAACTCGTCGGAGCGGGTCTCAAACCCGGGATTCCGGTGCGGGAGGCGGGCGCTCTAACAAGGAACGCCAAAGGCTACAGCCTGTAGCGTCAGTCGCTAGAGCGCCTCTTTTTGAGGTCAGGAGAGTGAGGTTTTTACACACAGCCCTTACTGGCATAGCTACATCCGTTACACTCACCCCCCTAAACCTCACTCCCATCCGGGTCACGGCACCAATGTAACTCCCCCGGGTCCACACTGCCACAACTCGTCAGAGCGCCTGCCTCCCGCACCGGAATCCCGGGTTCGAGACCCGCTCTAACGAGTTGTGGCAGTATGTGGACCCGGGGGAGTTACACATCCTCAAGTGAAAAGGTGGTCTCATCTAAATCAAGATAGAAATATGAACAGATCAAGCACTTTAAAAGGCTGTGTGATTTTGGATATTTTGGCCAGGAGCAACCGGTTAAAGTTAAAAACATCTTAATGATGGATTTGTTTTTTTTTTTTACAAATGCAGCTTTTCCCTTCACAAGACAGTAATTGATGTGAATTACCTGTGGATTATGTTTTTATCAGCCGTTTGGACTTTCATTCTGGTGCCACCCATTCACTGCAGATGATCTTTCCAGCAAGTAATGGAATGCTAAATTTTTCCAGAGCTGTTCTAATAATAAACTAAAATCTCTTAAAAAGAGATAATGATAAAATTCTATTTTTCTATTATTTGTGTGATTGTACATTATTTTATTTTTAAATCACATTGCCTATCATAGACAAACTGTTAAAATTGTGAATGAGTGTAGATGAAACCCTCAGATTCATATCAAGCTTTCTATTGGCTAGTGACATTTTATAACCTTCTCATTTGCTAATGCATAAACTCTACAGGCCCAGAGGAGAATCAAAGGCAATCAATTAAGCTGAAAGGGAGGAGCCACCTAAATTCAAAGCTGTACTTAATGGCAAAGACAAGTACTGGTGGGTATTGTGGTGTTGTGTCAGCACTTGTCAGGATGGGTTTTTTGCAAGGTGTATTAGTGCTGGTTGTGATTGTGGTCTTTGATCTGAAGACTGCATGGGGCATTTTGAGATACAATCAAAGTCCAAGCAGCATAAAGCCAGAGTCAGATCCAGCTTCCAGAGGTCCACTTTCTTCTCAAGGGTTCTGGAACCCTTTGCAAAAGGCTTCTCCATTGCTGAGTCATGACTCCAGAGGTTTTGCACAAGAGCCTCTTGGTCTTCAGGAGAAGCAGGTGTTGCAGGGTCCAGTCAAGCCTTTGGACTGGAGGTTTCCCATCGTTCCAGAGGTGCAGAGCGAGGTGGCGGTGGACTTCCAGTTGAGGCAACTGGTGACTCCCAGTAGTGTAGCTGTTCAATGCGGTGAGAATCGGGTTCATGTGGAGGTACAGCAGGACTTGTTTAGCAATGGTCAGCTGATCCAGCCATCTGGTCTGTCTTTGGGAGGCTGTCCTGTTGTTGGTCAAGACTCGAACACCAGGGTGCTCCTCTTTGAGAATGAACTACACGACTGTAACAGTGTGTTGATGGTAGGATCTGTTAAATATTACTGGATTTTTTTTTGTACTCAAAAATAAAGGTTCTTTATTGGTATTAAGGTTACCCTGATAGTTCCTTTCTTTATAGTGGACAACTGTTCTTAAGAATTTATCACTGAAAGGTTCTTTGAACCGAAAGTGGTTCTATGGCCTGGCTGCTTAAACATCTTTTAGACGTTTCTTCAAGTGTAAAGTAGAACTTTTTAGTTAACAACTTAAATCTGTTCCAGATGACCGAGGATGAGCTTGTCTACACCTTTGCTCTTACCTACACACCTGAGGCGCTCGCTGGCACTCCGATTACTCGTGCTGATGGTGCAATTGTTGGTGTTCAATGCCACTATCAAAGGTAAGTGACTGTATGTGACTTTAAGCATTGTTTCTTGTTATAAGGAAACTGGAAGGTGATTTATTTGGTACCTCTTTGACCCGCAGGTTTCATAATGTGATAAGTAATCCCTTGAGACCAACTTGGGTCCCTTACGCTTCAACGGAGGTTGGCGAGGAAGTCTTGCTGTTCTCCCTGAAGCTCATGATGGGTTGGTGCAGTTTCTTTATTCATTCTGACTTATGAATTAGGTTGTGCCTAAATTGTTCTTCCTTACAGATGACTGGTCCTATGAGAGGCCTTCACACTCGTATTTCCTGGGTGACATTATTAATATTGAGGCGTCTGTGACGGTGTACAACCACGTCCCACTGCGTGTATTTGTGGACCACTGTGTGGCCACTCAAGTGCCAGATGTGACCGCTCTTCCGAGATATTCCTTCATTGAGAATCATGGGTAAGGTTGATGCTATAGTGTTGAATTTTCTCCCTGTAACACTTTCTCACTGAGAACTAGGGCACATCAAATGTTATCAATGACTAGAGGCTTGCGTTCCTCATTGAAAGTGCTTTTTACCATCACTAAGAACCATTGGGTCATGGCACCTGATGGTTTGGCATTCTTGAACCGCTCCTTAACTATTTTGTCCCTAGTAAGGTCTAGTGACTTGACGCTAGAGTCAACATTGCGTTCTGTCACTTTTTATCAGGTGCCTTGTGGATGCCAAGGCTACAGCTTCCAGTTCACGCTTCATGCCTCGATCCCAGGAAGACAAGGTCCAGTTCCAGCTGGAGGCCTTCATGTTCCAGGAAGGAGACAGTCCTTCTGTACGTACTGAGTGTTTAAAGAATTAGCTTTTTCTTCCCATCTGCTCTGGTTTCGTGATCCCTTACCTGTGGTGTCTCTTGCAGATCTACATGACGTGTATTCTGAAGGCCACTCTTGCTTCTGCACCAAGTGATGCTCTCCGCAAATCCTGTTCCTTTGCCAATGGGTATGTTTATGCGGTTTAAGAACACGTTGAAGGTGCAGTGTCTTTAATTTTCTTTTTAAATACTTGCAGATGGTTTGCTGCTGATGGAAACCACCAGGCTTGTGGTTGCTGTGACTCAACATGTGGTCCTGATGGTGGAATTGCAGCTTCTCCCTTTGGTGGTAAGTAGCTGCTTTAAGGTTGCTTTTGACATTTCAAGTGCAGTACTTCATTTTTATCTTTTCCTCTAGGCATTCAGTGGGTAGGCAAGGCCTCACTCAGTCCTGTAATGGTTCAAGAGCGACCCAAGACTTTAGCTGGGTTTCAATAAATGGGGAAAACCAATTCTTGCTTCTGGTTTGAATTGTCTTTTTTACCAATTTTGATTCGAGTGTGCTGTAAGAGTGGGAAACGGGTAGTCCTACTGTACCTATTCTCTTTCCAGAAGGAAAGGCTCCCTTTTCTCAGTAGGGAAATGAATAACCTAAACTCACTTTGAAGAATGGTTTAAAAGTGGAATACATTGCCCATGAAGCTATAAAAGTAATTCCACTAAGTTTGTTCCAAAAGACTTCTGCTTGAACACCCGTTTCCTTGATGCACTGCTGATATTTTACCCATGTAGCTTTATATGGGTTCATTATGCATCTCAGTGTGGTATGGTAATTCCTCAAACCAGGACTGCAGTGGAATTATTAGCTATATCTGTTTTCTCTGCAGGATATCTACTCAAACGCTGCAAAAGCAGAGCTGCTAAAATCAAAGATTCAACTCACCCCAGTAACCATCTTTTCTGTTTACTGCCATCTGGCAAGCGATGAGGGGCATGATGGCAGAATTTCAGTAATGAGGATATTTCTTTCAAATTATAGTAATGCTTTAACACAAACCCAGTTTCATGGGAGAAATTACAAGACTAATTGTCCCAGGATACATTCATAGTCTCATGTATTGTATTTTGCTTTTGGGCTGAAATATGATCCGATTTGCACATCCCTCTTGTTCATATTACTATTAATCCCAATATACTGTTTTTGTGTGTTCTCGTTGCACTTTTTGGTTAAATAAAATAAAATATATATATGCGCTGAAGGACAATCACTCTTTTCACATGTTTACTGAGCATCTGATTTGATTTACATCATGAATAATACTTCAAAATTATGTGACTAAAATGGAATACTTGATATGGGTTCTATTGATTGGTTTAATCAGATTTATCCATTATTAGGGAAGCTTTTTTATTTATAATATATTCCCTGTTTTAATAACTTCTCAAAATTCATAATTGAGTTTTGTTGGTTTAGATTTAGATGAACTGAGTGGACAATGATCTGAGCTCATAAGAACCGGAAAACTGAACTTCAAGATAGAACTGAGAACTGGACTGGGCAAATAGCCCTTCCAGAGATTGTTTTTGGAAATTACAGAAATATTAATGGTCCCAGATATTGCTGATTTCAAGTGTTATTAACTTTTCTTTTGCATTCTGGCTGAAAACTGATGTTTACCTGGAAGATCCTCATGTGTTCTGATTGGTGCCTAAAACAATAGCAGTGTGTTCTTGTTGGGCTTTGTTGAACTGTCAGAAATTATTATTATATTTGTGAAGGACAATCACTTTTTCACATTATACTGTCCATCTGAATATCAGAATAACACTTAAAAACAGACTAAAATGGAATACATCCACAGTTGAGTTCCTTCACCACAATGGTTTAATCAGCACCATCATTATTTTTGCATTTGTGTTTGAGTACATGGTTGTAAAAAGCACAATAAACTGATCTCAAACTTCATTTACAGTAAATGTTGATTTTGTTGGTTTAGATGAACTGAGTAAATGATCTGTGCTCATATGAACCAGAAAACTGAACTTCAAGATAGAACAAAGTTAACTATTAAAGCCCTTGTTGTATTGCTTTTTTTTTTTAATATTAATAACAGATATTGTTTAACATATACAAGTATTAAAGTGACAAACCATTGCATTTGAAGCTAGTAAAACTGCTGTTTACCTGGAAGATTGTCATGTGTTCTGGTTGTGTACAAATAAGAAAAAGTAACTAAACCTATAAGTTAAAACTATATAAATACTATATGTACAGCTGTAAGAAAATTAAGAAATTAAATCCTATTGACAAACAACATTTCAAAAATAAATATTTTAAATTGTTAAAAAATGTTTTGTGTCTCTAAAAACAATTCAAAATATTAAAAGAGCATACAATATAAAATGATTCTAAACTTCAATTACAGTAAACACCTATATATCTGTATATATCATCATCTAGGATTTAAGTAAACTATAAATGTTTTTTGTGGGACTTGTATTGGCTTTTATTTTATATCTGCATACTTTGGTGCAGTATGGACAGGAGAAAGCTTTGTTGATAATGGTGGAGCCTTTTCATCTTTCTCCTTTGTCGCTTTATCTCTAGCTTTCTATTTCATGATTTGCTGCACCATCCTGCGGATGTTCCAGGAACTTTTGTCCAGTGCAATATGTTCCCAGTTGCTCTAATATAAATTTACTTAAAAAGTATGCTGATTCTGCAAATAAACATTTTATTGGTAAAATGTAATTGAAGTTAGTTTCATTTCATTTATTTCCCTGCTTCTTCTTTTGTCTCATCTCATCCTATTGAGAGATGGTTCTCTGCACTGCATCAGAAACTAAGAAATGATGGATTTGATCAACTGGTCTCTCAGTGCTATTGACACCATCTTTTCGACTAGAAAAAAAGGTTCGGGAACCTGTCTGCCCTAAGAACGTTCGCAGCCGGCTATGAGATGCGTGGCAAATCTCGTCATTTATGTTGCGGCTCTTTCCGTTGAGGACATTGATATATCTACCTTTTTCCATGATAACAGGTCTTCTGCTGATTGGATTTGCTTTGCCTGGGTTATCGAAAAATTCAGAAACAGATTACAGCTAGCCAAAGCCTCACAAGGCTGCATGACTGACTGCAGTGGGAAGCGGTCAAATTATAAAATAATATGGAATCAAGAAGATTCAAAAAGGATCATCTGCAAATGATCAAGAAGATGAATTTGATAAAAGTTTGTTGATGAGAAGTCGGTGCTCTGGATGGCAACCTGTTGGGTTCCAGAGTGTAGATCTGAATCATAAATTCGATCAACAGAGTCAATCTGGACCAGTACTGATCCAGCCCCAAAACTGCTTTGAGTGGCCTCTGTTTTGCTATGGTAATTGCTTTTGTGCTGAGGTGTCCAGCATATGGGGGTTTTCTCCTCATGTAAAAATTTTTTTCCACAGTTCTGTGGAGCTTCCTTCATGTGGTCAGAATGGAGTAATGATGGCTAATTTCCCAGGCTGTCACTACCTGTTGCTGAGTACAGTTGTCTGCATTTGAATGTATGGAGGTACATGTTTGATCCTTATAGTACTTGCTGTTATGCTGGTGTCTGTCCAAGATGCTGATCCTCGAATGTCCTTCTTTGAGAATGCGATCTTTGATGGTATTGTTCCAGGCTCTCAGATGCCTGCTGTGGTGGTCAGTGATGGTACCGGCATACAGCAGGGTGGAGATGACAGCTCAGACCAGAAGTTTGTTCCATAACTGTCTGTCACTGAAGATTCCTTGAACCAGTGAGCCTGGCGAGGCTCCAAAACAACTCAGGTGATGGTTAACCTCGGAGTCTATGTCAGCTTTTGAGGAAATTATGCTGCCGAGGTAAGGGAAGTGGTCCACATATTCAAGAGTGGTGTTGTCCACTTTTTGTTTGGCTGGATGGCTGGCTGGTAGGTGGACATTGATGTGGACCTTGTCTTCTTAATGTTGTTTAATTTTAGGCCCTGGGCTCTGGTTATGGCAAAAGCATTCAGAATGCCCTGGAGGTCTTCTTGAGCTGTGAAACTGTATCTTCCTACTGTAACTCTGTAATTGTGGTGTAGTTGACTTTACTCCTGGCCTTAAACCTGTTAAGGTTGAAGAGTCTGCCATCAGTTCTATACATGATTGGAATCCCCTGTGGAAGCTCTTCGCCAATGAGATGAAGTATTCGAAAATGGCAAACAGTGTGGGTGCACTGACACATCCCTGTTTGACCCCTGTTTCCACTGTAAAAGGCTCAGACTTGGTGCCACCATTGCTAAGCACTGTGACTTCCATGCTGTCATATAGAAGCCTCAGTATTCTGATTAGTGGTGGGCATAGATTAATTTTTTTAATCTAGTTTAATCTTGGAATTAATCTAGATTAAAATCATGAATTCTGAGCATTCAGAATATGTGTGCTTCCCAAATAATGACTTCCAGGAAGTCTTTGAGAACGGGTTTCTCTCAAGCCAGGTGGCGCATTAGACCAGGGCTCATCTCCTGTTTCCAAAATGCATCACAAACTTTAATCTCTTCCGTCCCAATCCCAGTGAAAAACTGGAGGAAAATCCTGTTCCACTCCCGGAAGAATGACTCTTCCCTCCCACTCCGTGTTGTTGTTTTTTTTTTTTTTTTGATAACTGTCAATTACAGTAAAATATAGTACAGATCACAGCATGCCCACCTTATTAGTTGAATAAAAACCCAAAATGTCGTTTTTGTTATTATATTGAACTGAAAGCCATCTTATGCACAGATTCAATTTCATGTAAATCATCCATGCTAACACACACGTCTTCTATTTATTTTTTTGTCATTTCACTCTCTATATATTTTTCAAGAGGAGTTTCAAGTTTCTCGCTCAAGTTCACATGAGACCTAAAAGCGCATCCTGTTTGCTTAAAAGCGCGTTATTCTGAGTGTACACAAATAAGCGTTCTTTACAGATTCGAAAGATGTATTAGGCTACTTTTAAGATTTTAAGAGCAAGTGGAGCCTGTCCTGCAGCAAAGCACACAAACACTTCAATAGCGCACATTTCTAGTAAAGTTGCTACTACATACATCTTTCAGGATTTGAGGTTGATGAATGATAGGTGAGCGTTTGGATGTCCTGCCCGATTCCCAACTTTGGGTTAATAACTGATATACTTGTCATGACAGCCGTACAAAAGTGTCAGAAGGCTGCCTTTGTGTACCTCTGGATGGGCGGAAGCCACATTGTGATTCTGGGAGTACAGTGGTAATATATATATATGGTACAGAGGAGAATCAATTATTAATCAATGCGGTGAGAATCGGGTTCATGTGGAAGTACAGCAGGACTTGTTTAGCAATGGTCAGCTGATCCAGCCATCTGGTCTGTCTTTGGGAGGCTGTCCTGTTGTCGGTTGGGTCCCTGGCTCCAGCGTGCTCCTCTTTGAGAATGAACTACACGACTGTAACAGTGTGTTGATGGTAGGAACTGTTAGATATTACTGGATTTTTTTTTTTTGTACATCACTAAAATAAAGGTTCTTTATAGTGGAAAACAGTTTTTAATAATTGATCACTGAAAGATTCTTTTAACCAAAAGTGGTTCTCTGGCCTGATTGCCAAAACATCTCTTAGAAGTTTATTTTTAAGTGTAGAGCATTTTAGTTAACAACTTGAATCTGTTCCAGATGACCGAGGATGAGCTTGTCTACACCTTTGCTCTTACCTACACACCTGAGGTGCTCGCTGGCATGATGGTGCAGTTGTTGGCGTTCAATGCCACTATCAAAGGTATGTGACTTCCAGCATTGTTTCTTGTTATAAGGAAACTGGAAGACCATTTATTTGGTACCTCTTTGACCCGCAGGTTTCATAATGTGAGCAGTAATGCCTTGAGGCCAACTTGGGTCCCTTACGCTTCAACGGAGGTTGGCGAGGAAGTCTTGCTGTTCTCCCTGAAGTTCATGATGGGTTGGTGCAGTTTCTTTATTCATTCTGCCTTATGAATTAGGCTGTTCCAAAACTGTTCTTCCTTGCAGATGACTGGTCCTATGAGAGGCCTTCACACTCGTATTTCCTGGGTGACATTATTAATATTGAGGCATCTGTGACGGTGTACAACCATTTTCCACTGCGTGTGTTTGTGGACCACTGTGTGGCCACTCAAGTACCTGATGTGACCGCTCTTCCGAGATAATCCTTCATTGAGAATCATGGGTAAGGTTGACTCTATAGTGTAGCGTTTTCTCCCTGTAACCACTTTGTCACTGAGAACAAGGGCAAGTCAACTGTTATCAATGACTAAAGGCTTGCGTTCCTTGTTGAAAGTGCTTTTTGCTGTCACCAAGAACCATTGGGTCATGGCACTTGATAGTTTGGCATTCTTGTGAAGCTCCTTAACTATTTTGTCCCTAGTAAGGTCTAGTGACTTGATGCTAGAGTCAACATTGAGTTCTGTCACCACTTTTTATCAGGTGCCTTGTGGATTCCAAGGCTACAGCTTCCAGCTCACGCTTCATGCCTCAATCCCAGGAAGACAAGGTCCAGTTCCAGCTGGAGGCCTTCATGTTCCAGGAAGGAAACAGTCCTTCTGTACGTACGGAGTGTTTAATGAATTTGCTTTCTCTTCTGTCTGCTTTGGTTTCGTGATCTCTTACCTGTGGTGTCTCTTGCAGATCTACATGACGTGTATTCTGAAGGCCACTCTTGCTTCTGCACCAAGTGACGCTCTCCGCAAATCCTGTTCCTTTGCCAATGGGTATGTTCATGTGGTTTAAGAACACGTTGAAGGTGCAGTGTCTTTAATTTTCTTTTTAAATCCTTTCAGATGGTTTGCTGCTGATGGAAACCACCAGGCTTGTGGTTGCTGTGACTCAACATGTGGTCCTGATGGTGGAATTGCTGCTTCTCCCTTTGGTGGTAAGTAGCTGCTTTAAGGTTGATTTTGACATTTCAAGTGCAGTACTTCATTTGTATCTTTTCCTCTAGGCATTCAGTGGGTAGGCAAGGCCTCACTCAGTCCTGTAATGGTTCAAGAGCGACCCAAGACTTTAGCTGGGTTTCAATAAATGGGAAAACTATTCTTGCTTCTGGTTTGAATTGTCTTTCTTACCAATTTTGTTTCGAGTGTGCTGTAAGAGTGGGAAACGGGTAGTCCTACTGTACCCCTTCTCTTTCCAGAAGGAAAGGCTCCCTTGTCTCAGTATGGAAATGAATAACCTAAACTCACTTTGAAAATGGTTTAAAAGTGGAATAGATTGCCCATGAAGCTATAAAGGTAATTCCACTAATCAGAGTTTGTTCCCAAAGACTTCTGCTTGAACACCCGTTCCCTTGATGCACTGCCAATATTTTACCCATGTAGCTTTTATATGGAAATTCATTATGCATCTCAGTGTGGTATGGTAATTCCTCAAACCAGGACTGCAAAGCTCTGCAGAGAGTCGTGCGCTTAGCTGAGCGCTTAGGGTCGGCTCTCTCCTCTCTGCAGGACATCTACCTCAAACGCTGCAAAAGCAGAGCTGCTAAAATCCTGAAAGATTCAACTCACCCGGTAAACCTTCTTTTCTGTTTACTGCCATCTGGCAAGCGCTTCAGGAGCATGATGGCAAAAACAGAGACTGAGGAGAATCTTCTTCCTCAGGCCATCAGGCTCCTTAACGCACAAACCCAGTTTCATAAACATTTAACAAGACTCATTGTTAACCGTAAAACATTTATTCTCATCCGTATTGCTGTGTGCTATGTACAAACCGTTTGCACATCCCTCTTGTTCATATGAATATTTACTAAGTCCCAATATACTGTTTTGCACTTTTTTGTTTTGCACTTTTATTCTTTTTTTTTTTTATTTCTCTTTTACATATATATGCTCTTGTGTTACTTATATAATTTTTATTCTTTTGCACTGTTTACTGAGCGGACCTGATTTGATTTACATTTCACTTCTGATTATACCCTGTATAATTTATTATGTGACGAATAAAGAAACCTTGATATGGGTTCTATTAATTGGGGTCAAGATGGTCCACACCCTACGGGGGAAAAAAAGCTTATTTTATTTATAATATATTCCCTGTTTTAATAGTATACTAAAGCAATGCAATTGAAAGTATTTGTACTGAATTAAATGTATTGGGTGCAGTAAGGATGAATTATTACAATTTCAGTAATGAGGATGAGATTTCTTTCAAATGAGAATTTCAGGGCAAATAGTTGCTTAATTGTTATGGGAGAAATTACAGAAAGGTTTAATGGTCCCAGAATAGGCTAAAATATCAAATTCATTATACTTTTTCTTTTGATTTTCTGGCTGAAATATGATCCGATATTCCTGGTAAGAGTCGCTCTCTTTATTCTGTTCTGATTGGTGCCTAAAACAATAGCAGTGTGTTCTTGTTGGGCTTTTGTTGAACTGTAAAATAAAAAAAATTTTTGTGTGTGAAGGACAACCACTTTTTCATATTATACTGTGCATCTGAATATCATGGAATAATACTTAAAACAGACTAAAATGGAATACATCCAAAGTTTAAGTTCCTTCACCGCAATGGTTTAATCAGCACCATTACTAGGAGTCATTTAAGTGTTTGAGTACATGGTTGTAAAAGCACAATAACTGTCTCAAACCTTTTCATAATTCATGTTGAGTTTTGTTGGTTTAGATGAACTGAGTGGACAATGATCTGAGCTCATATGAACCAGAAAACTGAACTTCAAGATAGAACAAAGCTGAAAACTGGACTGTAAAAGCCCTTCCCAGAGATGCTTTTTGGAATACATGAATAATATCAGATATTGCTGATTTCAAGTGTTAACTTTTAACCACATTGCATTTGAAGCTAGTAAAACTGCTGTTTACCTGGAAGATTGTCATGTGTTCTGGTTGTGTAGAGTGAGTGTGCCATCACGAGTGTGTGTTCTGATGATGTACAGCTGTCAGAAGAGAGAAATTATATCCCATTGTAAACAACTATATTTTTCATTCAGAAAAGAATTATTTTAAATTGCTAAAATAATGTTTTGTGTATCTTTTGCATGGTTTAAAGAGCATGATTTTTTTACACAGTATAAACACGATGGCATTGACAAACTTCAATTACAGTAAAGCAATGTTATTTTAGGATTAGTAAACTATAAATTTTTTTAATTTGTATTGGCTTTTATTTTATATTTTCTGGCTACATTAATGTAGCTTTTTGTTGTGTTTTCTGATTGGCTTTTTTTTTTTGCTTTATTTTAGCCTTTTTATTTATTTTATTTTGCCACTTTAATACTTGTATATGTTAAACCATTTTTGTATATATATACACATATAAATACTAAAGTATGCTGATTCAGCAAATCAACATTTTATTGGTAAAATGTAATTGAAGTTAGTTTTATTTCATTTATATCTCCAATGTATCCCAGCAGCGCTTAGAGGGCGGCATGTTTCATGTGATGGTTCTGTGGATGCATCAGAATACTCAAAGAACATGGATGGATTTTAAGAGAATTACAGTAGTATGTTCTAATAATAAACAAAAATCTCTTAAAAAGAGATAATGATACAATTCTCTTTTTCTATTATTTGTGTGATTGTACATTATTTTATTTTTAAATCATATTGCCTGTCATAGACAAACTGTTAAAATTGTGAATGAGTGTAGATGAAACCCTCAGATTCATATCAAGCTTTCTATTGGCTAGTGACATTTTAGAACTTCCTCATTTGCTAATGCATAAACTCTACAGGCCCAGAGGAGAATCAAAGGCAATCAATTAAGCTGAAAGGGGAGGAGCCACCTAAATTCAAAGCTGTACTTAACGGCAAAGACAAGTACTGGTGGGTATTGTGGCGTTGTGGCAACACTTGTCAGGATGGGTTTTTTGCAAGGTGTGTTAGTGCTGGTTGTGATTGTGGTCTTTGATCTGAAGACTGTATGGGGCATTTTGAGATACAATCAAAGTCCAAGCAGCATAAAGCCACAGTCAGATCCAGCTTCCAGAGGTCCTCTTTCTTCTCAAGGGTTCTGGAACCCTTTGCAAAAGGCTTCTCCATTTCAAAGTCATGACTCCAGAGGTTTTGCACAAGAGCCTCTTGGTCTTCAGGAGAAGCAGGTGTTGCAGGGTCCAGTCAAGCCTTTGGACTGGAGGTTTCCCATCGTTCAGAGGTGCAGGCGAGGTGGTGGTGGACTTCCAGTTGAGGCAACCTGTGACTCCCAGTAGTGTAGCTGTTCAATGCGGTGAGAATCGGGTTCATGTGGAGGTACAGCAGGACTTGTTTAGCAATGGTCAGCTGATCCAGCCGTCTGGTCTGTCTTTGGGAGGCTGTCCTGTTGTCGGTTGGGTCCCTGGCTCCAGGGTGCTCTTCTTTGAGAATGAACTACACGACTGTAACAGTGTGTTGATGGTAGGAACTGTTAAAAATTACGTGTTTTTTATTGGTATTAAGGTTACCCTGATAGTTCCATTCTTTCTTTATAGTGGAAAACTATTCTTAAGAGTTTATCACTGAAAGGTTCTTTGAACCGCAAGTGGTTCTATGGCCTGGCTGCTTAAACCTCTTTTAGAAGTTTCTTCAAGTGTAAAATAGAACCTTGTAGGTAACAACTTAAATCTGTTCCAGATGACCGAGGATGAGCTTGTCTACACCTTTGCTCTTACCTACACACCTGAGGCGCTCGCTGGCACTCCGGTTACTCGTGCTGATGGTGCAGTTGTTGGCGTTCAATGCCACTATCAAAGGTATGTGAGTTCCAGCATTCCAGTTATAAGGAAACTGGAAGACCATTTATTTGGTACCTCTTTGAACCGCAGGTTTCATAATGTGAGAAGTAATGCCTTGAGGCCAACTTGGGTCCTGCAGCTTAGGAGGTTGGCGAGGAAGTCTTGCTGTTCTCCCTGAAGCTCATGATGGGTTGGTGCAGTTTCTTTATTCATTCTGCCTTATGAATTAGGTTGTGCTTAAACTGTTCTTCCTTGCAGATGACTGGTCCTATGAGAGGCCTTCACACTTGTATTTCCTGGGTGACATTATTAATATTGAGGCATCTGTGACGGTGTACAACCACGTGCCACTGCGTGTGTTTGTGGACCACTGTGTGGCCACTCAAGTACCTGATGTGACCGCTCTTCCGAGATATTCCTTCATTGAGAATCATGGGTAAGGTTGATGCTATAGTGTTGCGTTTTCTCCCTGTAACCACTTTCTCACTGAGAACTAGGGCACACCAACTGTTATCAATGACTAGAGGCTTGCGTTCCTCATTGAAAGTGCTTTTTGCTATCACTAAGAACCATTGGGTCATGGCACCTGATGGTTTGGCATTCTTGAGCAGCTCCTTAACTATTTTGTAACTGGTAAGGTCTAGTGACTTGATGCTGGAGGTCAACATTTAGTTCTGTCACCACTTTTTATCAGGTGCCTTGTGGATTCCAAGGCTACAGCTTCCAGTTCACGCTTCATGCCTCAATCCCAGGAAGACAAGGTCCAGTTCCAGCTGGAGGCCTTCATGTTCCAGGAAGGAAACAGTCCTTCTGTACGTACTGAGTGTTTAATGAATTTGCTTTCTCTTCTGTCTGCTTTGGTTTCGTGATCTCTTACCTGTGGTGTCTCTCGCAGATCTACTTGTATTCTGAAGGCCACTCTTGCTTCTGCACCAAGTGACGCTCTCCGCAAATCCTGTTCCTTTGCCAATGGGTATGTTCATGCAGTTTAAGAACACGTTGAAGGTGCAGTATCTCTAATTATATTATTATTTTTTTTTTTTTTAAATCCTTGCAGATGGTTTGCTGCTGATGGAAACCACCAGGCTTGTGGTTGCTGTGACTCAACATGTGGTCCTGATGGTGGAATTGCTGCTTCTCCCTTTGGTGGTAAGTAGCTGCTTTAAGGTTGATTTTGACATTTCAAGTGCAGTACTTCATTTTTATCTTTTCCTCTAGGCATTCAGTGGGTAGGCAAGGCCTTACTCAGTCCTGTAATGGTTCAAGAGCGACCCAAGACTTTAGCTGGGTTTCAATAAATGGGAAAACCAATTCTTGCTTCTGGTTTGAATTGTCTTTCTTACCAATTTTGTCTCGAGTGTGCTGTAAGAGTGGGGAAACGGGTAGTCCTACTGTATCCCTTCTCTTTCCAGAAGGAAAGGCTCCCTTGTCTCAGTATGGAAATGAATAACATGAACTCACTTTGAAAATGGTTTAAAAGTGGAATACATTGCCCATGAAGCTATAAAGGTAATTCCACTAATCAGAGTTTGTTCCCAAAGACTTCTGCTTGAACACCCGTTCCCTTGATGCACTGCCAATATTTTACCCATGTAGCTTTTATATGGAAATTCATTATGCATCTCAGTGTGGTATGGTAATTCCTCAAACCAGGACTGCAAAGCTCTGCAGAGAGTCGTGCGCTTAGCTGAGCGCTTAGGGTCTGCTCTCTCCTCTCTGCAGGACATCTACCTCAAACGCTGCAAAAGCAGAGCTGCTAAAATCCTCAAAGATTCAACTCACCCGGTAACCATCTTTTCTGTTTACTGCCATCTGGCAAGCGCTTCAGGAGCATGATGGCAAAAACAGAGACTGAGGAGGATCTTCTTCCCTCAGGCCATCAGGCTCCTTAACGCAAACCCAGTTTCATAAACGCTAACAAGACTCATTGTTAACCGTAAAATATTTATTCTCATCCGTATTGCTGCTATGTGTACATAACCGTTTGCACATCCCTCTTGTTCATATGAATATTTACTAAGTCCCAATATACTGTTTTGCACTTTTTGCATTTTATTCCATAGCACTTTTTTTTTTTTAGATATATATATATGCGCTCTTGTGTTGTTACTTATATTATTCTTATTATTTTGCACTGTTAACTGAGCGGACCTGATTTGATTTACATTACACTTCTGATTATACCCTGTAGAATTTATTATGTGACGAATAAAGGAACCTTGATATGGGTTCTATTAATTGGGGTCAAGATGGTCCACACCCTACGGGGAAAAAAAGCTTCTTTTATTTATAATATATTCCCTGTTTTAATAGTATACTAAAGCAATGCAATTGAAATAAAGTGCAATTTAAAGTGTTTGTTCTGAATTAAATGTATTGTGTGCAGTAAGGATGAATTATAACAATTTCAGTAATGAGAATTTGAGGGCAAATAGTTGCTTAATTGTTATGGGAGAAATTACAGAAAGGTTTAATGGTCCCAGAATAGGCTAAAATATCAAATTCATTATACTTTTTCTTTTGATTTTGGGCTGAAATATGATCCGATATTCCTGGTAAGAGTCGCTCTCTTTATTCTGTTCGGATTGGTGCCTAAAACAATAGCAGTGTGTTCTTGTTGGGCTTTGGTTGAACTGTAAAATAAAATATATTTTTTTGTGAGTGAAGGACAATCACTTTTTCACATTATACTGTGCATCTGAATATCATGGAATAATACTTAAAACAGACTAAAATGGAATACATCCAAAGTTTGAGTTCCTTCACCACAATGGTTTAATCAGCACCATCATTACTAGGAGTCATTTAAGTGTTTGAGTACATGGTTGTAAAAGCACAATAACTGTCTCAAACCTTTTTATAATGTTGAGTTTTGCTGGTTTAGATGAACTGAGTGGACAATGATCTGAGCTCATATGAACCAGAAAACTGAACTTCAAGATAGAACAAAGCTGAAAACTGGACTGTAAAAGCCCTTCCCAGAGATGCTTTTGGAATACATAAATATTAATATCAGATATTGTTTATATTGCTGATTTCAAGTGTTAACTTTTAACCACATTGCATTTGAAGCTAGTAAAACTGCTGTTTACCTGGAAGATTGTCATGTGTTCTGGTTGTGTAGAGCGAGATCTCAGCCGCCGATACCGCCATCACGAGTGTGTGTTCTGATGATGTACAGCTGTCAGAAGAGAGAAATTATATCCCATTGTAAACAACTATATTTTTCATTCAGAAAATAATTATTTTAAATTGTTAAAATAATGTTTTGTGTCTCTATCTTTTGCATGGTTTAAAGAGCATGATTTTTTTTACACAAAATAAACATGGCAGTGACAAACTTCAATTACAGTAAAGCAATGTTATTTTAGGATTAGAAGTAAACTATAAATGTTTTTTAATTTGTATTGGCTTTTATTTTATATTTTCCGGCTATATTAATGTAGCTTTTTGTTGTGTTTTCTGATTGGCTTTTTTTTTTTTTGCTTTATTTTAGCTTTTTTATTTATTTTATTTTGCCACTTTAATACTTGTATGTTAAACCATTTTGTATATATATACACATATAAATACTAAAAAGTATGCTGATTCAGCAAATCAACATTTTATTGGTAAAATGTAATTGAAGTTAGTTTCATTTCATTTATATCTCCAATGTATCCCAGCAGCTATTAGAGGGCGGCATGTTTCATGTGATGGTTCTGTGGATGCATCAGAATACTCAAAGAACATGGATGGATTTTAAGAGAATTACAGTAGTATTTATAATTACACATCCATTGAATTAAAAATATGCAATGAAGACAAAAATGGGACAATAACGTTAAGACCCACTTATTGTACCTGACCAATTGGAGATGACATCTGCACTGCTTGGTCCCACCCATTTTGATCTTTTTCTTTTCTTTTTTTTTTTTTTTTTATATAGCACATTTATACACAACTTAGAGTTGACCAAAGTGCTTTACAAAGCAAAGTAAACAACAATACAACAGAGCAAAATTATAAAATAATAGAATCCCAGTAGATAGATACAAAAACCCTTCATTGATTTGCTGCAAATCGATCAAGAAGATGAGATTTAAGCATAACTTTAAAAATAGATAGAGAAGTCGTCGTTCGGATGGCAACCGGAAGATTGTTCCAGAGTGTAGGACCCACAATTACAAAGGCTCGATCACCACGATGTTTCAATCTGGACCTAGGCATTGATAAAGTTCCCAAAAATCTGGATCTGAGTGGCCTCACAGATTTGTGTGTTTGCAACAACTCAGTGAGGTAGATTGGTGCAAGATTATTAAGTGGTTTAAAAACCAATGTTAAAATTTTATATTCCACTCTAAGTTTAACTGGTAGCCACTGTAATGTGGTCAGAATGGGAGTAATGTGCTGAAATTTACGCGTGCCGGTCAATAGCCTGGCTGCTGCATTTTGAACCATTTGCAATCGCTCCATGGAGGACTGATTTATCCCATAGTACAACAAATTGCAATAGTCTAATCTAGATGTCACAAATGCATGAATTACTTTTCGAATGTCTGTGTTGAGAGAAGAGTTTTAAATTTAGCCAAACGTCGAAGATGAAAAAAGCATGACCTGACCACACTGTTTATCTGTTTATCAAACTTTAGACTGGAATCAAATAAGACACCCAAATTCCTTACACAAGGAGTAATCCACTGGGCCAAATTGCCAATATCGAGATTATAAGAATTAAAAGAAAAAGCATCACTAGGTCCAAACAGAATCACCTCGGTTTTACCTTCATTAAGTGTCAAGAAATTACTCATAAGCCATGATTTAAGTTCCTCAATACATACAAACAACTTTGCTAATGCATTTCTTGATATTTTCTTTCTGCTCATTTATATGAGTATAATTCGGTAGCATCAAATTGTATTTATGCATATGATATTACCAATAAACAATAGTTATTATGCTAAACTACAAACTTGAAAGGAGATTAATTAATCATTTGTATGTACTAGGATGCCAAACTGTTTCTTAATAGTAAAATTGTGAGCAAATTAAGATTAATATCTCAGATCCATATCAAGCTTTCTGTTGGTTTGTGATGTTCTTGACTGTTCTCAATTGGTAATGCGTAAACTCTACAGGTACAGAGGAGAATCAAAGGTAATCAATTAAGCTGAAAAGGGAGGAGCCACCTAAATTAAAAACTGTACTTAAAAGCAAAGCCAACACTGATGAGAATTAGGTTCTTGTGCCAAAGTTTGTTTGTCAGGATGGGTGTCCTGCAAGGTGTGTTAGTGCTGGTTGTGATTGTGGTATTTGATCTGAAGACTGCATGGGGAAGTTTGAGATACAATCAAAGTCCAAGAAGCATGAAGCCACAGTCAGATCCAGCTTCCAGAGGTCCTCTTTCTTCTCAAGGGTTCTGGAACCCTTTGCAAAAGGCTTCTCCATTTCAGAGTCATGACTCCAGAGGATTTGCACAAGAGCCTCTTGGTCTTCAGGAGAAGCAGGTGTTGCAGGGTCCAGTCAAGCCTTTGGACTGGAGGTTTCCCATCGTTCCAGAGGTGCAGAGCGAGGTGGCGGTGGACTTCCAGTTGAGGCAACCTGTGACTCCCAGTAGTGTAGCTGTTCAATGCGGTGAGAATCGGGTTCATGTGGAGGTACAGCAGGACTTGTTTAGCAATGGTCAGCTGATCCAGCCGTCTGGTCTGTCTTTGGGAGGCTGTCCTGTTGTCGGTTGGGTCCCTGGCTCCAGCGTGCTATTCTTTGAGAATGAACTACACGACTGTAACAGTGTGTTGATGGTAGGAACTGTTAAATATTACTGGATTTTTTTTGTACACTAAAATAAAGGTTCTTTATTGGTATCAATGGTACCCTGACAGTTATGTTCTTTATAGTGGAAAACTGTTTTTAATAATATATCACTAAAAGATTATTTTAACCAAAAGTGGTTCTATGGCCTGGCTGCCAAAACATCTTTTAGAAGTTTATTTTTAAGTGTAAAGTAGAGCATTTTAGTTAACAACTTCAATCTGTTCCAGATGACCGAGGATGAGCTTGTCTACACCTTTGCTCTTACCTACACACCTGAGGTGCTCGCTGGCACTCCGATTACTCGTGCTGATGGTGCAGTTGTTGGAGTTCAATGCCACTATCAAAGGTATGTGACTGTATGTGACTTTAAGCATTGTTTATTGTTGTGAGTAAACTGGAAGGTGCTCTATTTGGTACCTCTTTGAACCGCAGGTTTCATAATGTGAGCAGTAATGCCTTGAGGCCAACTTGGGTCCCTTATGCTTCAACGGAGGTTGGCGAGGAAGTCTTGCTGTTCTCCCTGAAGCTCATGATAGGTTGGTGCAGTTTATTCAGTCTGCCTTATGAATTGGGCTGTTCCTAAACTTTTCTTCCTTGCAGATGACTGGTCCTATGAGAGGCCTTCACACTTGTATTTCCTGGGTGACATTATTAATATTGAGGCATCTGTGACGGTGTACAACCATGTCCCACTGCGTGTGTTTGTGGACCACTGTGTGGCCACTCAAGAACCTGATGTGACCGCTCTTCCGAGATATTCCTTCATTGAGAATCATGGGTAAGTTTGATGCTATATTGTTTACTTGTCCTTGCGTTTTCTCCCTGTAAGAACTTTGTCACTGAGAACTAGGGCCAGTCAACTGTTATCAATGACTAGAGGTTTGCGTTCCTCATTGTAAGTGCTTTTTGCCATCACTAGGAACCATTGAGTCATGGCACTTGATGGTTTGGCGTTGGTATTCTTGAGCAGCTCCTTAACTATTTTGTAACTAGCATTAAGTTACTAGACCTTACCAGAGTCAACATTGAGTTCTGTCACCACTTTTTATCAGGTGCCTTGTGGATGCCAAGGCTACAGCTTCCAGCTCACGTTTCATGCCTCAATCCCAGGATGACAAGGTCCAGTTCCAGCTGGAGGCCTTCATGTTCCAGGAAGGAAACAGTCCTTCTGTATGTACTGAGTGTTGAATGAGTTTCCTTTCTCTTCTGTCTGCTTTGGTTTTGTGGTCTCTTACCTGTGGTGTCTCTCGCAGATCTACTTGACGTGTATTCTGAAGGCCACTCTTGCTTCTGCACCAAGTGATGCTCTCCGCAAATCCTGTTCCTTTGCCAATGGGTATGTTCATGCGGTTTAAGAACACGTTGAAGGTGCAGGATCTCTAATTTTCTTTTTAAATCCTTGCAGATGGTTTGCTGCTGATGGAAACCACCAGGCTTGTGGTTGCTGTGACTCAACATGTGGTCCTGATGGTGGAATTGCTGCTTCTCCCTTTGGTGGTAAGTAGCTGCTTTAAGGTTGCTTTTGAAATTTCAAGTGCAGTACTTCATTTTTATCTTTTCCTCTAGGCATTCAGTGGGTAGGCAAGGCCTCGCTCAGTCCTGTAATGGTTCAAGAGCGACCGAAGACTTTAGCTGGGTTTCAATAAATGGGGAAAACCAATTCTTGCTTCTGGTTTGAATTGTCTTTTTTACCAATTTTGCTTTGACTGTGCTGTAAGAGTGGGGTAACGGGTAGTCCTACTGTACCTATTCTCTTTCCAGAAGGAAAGGCTCCCTTTTCTCAGTAGGGAAATGAATAACCTGAACTCACTTTGAAGAATGTTTTAAAAGTGGAATATATTGCTCCTGAAGCTATAAAAGTAATTCCACTAAGTTTGTTCCAAAAGACTTCTGCTTGAACACCCGTTTCCTTGATGCGCTGCTGATATTTTACCCATGTAGCTTTTCAATATATGGGTTCTATTAATTGGGTGAAGGTGGTTCACACCCTAGTGAAGAAAAAGCTCACTTTATTGTATTTATAATATATTCCCTGTTTTGATAGTTTACTAATGCAATTTAAATAAAGTGCTATTGAAAGTGTTTGCACTGAATTCAATTTATTGTGTGCAGAAAGGATGAATTACTACAGAATTTCAGTAATGAGGATGAGATTTCTTTCAAATGACAGTAATGAGAATTTGAGGGCAAATAGTTGTTATGGGAGAAATTACAGAAATGTTTAATTGTCCCAGATTAGGCTAAAATATCAAGTTCATGTATATTAGTCTTTTGATTTTGGGCTGAAATATAACCTGATATTCCTGGTAAGAGTCGCTCTTTATTCAGTTCTGATTGGTGCCTAAAACAATAGCAGTGTGTTCTTGTTGGGCTTTGGTTAAACTGTAAAATATACTTGTTGTGAAGGACAATCACTTTTTCACATACTGTCCATCTGAATATCATGGAATAATACTTAAAAACAGACTAAAATGGAATACATCCATAGTTTGAATTCCTTCACCACAATGGTTTAATCCGCATTTATAACTTAATCAGCGTTTAAAACTGAACTTCAAGACAAATAACAAAGCTGAAACTGGACTGTAAAAGCTCTTCCAGAGATGCTTTTTGGAATACATAAATATTAATATCAGATATTGCTGATTTCAAGTGTTAACTATTAACCACATTGCATTTGAAGCTAGTAAAACTGCTGTTTTCCTGGAAGATTGTCATGTGTTCTGGTTGTGTAGAGCGAGATCTCAGCCGCCGATACCACCATCACGAGTGTGTGTTCTGATGATGTACAGCTGTCAGAAGAGCGAAATTATATCCCATTGTAAACAATATTTTTCATTCAGAAAATAAAGATTTTAAATTGTTAAAATGTTTTATGTCTATCTTTTGCATGGTTTAAAGAGCATGATTTTTTTTTACACAATATAAACATGATGGCATTGACAAACTTCAATTACAGTAAAGCAATGTTGTTTTCGGATTAGAAGTAAACTATAAATGTTTTTTAATTTGTATTAGCTTTTGTTATATTTTCCGGCTATATTAATTTAGCTTTTTGTTGTATTTTTTGATTGGCTTTTTGTTTTAGCTTTTTTATTCTATTTTGCCACTTTAATACTTATGTTAAATCATTTTTGTATATATATACACATAAATACTAAAGTATGCTGATTCTGCAAATCAACATTTTATTGGTAAAATGTAATTGAAGTTAGTTTCATTTCATTTATATCTCCAATGTATCCCAGCAGCTATTAGAGGGCGGCATGTTTCATGTGATGGTTCTGTGGATGCATCAGAATACTCAAAGAACATGGATGGATTTTAAGAGAAATACAGTAGTATTTATAATTACACATCCATTGAATTAAAAATATGCAATGAAGACAAAAATGGGACAATAACGTTAAGACCCACTTATTGTACCTGACCAATAGGAGATGACATCTGCACTGCTTGGTCCCACCCATTTTGATAATTTATTGATATTTTCTTTTCTGCTCATGAGTATAATTCGGTTGCATCAAATCGTATTTATGCATATGACATTACCAATAAACAATAGTTATTATGCTAAACTACAAACTTGAAAGGAGATTAATTAATCATTTGTATGTACTAGGATGACAAACTGTTTCTTAATAGTAAAATTGTGATCAAATGAAGATTAATATCTCAGATCCATATCAAGCTTTCTGTTGGTTTGTGATGTTCTTGACTGTTCTCAATTGGTAATGCGTAAACTCTACAGGTACAGAGGAGAATCAAAGGTAATCAATTAAGCTGAAAAGGGAGGAGCCACCTAAATTAAAAACTGTACTTAAAAGCAAAGCCAAAACTGATGAGAATTAGGTTCTTGTGCCAAAGTTTGTTTGTTAGGATGGGTGTCCTGCAAGGTGTGTTAGTGCTGGTTGTGATTGTGGTATTTGATCTGAAGAATGCATGGGGAAGTTTGAGATACAATCAAAGCCCATGAAGCCACAGTCAGATCCAGCTTCCAGAGGTCCTCTTTCTTCTCAAGGGTTCTGGAACCCTTTGCAAAAGGCTTCTCCGTTTCGGAGTCATGACTCCAGAGGATTTGCAAAAGAGCCTCTTGGTCTTCAGGAGAAGCAGGTGTTGCAGGGTCCAGTCAAGCCTTTGGACTGGAGGTTTCCCATCATTCCAGAGGTGCAGAGCGAGGTGGCGGTGGACTTCCAGTTGAGGCAACCGGTGACTCCCAGTAGTGTAGCTGTTCAATGCGGTGAGAATCGGGTTCATGTGGAGGTACAGCAGGACTTGTTTAGCAATGGTCAGCTGATCCAGCCATCTGGTCTGTCTTTGGGAGGATGTCCTGTTGTCGGTTGGGTCTCTGGCTCCAGCGTGCTCTTCTTTGAGAATGAACTACACGACTGTAACAGTGTGTTGATGGTAGGAGCTTAAATATTACTGTTTTTTTTTTTTTAACACTACTAAAAACAAGGGTTCTTTATTGGTATCAATGGTACCCTGACAGTTTCTTTCTTTTGTAGTGCAAAAATTTCTTAAGAATTTATCACTGAGATTTTTTTTTATTTTTATGCGAAAGTGGTTCCATGGCCTGGCTGCCAAAACCACTTTTAGAAGTTTATTTTTAAGTGTAATGTAGAAAATTTTAGTTAACAACTTAAATCTGTTCCAGATGACCGAGGATGAGCTTGTCTACACCTTTGCTCTTACCTACACACCTGAGGTGCTCGCTGGTACTCCGATTACTCGTGCTGATGGTGCAGTTGTTGGCGTTCAATGCCACTATCAAAGGTATGTGACTTCCAGCATTGTTTCTTGTTAAAAGGAAACTGGAAGACCATTTATTTGGTATATCTTTGGCCCGCAGGTTTCATAATGTGAGCAGTAATGCCTTGAGGCCAACTTGGGTCCCTTACGCTTCAACGGAGGTTGGCGAGGAAGTCTTGCTGTTCTCCCTGAAGCTCATGATGGGTTGGTGCAGTTTCTTTATTCAGTCTGCCTTATGAATTAGGCTGTTCCAAAACTGTTCTTCCTTGCAGATGACTGGTCCTATGAGAGGCCTTCACACTTGTATTTCCTGGGTGACATTATTAATATTGAGGCATCCGTGATGGTGTACAACCATGTTCCACTGCGTGTGTTTGTGGACCACTGTGTGGCCACTCAAGTACCTGATGTGACCGCTCTTCCGAGATATTCCTTCATTGAGAATCATGGGTAAGAATCATCTCCCTGTAACCACTTTGTCACTGAGAACAAGGGCAAGTCAACTGTTATCAATGACTAAAGGCTTGCGTTCCTTGTTGAAAGTGCTTTTTGCTATCACTAGGAACCATTGGGTCATGGCACTTGATGGTTTGGCATTCTTGTGCAGCTCCTTAACTATTTTGTAACTGGTAAGGTCTAGTGACTTGATGCTAGAGTCAACATTGAGTTCTGTCACCGCTTTTTATCAGGTGCCTTGTGGATGCCAAGGCTACAGCTTCCAGTTCACGCTTCATGCCTCAATCCCAGGAAGACAAGGTCCAGTTCCAGCTGGAGGCCTTCATGTTCCAGGAAGGAAACCGTCCTTCTGTACGTACTGAGTGTTAAATTAATTTGCGTTCTCTTCTGTCTGCTTTGGTTTTGTGATCTCTTACCTGTGGTGTCTCTTGCAGATCTACATGGCGTGTATTCTGAAGGCCACTCTTGCTTCTGCACCCAGTGACAATCTCCGCAAATCCTGTTCATTTGCCAATGGGTATGTTCATGCGGTTTAAGAACACGTTGAAGGTGCAGTATCTAATTCTATTTATTTTGTCTATCCTTTCAGATGGTTTGCTGCTGATGGAAACAACCAGGCTTGTGGTTGCTGTGACTCAAAATGTGGTCCTGATGGTGGAATTGCTTCTCCCTTTGGTGGCAAGTAGCTGATTTAAGGGTGCTTCATACACTTCAAGTGCCGTAATTAACTTGTTTTCTCTTTCTAGGCGTTCATTTTGAAGGCAAGGCCACATTCGGTCCTGTAGTGGTTCAAGAGCGACCGAAGACTTTTGCTGGGTTTCAATAAATTGGGGAGGAAAACCTATTCTTGGTTCTAGTTTGTTTATTTTTTACTAATATTGATTCAAGCATGTGCTGTAAGAGTGGGGAAACGGGGAGTCCTACTCCCTACCCCCTATTCTCTTTTGAGAAGGAAAGGCTCCCTTTTCTTGGTAGGGAAATTAATATTAACTTTTTTTTTTTAAAGACAGACCTACTGTGAGCTCCGTTTAAATGTGGAATACATTGCCCATGAAACTATAAAGATAATTCCACTAATTGTAGTTTGTTCCAAAAGAGTTCTGCTTGAACACGCACTGCTGATATTTTGCATCCCTCTTATGCAGTGACTTCATTGCTCCCAACATGTTGGTAACTTCAAATGAGTAATTTTTGTCCAATATGCTTTGTTGACCAGAGTGGGGACTTAAATGGTACAAGCATGATTTTAAATCAATGGGTATAATAAAAGCGCACAGTTAAAACCTACACAATTTGAAAGCTGAGACTTTCATATCGCAAGCAGGGTTTCCTATTTGTCGTGAGATTTACGGGAGTAGCGTGAGACCAAGCCTGAAAGCATCTCACCAAATGTGAGTGGACAACTGTGCCTAAACTACAACTGTGACATTAATGTAGACCTACATACCAGTATCTAAATATGATTTTTATGCTGAATAGACCCACCACGTTACCCTCCACTGGATGTAGAATGAGCAGCAATAAAATACATTTTGGCATTTTATAATACTTCTGTGGCCATTTTGGTTAAAGTAGTTTAACTCCTTACAATTCAGAGACGGTAATGTAATTTCAAAAGACAGGAACTAGTAATTACATTTATCCAAAGCCACTTACAGTGCATTCAGGCTGTTCTCTGGGAATTGAACCCACAACCTTTCGCACTGCTAACACCATGCTCTGCCACAGGAACATAAGTATAATATAATAACGGTTTACATTTTGGAAGTAGCTTCCCCAACACTGGAATGTTTCACTTTGAGGATTTTTCCATCTTCAAATGGGTTATTTGTAGGTTTTATGTATTTTAAATCAGGGAAATGGCTTGCATCTCACTTAAATTCAGTTTAATATTTAGTGTGCCAAACTTACAGAACCTGTGCTAATGTAAAGTTTTTATGCAGTAGCTTATCAGTTATAAATCAAAAAACAAAATCAGTGAAGACACAAATTAACGTTAATATTTTCTGGAATTAAGATCTGTAGAATCCCAGTGGATTTTTTTTAAATCTGGTTTTTGACTTGTGCAACATCTCAGGCACTTTCTTACTCCGCACAGTTTAACTATTAATATAATTACTTTGAGTTTAGGACCATTGGCTCTGATGCTTGTGTTTCATTTTAATTCTTGAAGACAGTCAAGAACTGATTTCCATTTAAAACTCAAGATCAACAATTATAGAGCTAGATTTTTAACAAAAATCCACAAGTAAGCCACACAACTCCAGTCCATCAATGAATGTAATGTGAAGCAAAAGGCTGCGTGTTTATAAGAAACCAATCCATCGGCTGCATTTCCCAAAAGCATTGTAAGCCTAAATTAATCATGTTTCAATGGGTTTATGATGTAATCGCATACTGATAAAAATATATAGCCTGAATCCACTGTAAGTCGCTTTGGATAAAGGCGTCTGCTAAATGCATAAATGTAAATGTAATTAAACTTGCAATGCTTTTGGGAAATGCAGCCCAAGGCTGTTTAACTTAGAATCCATAATCCATAATATTGCGTCCTCAAGTGAAAAGGTGGTCTCATCTAAATCAAGATAGAAATATGAACAGATCAAGCACTTTAAAAGGCTGTGTGATTTTGGATATTTTTGCCAGGAGCAACCGGTTAAAGTTAAAAACATCTTAATGATGGATTTTTTTTTTGTTTTTACAAATGCAGCTTTTCCCTTCACAAGACAGTAATTGATGTGAATTACCTGTGGATTATGTTATGTACTTTCATTCTGGTGCCACCCATTCACTGCAGATGATCTTTCCAGCAAGTAATGGAATGCTAAATTTTTCCAGAGCTGTTCTAATAATAAACTAAAATCTCTTAAAAAGAGATAATGATAAAATTCTATTTTTCTCTTATTTGTGTGATTGTACATTATTTTATTTTTAAATCATATTGCCTATCGTAGACAAACGGTTAAAATTGTGAATGAGTGTAGATGAACCCCTCAGATTCATATCAAGCTTTCTATTGGCTAGTGACATTTTAGAACTTTCTCATTTGCTAATGCATAAACTCTACAGGTACAGAGGAGAATCAAGGCAATCAATTAAGCTGAAAGGAGGAGCCACCTAAATTAAAAACTGTACTTAAAAACAAAGCCAACACTGATGAGAATTAGGTTCTTGTGCCAAAGTTTGTTTGTTAGGATGGGTGTCCTGCAAGGTGTGTTAGTGCTTGTGATTGTAGTATTTGATC
>CM050428.1:26611717-26724217 GCA_027564155.1 Gymnocypris eckloni scoliostomus
TATTCTGAAGGCCACTCTTGCTTCTGCACCAAGTGATGCTCTCCACAAATCCTGTTCCTTTGCCAATGGGTATGTTCATGCCATTTAAGAACATGTTGAAGGTGCAGGATCTCTAATTTTCTTTTTAAATCCTTGCAGATGGTTTGCTGCTGATGGAAACCACCAGGCTTGTGGTTGCTGTGACTCAACATGTGGTCCTGATGGTGGTATTGCTGCTTCTCCCTTTGGTGGTAAGTAGCTGCTTTAAGGTTGCTTTTGACATTTCAAGTGCAGTACTTCATTTGTATCTTTTCCTCTAGGCATTCAGTGGGTAGGCAAGGCCTCGCTCAGTCCTGTAATGGTTCAAGAGCGACCGAAGACTTTAGCTGGGTTTAAATAAATTGGAAAGATCTATTGTTTCTGGTTTGGTTTTCTTTATTGAATAAATTGATTCACGCATGTTCTGTAAGAGTGGGGAAACGGGTAGACAGAACTACTGTGAACTCCGTTTAAAAGTGGAGTACATTGCCCATGAAGCTATAAAGATAATTTCAATTTTGCTGACTGCCCTAAGCTGCGTCTCGCTCTCTCCTCTCGACAGTGAGTTTAACGCATCCACCTCCTGTCAGTCTGAATATCCATGCGGGATTGCAGGTATTCTGCATAATTGTAATTTCCCCACAAATGTGGCGTGCGCTTTATTGTAACTTAAGAACACAGTCATGTAATCGAGCGATCTCAAATAGGCCTAACTTCTACATCTGAACTGCTGTCCTCTCACTCTGATATAGCTTGTGTACACTCAGACTGTTATCGCGATCTCTCCGTGCTTTTATAGTAGAAAGCATTTCTCTTTTGCTCTTAGATTTGAATGATAACTTTGTCAAAAGTTATCATTCAGAATAGATCCATGCCTGATTGATGAAAATGCTTTTGGAAATTGTATTGAGTACAAGTGAAATACACCAGAAAGTCTTTCAATTTAAAAGATGGGATTTTAAATTTCCTTACAATGTAAGTTTATGCTAGAAATGGGATATTTCAAATATAAATATCCTAGTCTAACTGCATCACAACATTGTACAGGCATTACAGGTCAAAGCCATCTGATGTTGCATTTATCTAAAATAACACATGGCTCTTAAATCACTGCTTACAAATGAAGTGGTTATATTTCGAATACCTCAACTGAATTGAGGTCATCTGTTTTAGAATTGTATTACTGACTGTATACTTTTTTTTTTTTTTTTTTTTTTTTGTTCAGTTTGAAATCAAGCTAATTTTCTGTTAGCTTTTGCAAAAGTTACTTTATTTTAAAAACGCATATATACAGCACGCGCTTATGTTTAAGATTTAGATTTTTGTAATGGTAAATAATCTGTTTATATGTAAATAAAAGCCCATTAAAAAAATGTTCTTCATACAAAGAGCGTGCCATTTTAGCAGACTTGGATTAAACCACACAAAGCTTGAAATAATGCTTGACTTGAGAGTCAAGATTTTAAATATTAAAATATCTATGACATAACGTATATGGTAGTTCTGCCGATGGTATTGAATTTGTCAATCAAAAATGGCCCTACTTAGTGCAAATTACTAGTCTTGTGGTGAATAAGTAAATCGTGCAATACACGGGGGGGATTGTCTGCCATTGTAATTGATCAATAACTGAATTCTCTTCCGCTCTGGAATGGAGTTCTCTCTCTGATGACATCAGTTTGAAGGCTTGGGGACAATCCTCGTTAAGTCAAGACGTAAGGACTGCTATTTCCGGGTCCATGCCTCTACTCATTTCACTTGAGAATACTATCTTAACAGACATTTGAGTGCTATTTAATCAATATTACATATTTAAGCTAAGTGTTAAATGCTGTGCACACTACAGTACCAAGTCTCAGACACTAATATTTTAGCTGAATCACGGTCTAGCCATCTGGGTTCAATATGGAGATAACGGTTAGGGTTATAATTTTACAGTATTACATGACATCGTGGGTGTATATTAGCAGTTTGTTGTTTTCTTGGGGCACCCGGCAGAGCGTTAGGTGTTACATTGCCCATGAAGCTGAAAAGATAATTCCACTTATCAGAGTTTGTTCCAAATGAGTTCTGCTTGAACACCCACTTCATTGAAGCACTGCTGATATTTTTCATGCCTCTTATGCAGTGAATTTATTGCTCCCTGAATGTTGGTAACTTCAAATGAGTAGCTTTTGTCCTTGAATCTCCAAATAGAATTGATCTTTAAATTGGTTTCCCACTATGCCTTGTTGACCGTCTTCTGGAACAGAGTGAGGAGGACTTGCTGGTTCAGGCATGATTTTAAATCAGTAGATACAATTACAGTTTTCAAACTGCATTAATGCTGGCATCTTCCACTTTTGACTTTTGGAATTTTCTACCTTCAAATGGGTTATTTCTGATGTGCGGTCACTTGGCCCTACAGGGGAAACACAAATAGGACCCATACAATTTTGACCCAGAGGGGCACATGATGGGTCCATAGTGGGCTGAAAGTGGGGCACATGCAGATTTTCATTATATGGGTTACATTAATTGGGGCTAAGGTGGGCCACACACAAACTCTTATGGGGACCATGGGTGACACACTGAACCCACAAATAGCCCATATATGTGGTTTTTTGGGACCACAGTGGGTCAGACCTGAACCCTATTTATATTAATTCTTCTTAAAAAAAATGTGCTAATATGTAATAACTCTAAAATAAAGCTTTTTTTAAATCTAATATCAGTTGATTTTATGTGGTGCTCAATACATTTTAAATTACATGTAAAAAATATTTCAACCGTCTCTAAACTAAAAAATATTTCTACTCAATCTCTAAACACTCTATATATATATATATATATATAATGTCAAAAATTTAAAACAGGATTAAATGGTGTTATTATTGGGCCTATGCAGAGTTCCCAGCTTTATACCAAAGAAAAACAGAAACGGCGATTACCTTAAAATACTACAAAAACATTCACAAGCATTAAAAAGCATGCATGGTTATAACAAAGCCATTCCAGTACTTCATATTTCTGTTTAAATTACAAAATTGTCACTTAAAGGGATAGTTATACTACTAAAGGTAATCTGAACTAGGGCTGCAGCTATCGAATATTTTAGTAATCGAGTATTCTAACGAACATTCCATCGAGTAATCGGATAAGAACAACTTTTTATTTATTAAAGAGCAATACTAAATATAAAAAGAGAAAATAAGACGTCTCTTATAATGAACAAGTAATTTGTTTCCTTTTGAGAAAAATGAACCGTTTTATTGCTGAAATTGTATCTTTTAATAACTGTGAAAACTAAACCCATTTAGTGCATTTAATTGCCAAAATACAAATCAATATCAAATTACATAAAAAGGGTAAACATTACACAAACTAAAACTAAGACATAAATCAAAATAATAGTAATAAAATATATTTATAATAAAACCTAAACATTGTGCATATTAACTTTCTAGTTTCAGCCTAACTACAGCGCAGGCATGACATAAGCCTTTACTGCGTTCTTAGAAAGCTTTGTGGCTTTTGTAAGAGGCAATAATTAGTGAACAGTGTAAGGAAGAGGTCTGAGGCGTGGATCCAGTGCACATACCAGAATCAGACACTGGTCAACAGGCAAAACAGGTTCAGAGGCAAGCAGAGACGTAAACAATACCAGGCTCTGTCACAGGCACAGGTTGAGATCGGGTGGCAGTCCGGGGTCAGAGATGTGCAAGAACGTCAGAAATGTAGCCAGGGCAAAACAAGACTTCACTGGGTGAGTGTTTGTGTGTGCTTTTATGTGAATGAGAGAATGAGGTGCAGGTGTGGTGAGGCAATCAGAGTGATGTGAATGGTGACAGCTGTGTGATTTGTAATGGTGGACAAGGAATGTGAGTGCAGTGCATGATGGAAATAGTAAGGTGATGTGCAGTTTTAAATTGGAAGAGAGATTCATAACAGAGCCCCCACCTGTTCAGGAACAAGCAAAATCCAGGAGGCGGTTAACCGAAGACGGAGGCCAGGTCCATGTCAATGACAGGCCAGGGCAGGGATGACGAGACAGCAGGGGCGTGGTGACTCTGGCAGGTCCGTGGGATGACTCTGGCAGGTCGGCAGGCGTTGACTCTGCAGGTGCGTGGGGTGACTCTGGCAGGTCGGCGGGCGTGGGGTGACTCTGGCAGGTCGGCGGGCGTGGGTGACTCTTCCTGGGGTGACTCTGGTCGGGCGGAGGGTGACTCTGGCAGGTCCCTGGGGTGACTCTGGCAGGTCGGGCCTTGACTCTGGCAGGTCCGGAGTTGACTCTGGCAGGTCGGCCTTGACTCTGGCTTTGTACAGGCGCCCACCAGGCGGGCAGACGAGAGGACGCCCACCCGGAGCAGACAGACAGGCGCCCCACCACAGGCACTGGAGGCCTCCACAACCAGGTGCCCTCAGGGCGGAGCAAGATCTGGCCGAGACTGGGACCTGGAAACGGAGACACAAGAGGCAGAGAGAGCACATTTGGTTTCAGGAACCGAGGCAGGGGTTAGCGGCCATGTAGATCCGGCCTCGGCAGCCATGATGGATCAGGGGCCTCACTGTTCCTCTCCGTGAGCAATAGAGCTCCTCATGTAAGTTCTTGGTGAACTCCACTACCTCGAGGGGCACTCTGGGCGCTGAATCTCGGTGGCGCTCGGCCAGACTCTCTTGGGCACTTGAACTGGACAGAACCAGCGGAGGCATCATGAGCTCACCAGCGGAGCAGGCTACCAGCGGCCAGCTACCAGCGGCGGCGAAGGAGAGCTGGGCACCAGGGCGGCGAAAGCTGGGCACCAGCACAAGGACTCACCAGCGGCGAAGAGGCTGGGCAGGACCAGCGGAGACAGCTACTCTGCGAGCTCCTGGATCAGCGGCCTCTGGGCCGGACTCTGCAGCTCCTGGATCAGACGCCTCTAAGCGGACTCTGCGAGCTCCTGGATCGGACGGCCTCTGGAGCGGACTCTGCAGCTCCTGGATACGGTCTGCATCTGCAGCTCCTGGGACACTAGCTCCTGAGGCAGGACTCTGGGCACTCTATCCTGGATCGGGCGCCTCTGGGCGGACTCTGCAAGCTCCTGGATGGGCGACTCTGCAGCTCCTGGGGCAGGCGGGCTCTGAGCTCCTGGGACACTCTGGAGCAACTCTGAGCTCCTGGGTAAAGGCTCTGAGCGGACTCTGAAGCTCCTAAACAGCTCTGACTCTGCGAGCTCCTGGGTCTGAGCAACTGACTCCTAAACTCTGGAGCGGATCTCACGAGCTCCTGGGGAGCTCTGGAGCAGACTCCTGGATCACTTAGATCCTGCTGCCGCACCGACACCAGTGGTGGGTCAACACATAGCCATCAATCCTGACCAAGAGGTGCATCCACGGGCATGGTAGCCATCCTGACCACTCCAGGCCTGGTGACAGGTTACTTGCAGGACTGTTCTGAGACTCAGGATCGGTCCATTTGTGACAAGGTGCAGTGTTGTGATCTCCTCCGCTCATTGAATAGTGAGCCAATAGTCAGAAACTCCAAAAAAAACAACTCAGTGATGTTGTGACCCTGCTGAGCTGAGTTTGCAGAGACTTATTAATGCCATCACAAAAATGTCAATCAAAATAATGTCCTAGTCTGAATCCTGAGCACAGGCTGAAAACTCATGGTGCTCCAGTGATCGTGGGCCTTAGCAAACAATACTCTTATCCATACCTAGAGATGTTGACCTGAAAGGTGCTGGATCCTTCGAAGTCTTCTAAGAGGTCTGGCGTATCAATTGCACCAATATTTATTGCGGGCAGAATCAGACAGGCAATGGTCAACAGGCAAAACAGGAATATCAGAGGCAAGCAGAGACGTAAACAATACCAGGCTCGAGGTCACAGGCACAGGTTCAGAGATCAGGTCGGGCAGTCCGTCACACACAGAATAACAGATAAAGACGCTCAGAAATCCAGGGCAAATATCTGGTGAGGCAATCAAGTGATGAGTGAATGGTGACAGCTGTGTGATTGGTGTAATGGTGGCGGAATGTGAGTGCAGTGCATGATGGGAAATGTAGTCCTGATGTGCAGTTTGTGAGTGGGAACCAGATTCATAACAAACAGGAAGCTGATTATAAAAAAAAACTAGTCCATACACATACCATTTAGTAACACTTTTTCAGAAACATGAATTTAAAGTTATTTGGAGAATAAACCCTTAAATGTCTCTCTGCATACTGGTTGGTGTGTTTTGATTGTCTCCTTATTAACTTGTTATCAGCCAAATAAAACGGACAATTTTGAACATACAGGGCAAGGTTTAATGGTAGAAATCTAATCAAATCAAATCACTTTTATTGTCACATCACCACAGCACAAGTGCCTTGGTGAGTGAATTCTTAAGGCGTGCTCAGACAGTGCAAAAATAAAATAAAATTACATATTTACAGACTATAAAAGACAATGTGCAAAATACATACATATACTCAGTACACATAGTGTACTATAAAGACATACTTAGTTATCAACTACACATTATACAGTATGTACACATTATGTACACTATCTATACATTATGTAGTCTATACATAGTAATAATGTGAGGTGCAACAGATTATAAATTAACAGCAGATTGGTTGAGCAGCAGATAGTTGTGCAAAGGTGCAACAGATTATTCATATGCAGTGTCGTGGATGTGCATTGTATGGTGTCCAGTGATAGCAGATAGGTTGTGTTAGTGCAGTGTGTGCGTGTAGTGAACTGTGTTAAAGTGCAGTGCATGGCATGTTGTGTGAGTGGGGTGTGATGTAGGTGAGTTATTTCTGACTGTTCATTAGCCTGATAGCCTGAGGAAAAAGCTATCCCTCAGTCGGCTAGTCAGGATCGGATGCTGCGGAACGTCGCCTGAGGGCAACAGAGAGAGCAGTCTGTGGGACTGGCTGGAGTCTTTGATAATCCTCCGGGCTTTCCTTGTACACCGCCTGGTGTAGATATCCTGGAGAGGGAAGCTTCAATGTGGCAGCAGTTCACGCTTTGCAGAGCCCTGCGGTTGCCAGCGGTGCTGTTTCAAACCAGGCGGTGATACAGCCGGTCAGGATGCTCTCCACAGTGCAGGTGTAGAAGGACCTGATTCTGGGGCTCGTTCCAAACTTCCTCAAGTCTCAGGAAGAAGAGGCTGATGTGCCTTCTTCAGCACTGCATCTGTGTGAACAGACCATGTGAGATCCTCGGTGATGTGAGCCAGGAACTTAAATGCTCACCCGCTCCACAGGTGTCTTGTCGATGGTGATGGTGTGTTCTCTGCTCTGTCTCCTGTAATCCACCACCAGCTCCTTGGTCTTGTCGATGTTGAGTGAGAGGTGGTTCTCCTGACACCATTTAGTCAGGGTACTCACCTCTCTCTGTAGTCTCATCTTGTCTATCAGCCCTATCCCGTTGTGTCATCAGCAAATTTGACATGACATTGAGCTGTGTTGCTGTACAGTCGTGTGTGTACAGGAGTACAGGAGTGGTCTGAGCGCAACCTGCAGTGCACCAGTGTTGAGGATCAGGAGATGATGTGTTGTTGCCCATTCTGACCACCTGACTTCTGCCTGTCAGGAAGTCCAGGATCACTGAGATCTGTTCAGTCCTAGAGTCTGGAGCTTCGCAACCAGTGTGGCAGGCACTATGGTGTTAAATGCCGAACTATAATCCGAACAGCATCCTCACATAGGTGTTCTTATTTTCCAGGTGGGAGAGAGCATGTGCAGGGTGAAGGCAATAGCATCGTCTGTACATTAGTATGCAAATTGTAGTGGGTCCAGTGAAGCAGGCAGCACAGAGCAGATGTGTTCTCTGACAGCTTCTCAAAACACTTGCTGAAGATGGGGTCAGAGCAACGGGCCTCAGTCATTCAAGCATGTGATTTTATTTTCTTGTATGGGCACAATGGTGGATTTTTGAAGCATGCAGGAACCACAGACAGAGGGACAGATTGAAAATATCTGTAAAAACCCTGGCTAGCTGGAAAGCGCATGCTTTGAAAACACGGCCTGGTATACCATCTGGGTACTTTACGGATGTTCACCCGTTTGAAGGATCGGGTTACATCCGCGACAGAAGCGTGAGTGGACTGACCTCTTCTGCAGCAGTCTTGCTTCTGTGGCGGTGTTATCTGCCTCAACGAGCATAAAAGGTGTTGAGCTCGTCCAGTAGAGGCGGCAATGTTCACAGTAGCTGGTTTATTCCCTTTAAAGCCTGTGATGTTGTTATTATGCCACATGCTTCTTGGGTTATTGTTGTTGAAGTGTTCTTCAACTTTGTTTTTTCGTTTGGCTGCTTTGATGGATCTCCTGAGATCGTTAGTTGTTTCCGATCGTCAGTGTTTCGTTTAAAGGCAGATGTCCGCTGACAAGGCTGATCGATCGCTGTTAATCCATTTTTGGTTGGGGTAGATTGTTTTGGTCGGAACTACATCATCTATACACTTCCTGATGAAACACGTGACCGTATCTGAATGCTCTATGTCGCCATCAGGCGCTGCCGGAACATGTCCCAGTCACTGATCAAAACAGTCCTGTAGTATAGCGTCCGATTGGTCCGACCAGCATTGGACTGTCCTGAGGCGGGTGCTTCACGTTTCAGTTTCTGCCTATAAGCAGGCAGGAGCAGAACGGAAGAGTGATCCGATTTGCGAAGGGTGGGCGGGGAGGACTTGCTCCAGAGTAACAATGGTCGAGTGTACGATCTCCAGCGTGTTGATGGTGACTGAAAGTATTTTGGAGCTATTGTTCTGAAGTTGGCTTTATTAAAGTCCCCGTGATAACAAAAGCTGCATCTGGGTGCGTGGTTTCCTGCTCACTTATATTCCTGTACAGTTCCTTGAGTGCCTGGTCTGTGTTGGCTTGGGGGATATAAACAGCCGTGATTATGATCGCTGTAAATTCCCTCATTAGCCAGAATGGCCACACAGGCGTATGAAATTCAGATGAGGAGCAGAAGGATTTAATAGAGTGTATGTTCCTTTCATCACCACAATTGTTAATATAGAAACAAACACCTCTCTGCTTTTCCTGTGAGCTCCTTTGTTCTATCCGGCGGTGCAGCCTGAGCTCGATGGCTGAGTCTGGAACCATAGCAGACATCCAGGTTTCTGTGAGGCAAATAACAGCAGTCCCTTGTTTCTCGTTGGTATGAGATGCGCCCGCAATTCACAGAGTTTGTTATCCAGTGACTGAGCGTTGGCCAGTAATGGTTGGAAGAGGATGTCGGAAGCACGCGTCTCATTCTGATGAGCGCCAGCTCTTTTCCTCTTTTCCTCTTTTTCGGCTCAGCGCATTCCTCAATTGACCCAGACAAAAAGGCTCTGATGCGGTGTCTGTGAAAAATCCAGCATTCAAAAACTCAAAGTCCGGTTTGCGTTGTGACGGAGGAACCAATGTTCAAAAGCGTGTCTCTATCTCAGTTATACTAACAACATCTAACACGTAAAACAACAAAAAAAAAGAATAAAACATACGAAAAACTGCAAAGTTTTCCCGAACCGCAACGGCTGCCATCCTCAGCGCCATCTTGAATAGATATAGAGACTCACATGATGTAATTACTTACAATTGTGCAAATTATGTGTGCAAATCAATGGTAGACAAAAATAGAACATATAAGTGTATAGGTATGTTTTTATACTGTACACAAGATAATCATATATCAAATTAGGTTGGAGGCAGAGATGCCATCGGCACTCAACTTTTTGCGTCAGGTAGTAAGGATCAGTTAATTGTTCATCATCAATGACAAAATTATATAAATTACGGTTCCTAAAAAAAGAGCTGAGATTATCTTGGTACTGTATATATTTGGTTTGCATCTGTTTCTCCGGTATGAAGCTTTAATCTGTCTTTATTGTACGGCTCTGTACACTTTTAGATAACTTCTTAATGCAACAATACCTTCATAATCGTGCCTCTGTGACGTCACACATAATAAACGCACGTGACTGACAAAGACCGATTCTGAATTGTTTACAGCCTAGACAGTAGTAAATAGGGCTTGTATATAATCACTAAAAAGCTGTCACTCACTTCAATTTATTGCAATCTCACAACGTTCCGTTATAATAAATAAAGCTCTCTGAACTGCAAATAATATCTTATTTACATCGTGTCTACGTGTGGCGTTTAGCATTGAGTGACTTCTGACTCCTAACCCTCCTTGAGGTGGCAGTCCTGGATTATTAATTTATATCTGTATTAATATCTTAATATTATATCTTATATTAACCATTTGCACACATGAGATCCGACTCGGCTCCTCCCGAACGCAGACACAGGTTTACAAGCCACATTTTCCTGCATTTTTCTGTCAATTTCTTGACTTTTCCCCCCTTATGAACAATACACGTTCATACATGATAAAAGGTCCTTGCGTTTTCTCGGTTTGACTGATTTGAGCATTCATAAACAACTCAAAACACAGGCATTTTGAACTTTTGCTACTGATTCCAAAGAAGAAAAATCATTTTCTGCCCTCCAGCTGCATTTAGCACCACAGCAGTGACGTCATGTGCAAACAAAATGAAAAAAATGAAACCCTCAGATCCATATCAAGCTTTCTATTGGCTAGTTAAACTTTAGAACGTTCTCATTTGCTAATGCATAAACTCTACAGGCCCAGAGGAGAATCAAAGGCAATCAATTAAGCTGAAAGGGGAGGAGCCACCTAAATTCAAAGCTGTACTTAATGGCAAAGACAAGTACTGGTGGATATTGTGGTGTTGTGTCAGCACTTGTCAGGATGGGTTTTTTGCAAGGTGTGTTAGTGCTGGTTGTGATTGTGGTCTTTGATCTGAAGAATGCATGGGGCATTTTGAGATACAATCAAAGTCCAAGCAGCATAAAGCCACAGTCAGATCCAGCTTCCAGAGGTCCTCTTTCTTCTCAAGGGTTCTGGAACCCTTTGCAAAAGGCTTCTCCGTTTCAGAGTCATGACTCCAGAGGATTTGCACAAGAGTCTCTTGGTCTTCAGGAGAAGCAGGTGTTGCAGGGTCCAGTCAAGCCTTTGGACTGGAGGTTTCCCATCGTTCCAGAGGTGCAGAGCGAGGTGGCGGTGGACTTCCAGTTGAGGCAACCTGTGACTCCCAGTAGTGTAGCTGTTCAATGCGGTGAGAATCGGGTTCATGTGGAGGTACAGCAGGACTTGTTTAGCAATGGTCAGCTGATCCAGCCGTCTGGTCTGTCTTTGGGAGGCTGTCCTGTTGTCGGTTGGGTCCCTGGCTCCAGCGTGCTCTTCTTTGAGAATGAACTACACGACTGTAACAGTGTGTTGATGGTAGGAACTTAAATATTACTTTTTTTTTTTTTTAACCCTACTAAAAACAAAGGTTCTTTATTGGTATCAATGGTACCCTGACAGTTTCTTTCTTTTAGTGCAAAAAGTTTCTTAAGAATTTATCACTGAAAGATTTTTTGAACCAAAGTGGTTCCATGGCCTGGCTGCCAAAACCACTTTTAGAAGTTTATTTTTAAGTGTAATGTAGCACATTTTAGTTAACAACTTAAATCTGTTCCAGATGACTGAGGATGAGCTTGTCTACACCTTTGCTCTTACCTACACACCTGAGGTGCTCGCTGGCACTCCGGTTACTCGTGCTGATGGTGCAGTTGTTGGTGTTCAATGCCATTATCAAAGGTAAGTGACTTTCAGCATTGTTTCTTGTTGCGAGTAAACTGGAAGACCATTTATTTGGTACATCTTTGAACCGCAGGTTTCATAATGTGAGCAGTAATGCCTTGAGGCCAACTTGGGTCCCTTACGCTTCAACGGAGGTTGGCGAGGAAGTCTTGCTGTTCTCCCTGAAGCTCATGATGGGTTGGTGCAGTTTCTTTATTCATTCTGCCTTCTAAATTAGGCTGTGCCTAAACTGTTCTTCCTTGCAGATGACTGGTCCTATGAGAGGCCTTCACACTTGTATTTCCTGGGTGACATTATTAATATTGAGGCATCTGTAACGGTGTACAACCACGTCCCACTGCGTGTGTTTGTGGACCACTGTGTGGCCACTCAAGTACCTGATGTGACCGCTCTTCCGAGATATTCCTTCATTGAGAATCATGGGTAAGGTTAATGCTATAGTGTTGCGTTTTCTCCCTGTAACCACTTTCTCACTGAGAACTAGGGCACATCAACTGTTATCAATGACTAGAGGTTTGTGTTCCTCATTGAAAGTGCTTTTTTCCATCACTAAGTACCATTGGGTCATGGCACCTGATGGTTTGGCATTCTTGAGCAGCTCCTTAACTATTTTGTAACTGGTAAGGTCTAGTGACCTGATGCTAGAGTCAACATTGAGTTCTGTCACCACTTTTTATCAGGTGCCTTGTGGATGCCAAGGCTACAGCTTCCAGTTCACGCTTCATGCCTCAATCCCAGGAAGACAAGGTCCAGTTCCAGCTGGAGGCCTTCATGTTCCAGGAAGGAAACAGTCCTTCTGTACGTACTGAGTGTTGAATGAATTTGCTTTCTCTTCTGTCTGCTTTGGTTTCGTGATCTCTTACCTGTGGTGTCTCTTGCAGATCTACTTGACGTGTATTCTGAAGGCCACTCTTGCTTCTGCACCAAGTGACGCTCTCCACAAATCCTGTTCCTTTGCCAATGGGTATGTTCATGGTTTAAGAACATGTTGAAGGTGCAGGATCTCTAATTTTCTTTTTAAATCCTTGCAGATGGTTTGCTGCTGATGGAAACCACCAGGCTTGTGGTTGCTGTGACTCAACATGTGGTCCTGATGGTGAAATTGCTGCTTCTCCCTTTGGTGGTAAGTAGCTGCTTTTAAGGTTGCTTTTGACATTTCCAGTGCAGTACTTCATTTGTATCTTTTCCTCTAGGCATTCAGTGGGTAGGCAAGGCCTCGCTCAGTCCTGTAATGGTTCAAGAGACCGAAGACTTTAGCTGGGTTTAAATAAATTGGAAAGATCTATTCTTGTTTCTGGTTTGGTTTTCTTTATTGAATAAATTGATTCGCGCATGTGCCGTAAGAGTGGGGAAACGGGTAGACAGAACTACTGTGAACTCCGTTTAAAAGTGGAGTACATTGCCCACGAAGCTATAAAGAATTTCAATTTTGCTGACTGCCCTAAGCTGCGTCTCGCTCTCTCCTCTCGACAGTGAGTTTAATGCATCCGCCTCCTGTCAGTCTGAATATCCATGCGGGATTGCAGGTATTCTGCATAATTGTAATTTCCCCACAAATGTGGCGTGCGCTTTATTGTAACATGAGAACACGGTCATGTAATCGAGCGAGATCTCAAATAGGCCTAACTTCTACATCTGAACTGCTGTCCTCTCACTCTGATATAGCTTGTGCACACTCAGACTGTTATCGCGATCTCTCCGTGCTTCTATAGTAGAAAGTATTTCTCTTTGCTCTTAGATTTGAATGATAACTTTGTCAAAAGTTATCATTCAGAATAGATCCACGCCTGACCGATGAAAATGCTTTTGGAAATTGTATTGAGTACAAGTGAAATGCACCAGAAAGTCTTTCAATTTAAAAGATGGGATTTTAATTTCCTTACAATGTAAGTTTATGCTAGAAATGGGATATTTCGAATATAAATATCCTAGTCTAACTGCATCACAACATTGTACAGGCATTACAGGTCAAAGCCATCTGATGTTGCATTTATCTAAAATAACACATGGCTCTTAAATCACTGCTTACAAATGAAGTGGTTATATTTCGAATACCTCAACTGAATTGAGGTCATCTGTTTTAGAATTGTATTACTGACTGTATACTTTTTTTTTTTTGTTCAGTTTGAAATCAAGCTAATTTTCTGTTAGCTTTTGCAAAAGTTACTTTATTTTAAAAATGCATATATACAGCACGCGCTTATGTTTAAGATTTAGATTTTTGTAATGGTAATTAATCTGTTTATATGTAAATAAAAGCCCATTAAAAAAATGTTCTTCATACAAAGAGCGTGCCATTTTAGCAGACTTGGATTAAACCACACAAAGCTTGAAATAATGCTTGACTTGAGAGTCAAGATTTTAAAAATTAAAATATCTATGACATAACGTATATGGTAGTTCTGCCGATGGTATTGAATTTGTCAATCAAAAATGGCCCTACTTAGTGCAAATTACTAGTCTTGTGGTGAATAAGTAAACCGTGCAATACACGGGGGGATTGTCTGCCATTGTAATTGATCAATAACTGAATTCTCTTCCGCTCTGGAATGGAGTTCTCTCTCTGATGACATCAGTTTGAAGGCTTGGGGACAATCCTCGTTAGGTCAAGACGTAAGGACTGCTGTTTCCGGGTCCATACCTCTACTCATTTCACTTGAGAATACTATCTTAACAGACATTTGAGTGCTATTTAATCAATATTACATATTTAAGCTAAGTGTTAAATGCTGTGCACACTACAGTACTGAGTCTCAGACACTAATATTTTAGCTGAATCATGGTCTAGCCATCTGGGTTCAATATGGAGATAACGGTTAGGGTTATAATTTTACAGTATTACATGACATCGTGGGTGTATATTAGCAGTTTGTTGTTTTCTTGGGGCACCCGGCAGAGCATTAGGTATACATTGCCCATGAAGCTGAAAAGATAATTCCACTTCTCAGAGTTTGTTCCAAAAGAGTTCTGCTTGAACACCCACTTCATTGAAGCACTGCTGATATTTTTCATGCCTCTTATGCAGTGAATTTATTGCTCCCTGAATGTTGGTAACTTCAAATGAGTAGCTTTTGTCCTTGAATCTCCAAATAGAATTGATCTTTAAATTGGTTTCCCACTATGCCTTGTTGACCGTCTTCTGGAACAGAGTGAGGAGGACTTGCTGGTTCAGGCATGATTTTAAATCAGTAGATAAAATTACAGTTTTCAAACTGCATTAATGCTGGCATCTTCCACTTTTTGACTTTTGGAATTTTCTACCTTCAAATGGGTTATTTCTGATGTGCTGTCACTTGGGCCCTACATGGGAAACACAAATAGGACCCATACAAGTTTGTCCCAGAGGGGCACATGATGGGTCCATAGTGGGCTGAAAGTGGGGCACTTGCAGATTTTCATTATGGGTTACATTAATTGGGGCTAAGGTGGGCCACATACAAACCTCTTATTGGGACCACATGGGTGACCACACTGAACCCACAAATAGCCCATATATGTGGTTTTTGTGGGACCACAGTGGGTCAGACCTGAACCCTATTTATATTTCTTAATTCTTCTTAAAAAAAATGTGCTAATATGTAATAAAACTATAAAATAAAGCTTTTTTTAATCTAATATCAGTTGTTTTTATGTGGTGCTCAATACATTTTAAATTACATGTAAAAAATATTTCAACCGTTAAGAAAATCACTCAATCTCTAAATATATATATATATATATATATATATATATATATGTCAAAAATTAAAAACAGGATAAAAATACTTGACCAGAACAGAATTAAATGGTGTTATTATTGGGCCTATGCAGAGTTCCCAGCTTTATACCAAAGAAAAACAGAAACGGCGATTACCTTAAAATACTACAAAAACATTCACAAGCATTAAAAAGCATGCATGGTTATAACAAAGCCATTCCAGTACTTCATATTTCTGTTTAAATTACAAAATTGTCACTTAAAGGGATAGTTATACTACTAAAGGTAATCTGAACTAGGGCTGCAGCTATCGAATATTTTAGTAATCGAGTATTCTAACGAACATAACATCGATTAATCGGATAAGAACAACTTGTTCTTTATTAAAGAGCAATACTAAATATAAAAAGAGAAAATAAGACGTCTCTTATAATGAACAAGTAATTTGTTTCCTTTTGAGAAAAATGAACCGTTTTATTGCTGAAATTGTATATATTAATAACTGTGAAAACTAAACCCATTTAGTGCATTTAATTGCCAAAATACAGTCAAAATACAAATCAATATCAAATTACATAAAAAGGGTAAACATTACACAAACTAAAACTAAGACATAAATCAAAATAATAGTAATAAAATATATGTATAATAAAACCTAAACATTGTGCATATTAACTTTCTAGTTTCAGCCTAACTACAGCGCAGGCATGACATAAGCCTTTACTGCGTTCTTAGAAAGCTTTGTGGCTTTTGTAAGAGGCAATAATTAGTGAACAGGAAGCTAACGATAAAAAAAAAAAAAAACTAGTCCATACACATACCATTTAGTAACACTTTTTTCAGAAACATGAATTTAAAGTTATTTGGAGAATAAACCCCCTTAAATGTCTCTCTGCATACTGGTTGGTGTGTTTTTGATTGTCTCCTTGTTATTAGTACTTGTTATCAGCCAAATAAAGTACGGACAATTTTGAACATACAGGGCAAGGTTTAATGGTAGAAATCTAATCAAATCAAATCACTTTTATTGTCACATCACCACAGCACAAGTGCCTTGGTGAGTGAAATTCTTAAGAGCGTGCTCCAGACAGTGCAAAAATAAAATAAAATTACATATTTACAGACTATAAAGAAGACAATGTGCAAAATACACATACATATACTCAGTACACATAGTGTACTATAAAGACATAGTTAGTTATCAACTACACATTATACACCGTATGTGCACATCTACATTATGTACACTATCTATACATTATGTAGTCTATACATAGTAATAATGTGAGGTGCAACAGATTATAAATTAACAGCAGATTGGTTGAGCAGCAGATAGTTGTGCAAAGGTGCAACAGATTATGCATATGCAGTGTCGTGGATGTGCATTGTATGGTGTCCAGTGATAGCAGATAGGTTGTGTTAGTGCAGTGTGTGCGTGTAGTCCAGTTGAACTGTGTTAAAGTGCAGTGCATGGCATGTTGTGTGAGTGGGAGTGTGATGTAGGTGAGTTATTTCTGACTGTTCATTAGCCTGATAGCCTGAGGGAAAAAGCTATCCCTCAGTCGGCTAGTGCGGGATCGGATGCTGCGGAAACGTCGCCCTGAGGGCAACAGAGAGAGCAGTCTGTGGGACGGGTGGCTGGAGTCTTTGATAATCCTCCGGGCTTTCCTTGTACACCGCCTGGTGTAGATATCCTGGAGGGAGGGAAGCTCACCTCCAACAATGTGGCGGGCAGTTCGCACGACCCTTTGCAGAGCCCTGCGGTTGCCAGCGGTGCTGTTTCCAAACTAGGCGGTGATACAGCCGGTCAGGATGCTCTCCACAGTGCAGGTGTAGAAGGACCTGAGGATTCTGGGGCTCGTTCCAAACTTCCTCAGCCCGTCTCAGGAAGAAGAGACGCTGATGTGCCTTCTTCAGCACTGCATCTGTGTGAGCAGACCATGTGAGATCCTCGGTGATGTGAGCCGAGGAACTTAAAACTGCTCACCCGCTCCACAGGTGTCTTGTCGATGGTGATGGGTGTGTGTTCTCTGCTCTGTCTCCTGTAATCCACCACCAGCTCCTTGGTCTTGTCGATGTTGAGTGAGAGGTGGTTCTCCTGACACCATTTAGTCAGGGTACTCACCTCCTCTCTGTAGGCCGTCTCATCGTTGTCGGTGATCAGCCCTATCCCCGTTGTGTCATCAGCAAATTTGACGATGACATTGGAGCTGTGTGTTGCTGTACAGTCGTGTGTGTACAGGGAGTACAGGAGTGGTCTGAGGACGCAACCCTGCGGTGCACCAGTGTTGAGGATCAGGGGAGATGATGTGTTGTTGCCCATTCTGACCACCTGACTTCTGCCTGTCAGGAAGTCCAGGATCCAGCCGCACAGAGATCTGTTCAGTCCTAGAGTCTGGAGCTTCGCAACCAGTGTGGCAGGCACTATGGTGTTAAATGCCGAACTATAATCCACGAACAGCATCCTCACATAGGTGTTCTTATTTTCCAGGTGGGAGAGAGCAGTGTGCAGGGTGAAGGCAATAGCATCGTCTGTGGAACGGTTACTGCGGTATGCAAATTGTAGTGGGTCCAGTGAAGCAGGCAGCACAGAGCAGATGTGTTCTCTGACGAGCTTCTCAAAACACTTGCTGAAGATGGGGGTCAGAGCAACGGGCCTCCAGTCATTCAAGCATGTGATTTTATTTTTCTTCGGTATGGGCACAATGGTGGATTTTTTGAAGCATGCAGGAACCACAGACAGAGAGAGGGACAGATTGAAAATATCTGTAAAAACCCTGGCTAGCTGGAAAGCGCATGCTTTGAGCACACGGCCTGGTATACCATCTGGGCCTACGGCTTTACGGATGTTCACCCGTTTGAAGGATCGGGTTACATCCGCGACAGAAAGCGTAAGTGGACTGACCTCTTCTGCAGCAGTCGTGTGAGCGCTCTCTGTGTGGGCGGTGTTATCTGCCTCGAAACGAGCATAAAAGGTGTTGAGCTCGTCCAGTAGAGAGGCGGCAATGTTCACAGTAGCTGGTTTATTCCCTTTAAAGCCTGTGATGTTGTTAATGCCCTGCTACATGCTTCTTGGGTTATTGTTGTTGAAGTGTTCTTCAACTTTGTTTTTATATGTTCGTTTGGCTGCTTTGATGGATCTCCTGAGATCGTTACTGGCTTGTTTCCGATCGTCAGTGTTTCCGGATTTAAAGGCAGATGTCCGCGCTGACAAGGCTGATCGAACATCGCTGTTAATCCACGATTTTTGGTTGGGGTAGATTGTTTTGGTCGGAACTACATCATCTATACACTTCCTGATGAAACACGTGACCGTATCTGAATACGCCTCTATGTCGCCATCAGACGCTGCCCGGAACATGTCCCAGTCCACGTGATCAAAACAGTCCTGTAGTATAGCGTCCGATTGGTCCGACCAGCATTGGACTGTCCTGAGGGCGGGTGCTTCACGTTTCAGTTTCTGCCTATAAGCAGGCAGGAGCAGAACGGAAGAGTGATCCGATTTGCCGAAGGGTGGGCGGGGGAGGGACTTGTATGCGTCCCGGAAATGGGAGTAACAATGGTCGAGTGTACGATCTCCACGCGTGTTGATGGTGACGTGTTGAAAGTATTTTGGAGCTATTGTTCTGAAGTTGGCTTTATTAAAGTCCCCCGTGATAACAAAAGCTGCATCTGGGTGCGTGGTTTCCTGCTCACTTATATTCCTGTACAGTTCCTTGAGTGCCTGGTCTGTGTTGGCTTGGGGGGGGATATAAACAGCCGTGATTATGATCGCTGTAAATTCCCTCGGTAGCCAGAATGGTCGACACAGAAGCGTATGAAATTCCAGATGAGGGGAGCAGAAGGATTTAATAGAGTGTATGTTCCTTTCATCACACCACAAGTTGTTAATATAGAAACAAACACCTCCACCTCTGCTTTTCCCTGTGAGCTCCTTTGTTCTATCCGAGCGGTGCACGGAGAAGCCCGTGAGCTCGATGGCTGAGTCTGGAACCATAGCAGACATCCAGGTTTCTGTGAGGCAAATAACGCAGCAGTCCCTTGTTTCTCGTTGGTATGAGATGCGCGCCCGCAATTCACAGAGTTTGTTATCCAGTGACTGAACGTTGGCCAGTAAAATGGTTGGAAGAGGATGTCGGAAAGCACGGCGTCTCATTCTGATGAGAACGCCAGCTCTTTTTCCTCTTTTTCCTCTTTTTCGGCGTCGGCGGCGTTTCCTCAATTGCGCGACCCAGACAAAAGGCTCTGATGCGGTGTCTGTGAAAAATCCACCGGCATTCAAAAACTCAAAGTCCGGTTTGCGTTGCGCGACGGAGGAACCAATGTTCAAAAGCGTGTCTCTATCGTAGACAGTTATACTAACAACATCTAACACGTAAAACAACAAAAAAACGAATAAAACATACGAAAAACTGCAAAGTTTTCCCGGAGCACGCAACACGGCTGCCATCCTCGGCGCCATCTTGAATAGATATAGAGACTCACATGATGTAATTACTTACAATTGTGCAAATTATGTGTGCAAATCAATGGTAGACAAAAATAGAACATATAAGTGTATAGGTATGTTTTTATACTGTACACAAGATAATCATATATCAAATTAGGTTGGAGGCAGAGATGCCATCGGCACTCAACTTTTTGCGTCAGGTAGTAAGGATCAGTTAATTGTTCATCATCAATGACAAAATTATATAAATTACGGTTCCTAAAAAAAGAGCTGAGATTATCTTGGTACTGTATATATTTGGTTTGCATCTGTTTCTCCGGCATGAAGCTTTAATCTGTCTTTATTGTACGGCTCTGTACACTTTTAGATAACTTCTTAATGCAACAATACCTTCATAATCGTGCCTCTGTGACGTCACACATAATAAACGCATACTGACTCAAAGACCGATTCTGAATTGTTTACAGCCTAGACAGTAGTAAATAGGGCTTGTATATAATCACTAAAAGCTGTCACTCACTTCAATTTATTGCAATCTCACAACGTTCCGTTATAATAAATAAAGCTCTCTGAACTGCAAATAATATCTTATTTACATCGTGTCGTGTGGCGTTTAGCATTGAGTGACTTCTGACTCCTAACCCTCCTTGAGGTGGCAGTCCTGGATTATTAATTTATATCTGTATTAATATCTTAATATTATATCTTATATTAACCATTTGCACACATGAGATCCGACTCGGCTCCTCCCGAACGCAGACACAGGTTTACAAGCCACATTTTCCTGCATTTTTCTGTCAATTTCTTGACTTTTCCCCCCTTATGAACAATACACGTTCATACATGATAAAAGGTCCTTGCGTTTTCTCGGTTTGACTGATTTGAGCATTCATAAACAACTCAAAACACAGGCATTTTGAACTTTTGCTACTGATTCCAAAGAAAAATCATTTTCTGCCCTCCAGCTGCATTTAGCACCACAGCAGTGACGTCATGTGCAAACAAAATGAAAAAAATGAAACCCTCAGATCCATATCAAGCTTTCTATTGGCTAGTTAAACTTTAGAACGTTCTCATTTGCTAATGCATAAACTCTACAGGCCCAGAGGAGAATCAAAGGCAATCAATTAAGCTGAAAGGGGAGGAGCCACCTAAATTCAAAGCTGTACTTAATGGCAAAGACAAGTACTGGTGGATATTGTGGTGTTGTGTTAGCATTTGTCAGGATGGGTTTTTTGCAAGGTGTGTTAGTGCTGGTTGTGATTGTGGTCTTTGATCTGAAGAATGCATGGGGCATTTTGAGATACAATCAAAGTCCAAGCAGCATGAAGCCACAGTCAGATCCAGCTTCCAGAGGTCCTCCTTTCTTCTCAAGGGTTCTGGAACCCTTTGCAAAAGGCTTCTCCGTTTCAGAGTCATGTCTCCAGAGGATTTGCACAAGAGCCTCTTGGTCTTCAGGAGAAGCAGGTGTTGCAGGGTCCAGTCAAGCCTTTGGACTGGAGGTTTCCCATCGTTCCAGAGGTGCAGAGCGAGGTGGCGGTGGACTTCCAGTTGAGGCAACCGGTGACTCCCAGTAGTGTAGCTGTTCAATGCGGTGAGAATCGGGTTCATGTGGAGGTACAGCAGGACTTGTTTAGCAATGGTCAGCTGATCCAGCCGTCTGGTCTGTCTTTGGGAGGCTGTCCTGTTGTTGGTTGGGTCCCTGGCTCCAGGGTGCTCTTCTTTGAGAATGAACTACACGACTGTAACAGTGTGTTGATGGTAGGAACTTAAATATTACTTTTTTTTTTTTTTAACCCTACTAAAAACAAAGGTTCTTTATTTGTATTAATGGTACCCTGACAGTTCTGTTCTTTAGTGGAAATCCGTTCTTAAGAATCTATCACTGAAAGGTTCCTTGAACCAAAACATATTGTAGAAGTTTGTTTAAATGTAATGTAGAATATTTTATTTAACAACTTAAATCTGTTCCAGATGACCGAGGATGAGCTTGTCTACACCTTTGCTCTTACCTACACACCTGAGGCGCTCGCTGGTACTCCGATTACTCGTGCTGATGGTGCAGTTGTTGGCGTTCAATGCCACTATCAAAGGTATGTGACTTTCAGCATTGTTTCTTGTTGTGCTGCAACTGAAATACCATTTATTTGATGCCTCCTTTAACCGCAGGTTTCATAATGTGAGCAGTAATGCCTTGAGGCCAACTTGGGTCCCTTACGCTTCAACGGAGGTTGGCGAGGAAGTCTTGCTGTTCTCCCTGAAGCTCATGATGGGTTGGTGCAGTTTTTATTCAGTCTGCCTTCTGAATTGGGCTGTTCCTAAACTGTTCTTCCTTGCAGATGACTGGTCCTATGAGAGGCCTTCACACTTGTATTTCCTGGGTGACATTATTAATATTGAGGCATCTGTAACGGTGTACAACCACGTCCCACTGCGTGTGTTTGTGGACCACTGTGTGGCCACTCAAGTACCTGATGTGACCGCTCTTCCGAGATATTCCTTCATTGAGAATCATGGGTAAGGTTGACGCTGTTGCATTTTCTCCCTGTAACCACTTTCTCACTGAGAACTAGGGCACATCAACTGTTATCAATGACTACAGGTTTGTGTTCCTCATTGAAAGTGCTTTTTTCCATCACTAAGTACCATTGGGTCATGGCACCTGATGGTTTGGCATTCTTGAGCAGCTCCTTAACTATTTTGTAACTGGTAAGGTCTAGTGACCTGATGCTGGAGTCAACATTGAGTTCTGTCACCACTTTTTATCAGGTGCCTTGTGGATGCCAAGGCTACAGCTTCCAGTTCACGCTTCATGCCTCAATCCCAGGAAGACAAGGTCCAGTTCCAGCTGGAGGCCTTCATGTTTCAGGAAGGAAACAGTCCTTCTGTATGTACGGAGTGAATTAATTTGCTACCCATCTTCTCTGGTGTTTTCTTTTTTGTTGTAAGCTGTGGTGTCTCTTGCAGATCTACTTGACGTGTATTCTGAAGGCCACTCTTGCTTCTGCACCAAGTGATGCTCTCCACAAATCCTGTTCCTTTGCCAATGGGTATGTTCATGCCATTTAAGAACATGTTGAAGGTGCAGGATCTCTAATTTTCTTTTTAAATCCTTTCAGATGGTTTGCTGCTGATGGAAACCACCAGGCTTGTGGTTGCTGTGACTCAACATGTGGTCCTGATGGTGGTATTGCTGCTTCTCCCTTTGGTGGTAAGTATCTGCTTTAAGATTGCTTTTGACATTTCAAGTGCAGTACTTCATTTTTATCTTTTCCTCTAGGCATTCAGTGGGTAGGCAAGGCCTCGCTCAGTCCTGTAATGGTTCAAGAGCGACCGAAGACTTTAGCTGGGTTTCAATAAATTGGAAAGATCTATTCTTGTTTCTGGTTTGGTTTTCTTTATTGAATGAATTGATTCGCGCATGTGCCGTAAGAGTGGGGAAACGGGTAGACAGACCTACTGTGAACTCCGTTTAAAAGTGGAGTACATTGCCCATGAAGCTATAAAGATAATTTCAATTTTGCTGACTGCCCTAAGCTGCGTCTCGCTCTCTCCTCTCGACAGCGAGTTTAATGCATCCACCTCTTGTCAGTCTGAATATCCAGGCGGGATTGCAGGTATTCTGCATAATTGTAATTTCCCCACATGTGGTGTGTGCTTTATTGTAACATGAGAACACAGTCATGTAATCGAGCGAGATCTCAAATAGGCCTAACTTCTACATCTGAACTGCTGTCCTCTCACTCTGATATAGCTTGTGCGCACTCAGACTGTTATCGCGGTCTCTCCGTGCTTCTATAGTAGAAAGTACTTCTCTTTGCTCTTAGATTTGAATGATAACTTTGTCAAAAGTTATCATTCAGAATAGATCCACGCCTGACTGATGAAAATGCTTTTGGAAATTGTATTGAGTACATGTCACGGTTCATGGGTTCCCGGTCCCGTCCTCACCGTGTCTTGTCTGTATGCGTGTGCGTATGTGTGAGCAGGTGTCTGTGGGTGTGTGTGATTGAGGCTAATTCGCTCCAGCTGAGAGTCATCACCATTGGGCTATATCAGTTCCTGTCACGCTCTCCCTCTTGTCAGATCCTTGCAGTTTGCGGTCGACGCGTTTACGAGGCGTTTCTGGTTCCCGCGATTCCTGAGCCCTGCTGCTTTCCTGGACTCCGATCGCCGGAGACTCGTCTGCCCATTGCTTCCTGCGCTACCCGCCTCAGCCCCTACGAGCTCCGTTTCTGCCTACGGAGCTCCGCTTCTGCCTACGGAAAGCTCCGCGTCTGCCTACGGAAGCTCCGCCCCTCTGCCTCGGAGCTCCGTTTTAGTTTCTCGCTGTGTATTACTTCTTGTAATAAACTCTCTTTTTCCGCAACTGAATCCTCCCGTCTTCACTGTGACAGTACAAGTGAAATGCACCAGAAAGTCTTTCAATTTAAAAGATGGGATTTTAATTTCCTTTCAATGTAAGTTTATGCTAGAAATGGGATATTTCGAATATAAATATCCTAGTCTAACTGCATCACAACATTGTACAGGCATTACAGGTCAAAGCCATCTGATGTTGCATTTATCTAAAATAACACATGCCTCTTAAATCACTGCTTACAAATGAAGTGGTTGTATTTCGAATACCTCAACTGAATTGAGGTCATCTGTTTTAGAATTGTATTACTGACTGTATACTTGTCGTGTTTTTTTTTTTTCAGTTTGAAATCAAGCTAATTTTCTGTTAGCTTTTGCAAAAGTTACTTTATTTTAAAAATGCATATATACAGCACGCGCTTATGTTTAAGATTTAGATTTTTGTAATGGTAATTAATCTGTTTATATGTAAATAAAAGCCCATTAAAAAAATGTTCTTCATACAAAGAGCGTGCCATTTTAGCAGACTTGGATTAAACCACACAAAGCTTGAAATAATGCTTGACTTGAGAGTCAAGATTTGAAATATTAAAATATCTATGACATAACGTATATGGTAGTTCTGCCGATGGTATTGAATTTGTCATAATCAAAAATGGCCCTACTTAGTGCAAATTACTAGTCTTGTGGTGAATAAGTAAACCGTGCAATACACGGGGGATTGTCTGCCATTGTAATTGATCAATAACTGAATTCTCTTCCGCTCTGGAATGGAGTTCTCTCTCTGATGACATCAGTTTGAAGGCTTGGGGACAATCCTCGTTAAGTCAAGACGTAAGGACTGCTGTTTCCGGGTGCATACCTCTACTCATTTCACTTGAGAATACTATCTTAACAGACATTTGAGTGCTATTTAATCAATATTACATATTTAAGCTAAGTGTTAAATGCTGTGCACACTACAGTACCGAGTCTCAGACACTAATATTTTAGCTGAATCATGGTCTAGCCATCTGGGTTCAATATGGAGATAACGGTTAGGGTTATAATTTTACAGTATTACATGACATCGTGGGTGTATATTAGCAGTTTGTTGTTTTCTTGGGGCACCCGGCAGAGCGTTAGGTATACATTGCCCATGAAGCTGAAAAGATAATTCCACTAATCAGAGTTTGTTCCAAAAGAGTTCTGCTTGAACACCCACTTCATTGAAGCACTGCTGATATTTTTCATGCCTCTTATGCAGTGAATTTATTGCTCCCTGAATGTTGGTAACTTCAAATGAGTAGCTTTTGTCCTTGAATCTCCAAATAGAATTGATCTTTAAATTGGTTTCCCACTATGCCTTGTTGACCGTCTTCTGGAACAGAGTGAGGAGGACTTGCTGGTTCAGGCATGATTTTAAATCAGTAGATAAAAGTACAGTTTTCAAACTGCATTAATGCTGGCATCTTCCACTTTTGGAATTTTCTACCTTCAAAATGGGTTATTTCTGATGTGCTGTCACTTGGGCCCTACATGGGAAACACAAATAGGACCCATACAAGTTTGTCCCAGAGGGGCACATGATGGGTCCATAGTGGGCTGAAAGTGGGGCACATGCAGATTTTCATTATATGGGTTACATTAATTGGGGCTAAGGTGGGCCACACACAAACTCTTATGGGGACCACATGGGTGACCACACTGAACCCACAAATAGCCCATATATGTGTTTTTTGTGGGACCACAGTGGGTCAGACCTGAACCCTATTTATATTAATTCTTCTTAAAAAAAAAATGTGCTAATATGTAATAACTCTTAAATAAAGCTTTTTTCAAATCTAATATCAGTTGGTTTTATGTGGTGCTCAATACATTTTAAATTACATGTAAAAAATATTTCAACCGTCTCTAAACTAAAAAATATTTCTACTCAATCTCTAAACACTCTTTATATATATATAATGTCAAAAATTAAAAACAGGATAAAAATACTTGACCAGAACAGGATTAAATGGTGTTATTATTGGGCCTATGCAGAGTTCCCAGCTTTATACCAAAAAACCCAAAGAAAAACAGAAACGGCGATTACCTTAAACATTCACGAGCATTAAAAAGCATGCATGGTTATAACAAAGCCATTCCAGTACTTCATATTTCTGTTTAAATTACAAAATTGTCACTTAAAGGGATAGTTCTACTACTAAAGGTAATCTGAACTAGGGCTGCAGCTATCGAATATTTTAGTAATCGAGTATTCTAACGAACATAACATCGATTAATCGAGTAAACAGATAAGAACAACTTTTTCTTTATTAAAGAGCAATACTAAATATACAAGATAAAATAAGACGTCTCTTAAAATTAACAAGTAAATTGTTTCCTTTTGAGAAAAATTAACAGATTTATTGCTGAAATTGTATATATTAATAACTGGGAAAACTAAACCCATTTAGTGCATTTAATTGCCAAAATATTTTCAAAATACAAATATATACAAATCAATATTAAATTACTTAAAAAGGGTAAACATTACACAAACTAAAACTAAGACATAAATCAAAATAATAGTAATAAAATATATATATAATAAAATCTAAACATTGTGCATATTAACTTTCTAGTTTCAGCTTAACTACAGCGCAGGCATGACATAAGCCTTTACTGCGTTCTTAGAAAGCTTTGTGGCTTTTGTAAGAGGCAATAATTAGTGAACAGGAAGCTAACGTGTAAAAAAAAAACTAGTCCATACACATACCATTTAGTAACACTTTTTTCAGAAACATGGATTTAAAGTTATTTGGAGAATAAACCCCCTTAAATGTCTCTCTGCATACTGGTTGGTGTGTGTGTGTGTGTGTGTGTGTGTGTGTGTGTGTGTGAGAGAGAGTGTAGTGCATCCGTGCGTGTCTGTGTGTCTTTGTGTTGTGTGGTGTGTTTGGGTGTGAGAGAGAGTGTAGTGTGTGTGTTCGTGTTCGTGTTCGTTTAAAAGAGCATGTGGTTGCAAACAGTGCTCTGTGTGTAGTTCCATTAAATGGTAGGGATGGAGGAGATGGTCAGCTTCACACTGAAGGCCGGAGGAGATGCTCAGCTACACACTGAAGGCCGGAGGAGATGCTCAGCTACACACTGAAGGCCGGAGGAGATGCTCGGCTACACACTGAAGGCCGGAGGAGATGCTCAGCTACACACTGAAGGCCGGAGGAGATGCTCAGCTACACACTGAAGGCCGGAGGAGATGCTCGCCACACACTGAAGGCCGGAGGAGATGCTCAGCGCTACACACTGAAGGCCGGAGGAGATGCTCGGCCACACACTGAAGGCCGGAGGAGATGTTCGGCTACACACTGAAGGCCGGAGGAGATGCTCGGCTACACACTGAAGGCTGGAGGAGATGCTCAGCTACACACTGAAGGCCGGAGGAGATGCTCAGCTTCACACTGAAGGCCGGAGGAGATGCTCGGCTACACACTGAAGGCTGGAGGAGATGATATATCTATACAGATATACCAAAATTGGGAACCTCTATTACTTGGATTCTCAACTCTGGTCCTTGAGGTCCACTTTACGGCGGTTGGAGCTAAATTCTATAGGAATTGGACATAAAGGTTTTATTGCCTTATGCTGCTTTTCATGTCAGACATAAGGAAAATTCTCACTTCATTTTAAATACTTATTTTAACCTCACGCACCTCATATTGGATCTGCCTGCACAAACACTGTCTTGGACAACTGTGACGGGACAAAATTGGATACAGTATAGTAATGATTGTCTGCTTTGAGATTTCCACAGAGAAACCAATCAGTGTGAAAGTGTGTGTCAGAATGTCTTCTACCTACAAGCACTATTTAGTATTTGACATTCATCTAGCACTTCTAAGAATCCATGCAGAAAGGGTCATCAGAAATGTTTGGCAGAAGCATCAAATAATCATCTTAATGTATTCAGCTTTCTTTGTAGTACTTACACTGTGTCCACTTAAGAAAACAGTGTGCTGATTATTCCTCAAGCTTGCCACATCTTCTGTTATGCATTTTGAAACTGATTTTAACACATTGTTGCATTAATAAAAAAGTATGTATAATGCCATTTTCATGAATGTGTTTTTGATTGTCTCCTTGTTATCAGCCAAATAAAGTACAAACAATTTTGAACATACAGGGCAAGGTTTAATGGTAGAGACTCACATGATGTAATTACTTACAATTGTGCAAATTATGTGTGCAAATCAATGGTAGACAAAAATAGAACATATAAGTGTATAGGTATGTTTTTATACTGTACACAAGATAATCATATATCAAATTAGGTTGGAGGCAGAGATGCCATCGGCACTCAACTTTTTGCGTCAGGTAGTAAGGATCAGTTAATTGGTCATCATCAATGACAAAATTATATAAATTACGGTTCCTAAAAAGAGAGCTGAGATTATCTTGGTACTGTATATACTTGGTTTGCATCTGTTTCTCCGGTATGAAGCTTTAATCTGTCTTTATTGTACGGCTCTGTACACTTTTACACTTCATAATCGTGCCTCTGTGACGTCACACATAATAAACGCACGTGACTGACAAAGACCGATTCTGAATTGTTTACAGCCTAGACAGTAGTAAATACGGCTTGTATATAATCACTAAAAAGCTGTCACTCACTTCTGTTTATTGCAATCTCACAACGTTCCGTTATAATAAATAAAGCTCTCTGAACTGCAAATAATATCTTATTTACATTGTGTCTACGTGTGGCGTTTAGCATTGAGTGACTTCTGACTCCTAACCCTCCTTGAGGTGGCAGTCCTGGATTATTTATTTATATCTGTATTAATATCTTAATATTATATCTTATATTAACCATTTGCACACATGAGATCCGACTCGGCTCCTCCCGACCGCAGACACAGGTTTACAAGCCACATTTTCCTGCATTTTTCAGTCAATTTCTTGACTTTTCCCCCCTTATGAACAATACACTTTCATACATGATAAAAGGTCCTTGCGCTTTCTCGGTTTGACTGATTTGAGCATTCATAAACAACTCAAAACACAGGCATTTTGAACTTTTGCTACTGATTCCTAAGAAGAAAAATCATTTTCTGCCCTCCAGCTGCATTTAGCACCACAGCAGTGACGTCATGTGCAAACAAAATGAAAAAAATGAAACCCTCAGATCCATATCAAGCTTTCTATTGGCTAGTTAAACTTTAGAACGTTCTCATTTGCTAATGCATAAACTCTACAGGCCCAGAGGAGAATCAAAGGCAATCAATTAAGCTGAAAGGGGAGGAGCCACCTAAATTCAAAGCTGTACTTAATGGCAAAGACAAGTACTGGAGGGTATTGTGGCGTTGTGTCAGCATTTGTCAGGATGGGTTTTTTGCAAGGTGTGCTGGTTGTGATTGTGGTCTTTGATCTGAAGAATGCATGGGGCATTTTGAGATACAATCAAAGTCCAAGCAGCATGAAGCCACAGTCAGATCCAGCTTCCAGAGGTCCTCTTTCTTCTCAAGGGTTCTGGAACCCTTTGCAAAAGGCTTCTCCGTTTCAGAGTCATGACTCCAGAGGTTTTGCACAAGAGCCTCTTGGTCTTCAGGAGAAGCAGGTGTTGCAGGGTCCAGTCAAGCCTTTGGACTGGAGGTTTCCCATCGTTCCAGAGGTGCAGAGCGAGGTGGCGGTGGACTTCCAGTTGAGGCAACCTGTGACTCCCAGTAGTGTAGCTGTTCAATGCGGTGAGAATCGGGTTCATGTGGAGGTACAGCAGGACTTGTTTAGCAATGGTCAGCTGATCCAGCCGTCTGGTCTGTCTTTGGGAGGCTGTCCTGTTGTTGGTTGGGTCCCTGGCTCCAGCGTGCTCTTCTTTGAGAATGAACTACACGACTGTAACAGTGTGTTGATGGTAGGAACTGTTAAATATTACTGGATTTTTTTTTTTTAACACTACTAAAAACAGGTTATTTATTGGTATTAATGGTACCCTGACAGTTTCTGTTCTTTAGTGGAAAAATTTCTTAAGAATTGATCACTGAAAGGTTTTTTTTTGAACCAAGGTGGTTCCATATTGTAGAAGTTTATCACTTTTAGAAGTTTGTAATGTAGAACATTTTATTTAACAACTTAAATCTGTTCCAGATGACCGAGGATGAGCTTGTCTACACCTTTGCTCTTACCTACACACCTGAGGTGCTCGCTGGCACTCCGGTTACTCGTGCTGATGGTGCAGTTGTTGGCGTTCAATGCCACTATCAAAGGTATGTGACTTTCAGCATTGTTTCTTGTTGTGCTGCAACTGAAGACCATTTATTTGATGCCTCTTTAACCGCAGGTTTCATAATGTGAGCAGTAATGCCTTGAGGCCAACTTGGGTCCCTTACGCTTCAACGGAGGTTGGCGAGGAAGTCTTGCTGTTCTCCCTGAAGCTCATGATGGGTTGGTGCAGTTTCTTTCTTCAGTCTGCCTTATGAATTAGGCTGTTCCTAAACTGTTCTTCCTTGCAGATGACTGGTCCTATGAGAGGCCTTCACACTTGTATTTCCTGGGTGACATTATTAATATTGAGGCATCTGTGACGGTGTACAACCACGTCCCACTGCGTGTGTTTGTGGACCACTGTGTGGCCACTCAAGTACCTGATGTGACCGCTCTTCCGAGATATTCCTTCATTGAGAATCATGGGTAAGGTTGATGCTATAGTGTTGCGTTTTCTCCCTGTAACCACTTTGTCACTGAGAACTAGGGCAAGTCAACTGTTATCAATGACTAGAGGTTAGCTTTCCTCATTGTAAGTGCTTTTTCCATCACTAAGAACCATTGGGTCATGGCACCTTGATGGTTTGGCATTCTTGAAGCAGCTCCTTAACTATTTTGTAACTGTTAAGGTCTAGTGACCTTGATGCTAGTCAACATTGCGTTCTGTCACCACTTTTTATCAGGTGCCTTGTGGATGCCAAGGCTACAGCTTCCAGTTCACGCTTCATGCCTCAATCCCAGGAAGACAAGGTCCAGTTCCAGCTGGAGGCCTTCATGTTCCAGGAAGGAAACAGTCCTTCTGTACGTACGGAGTGTTTAATGAATTTGCTTTCTCTGTCTGCTTTGGTTTCGTGATCTCTTACCTGTGGTGTCTCTTGCAGATCTACTTGACGTGTATTCTGAAGGCCACTCTTGCTTCTGCACCAAGTGATGCTCTCCACAAATCCTGTTCCTTTGCCAATGGGTATGTTCATGCGGTTTAAGAACACGTTGAAGGTGCAGGATCTCTAATTTTCTTTTTAAATCCTTGCAGATGGTTTGCTGCTGATGGAAACCACCAGGCTTGTGGTTGCTGTGACTCAACATGTGGTCCTGATGGTGATATTGCTGCTTCTCCCTTTGGTGGTAAGTAGCTGCTTTAAGGTTGCTTTTGACATTTCAAGTGCATTGCTTTATTTATTTTTTCCTCTAGGCATTCAGTGGGTAGGCAAGGCCTCGCTCAGTCCTGTAATGGTTCAAGAGCGACCGAAGACTTTAACTGGGTTTCAATAAATGTGAAAAACCTATATTGTTTCTGGTTTGATTTTCTTAAACCAATTCTGATTCAAGCATGTGGGGTAAAAGGTAGTCCTACTGTACCTATTCTCTTCCCAGAAGGACAGGCTCTTTTCTCGGTAGGGAAATACAAATTTACTTTTAAAGGCAGACCTACTGTGAGCTCTGTTTGAAGTGTGGTTTAAAAGTGGAATACGTTGCCCATGAAGCTATAAAGATCGTTCCACTAATCCGAGTTTTTTCCAAAAGAGCTCTGCTTGAACACCCGTTTCCTAGAAGCACTGCTGATATTTTTCATGTCTCTTATGCTGTGACTTTATTGCTCCCTATATGTTGGTCAGAACTGAGTCTCATTTATATTTCTTAAAATAATGCTGAAGTGCAATAACTCTACAAAGCTATTTTTATTTTACCCAATATCAGTATTTTGTGTTAAATGCATTTTAAGAGATTTAAACAATCTCAAGTTTTATTTTATTGGGTTAAGCAGGATAAAAATACTTGACCAGGAAATGCAGACTTAGCTTCATACCTGACAAGGTGAGTACTAAAACATTCACGAGCATTAAAAAGCATGAATGTTTATAAATGAGCTGTGCCAGTATTTCACATTTCTGCCTAAATTACAAAACTTTCACTTAAAAGGATGGTTATATTAATAAAGTTAATATGAACTAGGGCTGTAGCTATTGACTATTTTAGTAATCGAGTATTCTGCTGACCATTCCATCGATTAATCACGCAGATAAGAACACCTTTTCTTAAAGAGCAATACTAAATATGCAAGAGAAAATAATCCAGGTCAAGTAATTTGTTTCCTTTTCAGACAAACAACAGCTTTATGGCTGAAGTTACATATATTAATAACTGAGAACTAAACCCATTTAGTGTTTAATTGCCAAAATACATAAATTAATATCTAATTACTTAAAAATATATAATAAATTAAACTCACCTAAATAAAAGTCACAAAAAAATACATGTATATTAAAATATAGTGCTACTTTCAAGTTTCATCCTAGCAGCTTTAAAAAATAATTTTCATAATTTTAGTAGTATGTACATTCTGCTGAACAATAGTAATATACACTCACGGCCACTTTATTAGGTACACTTGCTAGTACCGGGTTGGACCCCCTTTTGCCTTCAGAACTGCCTTAATTCTTCGTGGCATAGATTCAACAACTGTCCTGAACCGTTGAGACAAGGCAGGATGGATCCATGCTTTCATGTTCTTTACACCAAATTTTGACCCTACCATCTGAATGTCGCAGCAGAAATCAAGACTCATCAGACCAGACAATGTTTTTTCAATCTATTGTCCAGTTTTGGTGAGTCTGTGTGAATTGTATCCTCCGTGTGCTGTTCTCAGCTGACAGGAGCGGCACCCGGTGTGGTCTTCTGCTGCTGGAGCCCATCTGCTTCAAGGTTCGACGTGTTTACATTTAATCATTTTGCAGACGATTTTAACCAAAGCGACTTACAATTGGGGAATACATAAAGCGATTCATCTTGAAGAGGCAAACAGACAGATGAAGTGCTCGTAACACAGTTTCAGGCATTGTTCAAATAAGTTCAAGCTAGCAAGGGAAGGAGAGAAAGATAAATATATTTATTTTTTTATGATGAAGTCAAGTAAGTGTCGAAAGAGATGAGATTTCAGTTGTTGCTTGAAGATTGACAGGGATCCAGCCTTCTGGATGGGGGATCATTCCACCAGCCGAACGTGATGAAGAGAATGTTCTGGAGAGTGATTTTGACCCTCTCTGTGATGGTACCACGAGGCGTCGCTCACTAGCAGATCTCAGACTTCTGGAGGGGATGGAGATTCATAATAGTGAGTGGAAGTAGGCGAGTGCTGAGCCTGTGGTTGTTATATATGCAATATACAGTGGGGCAAATAAGTGTTTGATACACTGCCGATTTTTCAAGTTTTCCCTCTTACAAAGAATGGAGAGATCTGTAATTTTCATCATAGGTACACCCCAACTGTGAGAGACAGAATCTAAAAATCCAGAAAATCACATTTTATGCTTTTTAAATCATTAACTTCAATTTTATTGCATGAAATAAGTATGTGATCACCTACCTAAAATCTCTTTTGGAGATTATCCCCTGGATGCAAAATGCGTACACTCTTCTGTATCAGCCGGGCCACAAGAGTGTGCTGTTTGCATTGAAATCAGAGAGTAAATTGGTGAAGAAGACTCATCCCTGTGTCAAGGCTAAAGGCTGTGCGAGGAAAAGGCCAGTTAGCACAGCTTGACTCAGAAACTGAGTGTTTGCTCACATATTAATGTAGCTTTATAGATTGCAAACATCATTAGAATAAAACATATAAAGAGATAAAAAAGTTGAAAATTAAAGTTAACTTACCACACTCTTGTGAGCTTTCATCTTCACAATAAATCCGTCATGGTGCCATGCCATCACATGGGGAGATGTTTGGTATTACCTAAAACTTAGTAACACCTAAAGTGCAACACATTACACTCTCTGTGCTGTCTGTTTTAGGGTAATGGACATTAATAAATCAGAAATTATTTTTAATCACAATTTTTGATACTTTACTACATGTTAGGTGTAGATAATGGTAAGTATTATTCATGCAACAATGCTTATTACTGTAATAGCTTAAGTATTGCTATATGTATGATAATAAGAACTTTGTCTGTTGTTCTAATCAATGAATGTTTTAGCATGATTGTTGCAAAAGGTCATGGGCGTAACCACCATATACTTTGGGGGGGGACGTGTCCCCCCCAATGTTGGAAAAATACCAATCTGTCCCCCCCAATAATAGGCCTATTATATTGTAATATGTGACATATGATATGCCCTCCTTTTATAAACCCTGGTTGTAGCCTAGTGGATCTGTTGTTATTTCCGATTTACTTTCAATTTAGGAAAAACAAGGGAAACAAAACTGTGTGACCACCCCCTCGATTGTACACTTGGTTGAGCCTCGTAAACGCCGCGCGGCGCATCGTTGAAAAACGCTCAGTCCAACTGGCACTGGTGCTTAAATTAAATGAAGGTAGGAGCTAAAAGAAAGAAGCAGGACGAACAGGCGGACATTCGCCTTTTTTTTTCAGACGGTAAGCAAGTAGACACCTAAAAAGTAGTGCCATGGTCAAAAATACCGCGGCAATTTTTGAATAAATGTGAAAAAATATCACGTTTAAATGGCTCAGTATTATAGCTAGGTAGCTAGCACGATACCCTGAAAATAGTCTGAATAATGAACTGCTGGAGTCACAGACCAAGGAGTTCCCGCACTTCCCACTCCATTGATAAGCCTCTATTCATTCGTTGATGGCCTGGCCTGTTTGTTTTTACGATCTGATCCGCGACTGAACTTATCTGGGGGAAAAAATATCTGGGGGAGGGCTCACATTTGGACCCCCCCAATATCTATACCATGGTTACGCCCCTGCAAAAGGTTAACTAGCAAACTGAATGCATAGTATTCTTCATGACCACTGTTTGCATATTTTATTCAGTCACCTATTAGGTTTATGCTCCCCACAAAGACGCGTATAATCACTGGATCTGGCAACACGGTGGAGGCTGCGCCAGTGCCCTCACTAGCAACTTTCTCTCAAGCCTCGTTCAGTGACCAAATAGCTGTCTGACTTACACATCTGACACATTTGCCCACAAAGATTACATGTTTTTATCTATTATGAAACAGATGTGCCTGTATGCACTTACTTTAAAAGCTTTTTTAATTTTTTTAAGTTGAAATGTTATATGGGCGATTGCGTTACACGCAGAAACATTCGAGCATAAACTTGTTTTGTAATGATTTTATCCGTGATTTTATAAATAAAACAACCTACTGAAAGTTTGCTGGTTAACTGACAACATTTTCATGTTTAATTAACTATTTAGCTAAGATAGTTCAATCGTGACAGGCTTCGTTATGTTTCATTAGTGTCGACTCTGCTCTGCCATTACTGAATTTTCAAATATATATATAAAAAAATAGAATTAAATAAAAGCAGCAGTAATTCGTCTAATATAAAATTAAATATGAATATGTTACCTTGATAGATAAGATAGTTTATCCATTGACACTGAGTTGGCTGACCATGTTAAAGTGGCGAGTACCAACCAAACCGTTGTTGTTGTTGTTTTGTTTGTTTAAAAATACCCTTTAAGATTACTTATTTCAAAAAAATTAATGAGATTATTTATAAAGTAAATGGTCTTGGATTGTACTATTATGATATAATTCTTCATGATATAAAAAACACATTAAATACTTACCATTAAATTAATTTATTTAAGTGAATTACCCATAATTGCATATAAATAAATAAATTGCAAAATAACAATTGAAAAAAATATTATTAACTATAAATATATCCTAATATAGCCCAAATGGCCAAATTTTGGCCAGAAGCAACCATTTAAAGTTAAAAACATCTTAATGATGGATTAGTTTATTTACAAATACAGCTTTTCCCTTCACAAGACAATAATTAACGTGAATTACTTGTGGATTGTTTTTATCAGCCGTTTGGACGTTCATTCTGGTGTCACCCATTCACTGCAGATGATCCACTGGTGATCAAGTGATGTAATGCTACATTTTTCCAGAGCTGTTCTAATAATAAACTAAAATCTCTTAAAAGAAATTATGAAAGATCTCTATTATTTGTGTGATCTTGGGTGCTTTTTAATCACAAAACAAAGACAAACTGTCGAAATGTAATTGTAAACTTGTGAATGAGTGTAGATGAACCCCTCAGATTCATATCAAGCTTTCTATTGGCTAGAGACACTTTAGAACCTTCTCATTTGCTAATGCATAAACTCTACAGGCCCAGAGGAGAATCAAAGGCAATCAATTAAGCTGAAAGGGGAGGAGCCACCTAAATTCAAAGCTGTACTTAATGGCAAAGACAAGTACTGGAGGCTATTGTGGTGTTGTGTCAGCACTTGTCAGGATGGGTTTTTTGCAAGGGGTGTTAGTGCTGGTTGTGATTGTGGTATTTGATCTGAAGAATGCATGGGGCATTTTGAGATACAATCAAAGTCCAAGCAGCATAAAGCCACAGTCAGATCCAGCTTCCAGAGGTCCTCTTTCTTCTCAAGGGTTCTGGAACCCTTTGCAAAAGGCTTCTCCATTTCAAAGTCATGACTCCAGAGGTTTTGCACAAGAGCCTCTTGGTCTTCAGGAGAAGCAGGTGTTGCAGGGTCCAGTCAAGCCTTTGGACTGGAGGTTTCCCATCGTTCCAGAGGTGCAGAGCGAGGTGGCGGTGGACTTCCAGTTGAGGCAACCTGTGACTCCCAGTAGTGTAGCTGTTCAATGCGGTGAGAATCGGGTTCATGTGGAGGTACAGCAGGACTTGTTTAGCAATGGTCAGCTGATCCAGCCATCTGGTCTGTCTTTGGGAGGCTGTCCTGTTGTTGGTTGGGTCCCTGGCTCCAGGGTGCTCTTCTTTGAGAATGAACTACACGACTGTAACAGTGTGTTGATGGTAAGAACTTAAATATTACTGGAGATTTTTTTTTGCTTGTACACTACTAAAAATCAAGGTTCTTTATTTGTATTAATGGTACCCTGACAGTTGCTTGCTTTATAGTGCAAAACTGTTCTTAAGAATTTATCACTGAAAGATTCTTTGAACCAAAAGTGGTTCTATGGCCTGGCTGCCAAAACATCTTTTAGAAGTTTATTTTTAAGTGTAAAGTAGAACCTTTTAGTTAACAACTTAAATCTGTTCCAGATGACCGAGGATGAGCTTGTCTACACCTTTGCTCTTACCTACACACCTGAGGCGCTCGCTGGTACTCCGGTTACTCGTGCTGATGGTGCAGTTGTTGGTGTTCAATGCCACTATCAAAGGTAAGTGACTGTATGTGACTTTCAGCATTGTTTCTTGTTGTGATGCAACTGGAAGACCATTTATTTGGTACATCTTTGAACCGCAGGTTTCATAATGTGAGCAGTAATGCCTTGAGGCCAACTTGGGTCCCTTACGCTTCAACGGAGGTTGGCGAGGAAGTCTTGCTGTTCTCCCTGAAGCTCATGATGGGTTGGTGCAGTTTCTTTATTCATTCTGCCTTATGAATTAGGCTGTTCCTAAACTGTTCTTCCTTGCAGATGACTGGTCCTATGAGAGGCCTTCACACTTGTATTTCCTGGGTGACATGATTAATATTGAGGCATCTGTGACGGTGTACAACCACGTCCCACTGCGTGTGTTTGTGGACCACTGTGTGGCCACTCAAGTACCTGATGTGACCGCTCTTCAGAGATATTCCTTCATTGAGAATCATGGGTAAGGATGATGCTATAGTGTTGGCTTGTTCTTGCGTTTTCTCCCTGTAACCACTTTGTCACTGAGAACTAGGGCAAGTCAACTGTTATCAATGACTAGAGGTTTGCGTTCCTCATTGAAAGTGCTTTTTTCCATCACTAAGTACCATTGGGTCATGGCACTTGATGGTTTGGCATTCTTGAGCAGCTCCTTCACTATTTTGTCCCTGGTAAGGTCTAGTGACTTGATGCTAGAGTCAACATTGAGTTCTGTCACCACTTTTATCAGGTGCCTTGTGGATGCCAAGGCTACAGCTTCCAGCTCACGCTTCATGCCTCAATCCCAGGAAGACAAGGTCCAGTTCCAGCTGGAGGCCTTCATGTTCCAGGAAGGAAACAGTCCTTCTGTACGTACGGAGTGTTTAATGAATTTGCGTTCTCTTCTGTCTGCTTTGGTTTTGTAGTCTCTTACCTGTGGTGTCTCTTGCAGATCTACATGACGTGTATTCTGAAGGCCACTCTTGCTTCTGCACCAAGTGATGCTCTCCACAAATCCTGTTCCTTTGCTAATGGGTATGTTTATGCGGTTTAAGAACACGTTGAAGGTGCAGGATCTCTAATTTTCTTTTTAAATCCTTGCAGATGGTTTGCTGCTGATGGAAACCACCAGGCTTGTGTTTGCTGTGACTCAACATGTGGTCCTGATGGTGGAATTGCTGCTTCTCCCTTTAGTGGTAAGTAGCTGCTTTAAGGTTGCTTTTGACATTTCAAGTGCAGTACTTCATTTGTATCTTTTCCTCTAGGCATTCAGTGGGTAGGCAAGGCCTCGCTCAGTCCTGTAATGGTTCAAGAGAGACCGAAGACTTTAGCTGGGTTTAAATAAATTGGAAAGATCTATTGTTTCTGGTTTGGTTCTTTATTGAATAAATTGATTCGCGCATGTGCCGTAAGAGTGGGGAAACGGGTAGACAGACCTACTGTGAACTCCGTTTAAAAGTGGAGTACATTGCCCACGAAGCTATAAAGATCATTTCAATTTTGCTGATCGACAGTGAGTTTAACGCATCCACCTCTCATCAGAGTCTGAATATCCATGCGGGATTGCAGGTATTCTGCATAATTGTAATTATTTCCCCACATGTGGTGTGTGCTTTATTGTAACTTAAGAACACGGTTATGTAATCGAGCGATCTCAAATAGGCCTAACTTCTACATCTGACCTGCTGTCCTCTCACTCTGATATAGCTTGTGCACACTCAGACTGTTATCGCGATCTCTCCATGCTTCTATAGTAGAAAGCATTTCTCTTTTGCTCTTAGATTTGAATGATAACTTTGTCAAAAGTTATCATTCAGAATAGATCCACGCCTGACTGATGAAAATGCTTTTGGAAATTGTATTGAGTACAAGTGAAATGCACCAGAAAGTCTTTCAATTTAAAAGATGGGATTTTAATTTCCTTACAATGTAAGTTTATGCTAGAAATGGGATATTTCGAATATAAATATCCTAGTCTAACTGCATCACAACATTGTACAGGCATTACAGGTCAAAGCCATCTGATGTTGCATTTATCTAAAATAACACCTGGCTCTTAAATCACTGCTTACAAATGAAGTGGTTCTATTTCGAATACCTCAACTGAATTGAGGTCATCTGTTTTAGAATTGTATTACTGACTGTATACTTGTCTTTTTTTTTTTATGTTCAGTTTGAAATCAAGCTAATTTTCTGTTAGCTTTTGCAAAAGTTACTTTATTTTAAAACCGCATATATACAGCACGCGCTTGTTTTAGATTTTTGTAATGGTAATTAATCTGTTTATATGTAAATAAAAGCCCATTAAAAAAATGTTCTTCATACAAAGAGCGTGCCATTTTAGCAGACTTGGATTAAACCACACAAAGCTTGAAATAATGCTTGACTTGAGAAAGTTAAGATTTTAAATATTAAAATATCTATGACATAACGTATATATGGTAGTTCTGCGATGGTATTGAATTTGTCAATCAAAAATGGCCCTACTTTAGTGCAAATTGCTAGTCTTGTGGTGAATAAGTAAACCGTGCAATACACGGGGATTGTCTGCCATTGTAATTGCTCGATAACTGAATTTTTCCGCTTCTGAATGGAGTTCTCTCTCTGATGACATCAGTTTGAAGGCTTGGGGACAATCCTCGTTAAGTCAAGAAGTAAGGACTGCTTGTTTCCGGGTCCGTACACTCTACTCATTTCACTTGAGAATACTATCTTAACAGACATTTGAGTGCTATTTAATCAATATTACATATTTAAGCTAAGTGTTAAATGCTGTGCACACTACAGTACTGAGTCTCAGACACTAATATTTTAGCTGAATCACGGTCTAGCCATCTGGGTTCAATATGGAGATAACGGTTAGGGTTATAATTTTACAGCATTACATGACATCGTGGGTGTATATTAGCAGTTTGTTGTTTTCTTGGGGCACCCGGCAGAGCTCTAGGTATACATTGCCCATGAAGCTGAAAAGATAATTCCACTTCTCAGAGTTTGTTCCAAACGAGTTCTGCTTGAACACCCACTTCATTGAAGCACTGCTGATATTTTTCATGCCTCTTATGCAGTGAATTTATTGCTCCTTATATGTTGGTAACTTCAAATGAGTAGCTTTTGTCCTTGAATCTCCAAATAGAATTGATCTTCTTTAAATTGGTTTCCCACAATGCCTTGTTGACCGTCTTCTGGAACAGAGCGGGGACTTGCTGGTTCAGGCATGATTTTAAATCAGTAGATAAAATTACAGTTTTCAAACTGCATTAATGCTGGCATCTTCCACTTTTTGACTTTTGGAATTTTCTACCTTCAAATGGGTTATTTCTGATGTGCTGTCACTTGGGCCCTACATGGGAAAACACAAATAGGACCCATACAAGTTTGTCCCAGAGGGGCACATGATGGGTCCATAGTGGGCTGAAAGTGGGGCACATGCAGATTTTCCTTATATGGGTTACATTAATTGGGGCTAAGGTGGGCCACATACAAACCTCTTATGGGGACCACATGGGTGACCACACTGAACCCACAAATAGCCCATATATGTGGTTTTTGTGGGACCACAGTGGGTCAGACCTGAACCCTATTTATATTTCTTAATTCTTCTTAAAAAAAATGTGCAAATATGTAATAACTCTTAAATAAAGTTTTTTTTTTATCTAATATCAGTAGATTTTATGTGGTGCTCAATACATTTTAAATTACATGTAAAAAATATTTCAACCGTTAAGAAAATCACTTCTACTCAATCTCTAAACACTCTATATATATATATATATATATAATGTCAAAAATTAAAAACAGGATTAAATGGTGTTATTATTGGGCCTATGCAGAGTTCTCGGCTTTATACCTAAAAAAACAGTAAAGAAAGAAAAACAGAAACGGCGATTACTTTACAATACTACTAAAACATTAACGAGCATTAAAAAGCATGCATGGTTATAAAAAGCCATTCCAGTATATTTATTTTTAAATTACAAAATTGTCCATAATTATATTAAAGGTATTCTGACATAGGCTGCCATCGAAATCGAGTAAACAGATAAGAACAACTTTTTCCTTATTTCTTTCCTTATGCAAGAAAATAATCCAGGTCAAGTAATTTGTTTCCTTTTCAGACAAACAACAGCTTTATGGCTGAAGTTACATATATTAATAACTGAGAACTAAACCCATTTAGTGTTTAATTGCCATAATGCATTAAAAATGCAAATACATAAAATTAATATCAAATTACTTACAAAAAAAATTAAAATTCAACTAAAACCTAAATAAGAGTCACAAAAAAATACATATATAATAATATATATATAGTGCAACTTAACTTTCAAGTTTCATCCTAGCAGCTTAAAAAATATATTTTCATAATTTTAGTAGCAGTATGTACATTCTGCTGAACAATAGTAATATACACTCACGGCCACTTTATTAGGTACACTTGCTAGTGCCGGGTTGGACCCCCTTTTGCCTTCAGAACGGCCTTAATTCTTCGTGGCATAGATTCAACAACCAGCCTGAACCGTTGAGACAAGGCAGGATGGATCCATGCTTTCATATTCTTTACACCAAATTCGGACCCTACCATCTGAATGCAGCAGAAATCAAGACTCATCAGACCAGGCAACGTTTTTACAATCTATTGTCCAGTTTTGGTGAGTCTGTGTGAATTGTATCCTCCGTGTGCTGTTCTTATCTGACAGGAGCGACACCCGGTGCGGTCTTCTGCTGCTGTAGCCCATCTGCTTCAGGGTTCGACGTGTTTACATTTAGTCCTTTTGCAGACGATTTTAACCAAAGCGACTTACAATTGGGGAAAACATAAAGTGATTCATCTTGAAGAGGCAAACAGACAGATGAAGTGCTCGTAACACAGTTTCAGGCATTGTTCAAATAAGTTCAAGCTAGCAAGGGAAGGAGAGAAAGATAAATATATATATATTTTTTTTTATGATGAAGTCAAGTAAGTGTCGAAAGAGATTAGATTTCAGTTGTTGCTTGAAGGTTGACAGGGATCCAGCCTTCCGGGGGATCATTCCACCAGCCAGGAACGGTGAAAGAGAATGTTCTGGAGAGTGATTTTGAGCCTCTCTGTGATGGTACCACGAGGCGTTGCTCACTAGCAGATCTGCGCCCTCACTAGCAACTTTCTCTCAAGCCTCGTTCAGTGACTAAATAGCTGTCTGACTTACACATCTGACACATTTGCCCACAAAGATTACATGTTTTTATCTATTATGAAACAGATGTGCCTGTATGCACTTACTTTAAAAAGCTTTTTTATTTTTTTAAGTTGAAATGTTATATGGGCGATTGCGTTACACGCAGAAACATTCGAGCATAAACTTGTTTTGTAATGATTTTATAAATAAAACAACCTACTGAAAGTTTGCTGGTTAACTGACAACATTTTCATGTTTAATTAACTGTTTAGCTAAGATAGTTCAATCGTGACAGGCTTCGTTATTGTTACGATCCTTGGCATCGTTGTTTTCGTGTGTGTTGCTTTGTGTATGTGACTGTGTATGTGTGCAGGGATTGGCTCTTCATCAAGGAACGCGACTGGTGGATCCTGAAGCGGGTGACTTTAAAAGGGCGGCGTTAGCCAGCACGAGGAGCTCACTTTGGCGCTTGCTGTTGTGGCGTGAAGAGCTCCGATTCGCCCTGCTAACAGATCACCAATGGCTTTGTGTTTATTATTTGTGACTATTTCGATTCGTGTATTTATTGTGTTTAATTCTCTGGAGCGAGCGAGGTCTGCTATTTATTTTGATCTATCTTTGCGATGTGTTTTCTGGTCTAGGGAGATAGGAAGTACTTGTTTGTTTTCTTTTCTTTGTAACTAGGACATTTATATGTTTCTTTTATTTAGTTCTTATGTTTGTTATTTTGGCCTTGGGCCTCTCTGAAGCCAATGCTCCTTATCCAATCTTTATTTATTTACTTCTTTAATAAATCATTTAACTTCATGTGTTGTACTGGTGATCTGTTGGCTGTGGCTGGAATCCTATTAATATCCGTCATTCGCGTCTCACCCTATTAATATGGGCCGTAACAAATGGGGGCTCGTCCGGGATATGTATATTCCTTCTCGTTTGGCTTGTAATTAATCATTTTGATTGGCAGTTTTTTCTTGTGTGTGGGGGAAAGGAATATAAAATGGAGTTTAGTGTTGAAGTATTTCGACAGAAACCTTCTTATGACATTTTAGGTTTGTGTCGCAAAAACGATCTTTATTTGATTGCTGATTTTTATGACATTTCTATCACAAAAACAGCTCGTAAAAGCGACGTGCGTGAGGTGATAGAGGTGGCGTTAGTACAGCAAGGTGTGTTACCAGCAGTTAAACCTTTTGAGAGGGATGCGAACGTAGGTGAGGGCGCGAGTGGTGGAGAAGGCTCACTTAGTGGGTTGGGTACAGCAGATTTAAAATTGGCCGTCCAGCTAAAACAACTTGATTTGGAAATTAAGCGTCAAGAGCACACGACACAGGTGCTGCGCTTTAGGCAATGTGAACTGGAGACGCAGGCTAGTCACCGATTGCCTAGTGATGATAGACCCGCACCTGCTCTTGTTCAAGCTAGTCCAAATTTGTATCAAACTGATACTTTGTTGTTGCCTTTGCCTCCTGTCAGTCCGTCTGATTTTGATGTGTGTAAGCAGACCTCTCCTATGGAGTCTGCCGGGAGAGTCTGAGGTGAAATATTTGGTGGAAAATGGTTTAGCTGTTCCTAGTTCAAGTGCTTGGAGTTCGCCTTGTCTGCTTGTTCCGAAGCCAGATGGGTCTCATTGCTTCTGTACAGACTACCGTAAGGTAAAAGCCATCACGGTATAATTAAAGAAGTTATTGGGGGTGACAAATGCAGAAATTTCGGCTGCCCGTTCTGTTAAGGGAACTTGCCAATAACCCTTCAAAAGATCCAATTTAGTTACAAATCGAGCTGAGCCCACATTATATACACAATCTTCCATTAAAGGCAGAGGAAACAAGTCAGGTTTTGTGATTGCATTTACCTTACGGTAGTCTGTACAGAAGCGATGAGACCCATCTGGCTTCTGAACAAGCAGACAAGGCGAACTCCAAGCACTTGAACTAGGAACAGCTAAACCATTTTCCACCAAATATTTCACCTCAGACTCTATGATTTTTCGTTTAGCTGGATTTACTCGGTACGCATTTTGTTTGATTGGTGGATGTTCATTCACTTCAATATCGTGTTTAAGTACATTTGTTTGAGTCGGAACATCAGAAAACAACCCAAAAAAAGACTGAATTAATGACACAATGTCAGCTTTCTGGTCTTCAGTTAAATGCAACAAATGAGAATTCAGATCTGACAAAATTTCGGAATTATTTAATCTAACACCAGACGTGGGCATACTTCGCAGGTATAGACCATCTTCATTCGTAGTTGGTAATACCAGAGCACTAGAGGCAACTGGGACAACAGAGCTTTTTGACTCTTCTCCCTTACCTCGAGCAATATAGCGTTTGAGCATATTAATATGGCACACCCGAGTCTTTCTCTGCCGATCTGGGGTACCAATAATATAATCAGTGTCACTGAGTTTCCGATCCACGACATAGGGTCCTGAAAACTTTGCCTGCAAAGCACAACCAGTGAGTGGTAACAAAACCAAAACTTGGTCTCCCTTCTCAAAAGAACGAAACACTGCATCCTTATCAAAGCATTTCTTCATTTTTATCTGAGCATTTAACAGGGCTGACTGAGCCAGATCACGAGCTTTATGAAGGCGTTCTCGAAACGAGCTAACATAATCCAATATATTACAATTGGACTTCACGTCAGACAGCCAATTTTCCTTCAGGAGTTTAAGTGGTCCACGCACCGTGTGCCCGAAAACCAACTCTGCGGGACTAAACCCCAAAGACTCCTGGACAGTTTCTCGGAGGGAAAATAAAAGCAAAGGCAGTCCCTCATCCCATTCCTTTTCAGACTCCGTGCAATAAGTTTTCAACATGGTTTTCAACGTTTTGTGGAATCTCTCCAGAGCACCCTGTGACTCAGGATGATAGGCACTTGAAACAACGTGCTGGATATGTAGCTGAGATAAAATCTGATTAAACAAACGGGACATAAAATTAGTTCCCTGGTCCGTTTGGACGACCTTTGGAAGTCCAAAAGTAGAAAAGAAAAATGGTCTAGGGGTATGATTCTCGCTTGGGGTGCGAGAGGTCCCGGGTTCAACCATTGGTTTTGGACTTCGGAACGCTCCAGCAACCTTTCAACGCTTAATGAACACCATTCTAGGCGATGTTGCAAATTGTAAGGTTTATCTGGACGACATTGTGGTGTTTTCGTTTGACTGGAAAGAACATGTGAACACATTATTTACTGTCTTCACGCGTTTGCTTAATGCTTCACTTACGTTGAACCTGGCAAAATGTGAATTTGCCAAGGCGACTGTTACCTATTTAGGGAAACAAGTTGGACAAGGACAAGTACGTCCTGTTGCTCAAAAAGTGCAAGCCATTGTTAATTTTTCCATGCCTCAAACAAAGCGTGAACTTCGCCATTTCTTAGGAATGGCAGGCTATTATAGAGCCTTCTGTCGAAATTTTTCTGATGTCGTTTTGCCTTTGACCAATTTGCTTCGTTCGTCCCAAATGTTTCGGTGGTCTGATGAGTGCCAACATGCGTCAAATCTGTTAAAGCCTTGTTGTGTAGTGCACCAGTGCTTTCTGCCCGGATTATTCCGTGGTTTTAAAATCGACGTTGATGCCAGTGCCACCGAGCTGGTGCAGTCCTTTACAGGACGATGGTGATGGTGTTGAGCACCCTGTAGCGCATTCTCGAAAAAGTTTTTACCACACCAGAAAAACTATAGTACCATTGAGAAGGAGGCGCTAGCTTTGTTGCTATCATTACAACATTTTGAAGTCTATGTTGGATCGAGTTCTATTCCTGTACTTATTTTTACTGATCACAATCCGTTAGTATTTGCGTAATGCTAACCAAAGACTTATGCGTTGGTCCCTATTTATTCAGGATTTTAATCTTGAAATTTGTTATAAAAAGGGTAAGGATAACGTATTAGCTGATGCCTTGTCTCGTTCTTTTGATTTCCTTTAAAATCAACTAGAAGTTGATTCTTTGTGTGGGGGGATGTTACGATCCTTGGCATCGTTGTTTTCGTGTGTGTTGCTTTGTGTATGTGACTGTGTATGTGTGCAGGGATTGGCTCTTCATCAAGGAACGCGACTGGTGGATCCTGAAGCGGGTGACTTTAAAAGGGCGGCGTTACCAGCACACGAGGAGCTCACTTTGGCGATTGCTGTTGTGGCGTGAAGAGCTCCGGATTCCGGCTCCGTTAACAGATCACCAATGGCTTTGTGTTTATTATTTGTGACTATTTCGATTCGTGATTTATTCTGTTTAATTCTCTGGAGCGTAGGAGAGGTCTGCTGTTTATTTTGATCTACCTATGCGATGTGTTTTCTGGTCTAGGGAGATAGGGAAGTACATTTGTATTTTCTTTTCTTTGTAACTAGGACATTTATATGTTTCTTTTATTTAGTTCTTATGTTTATTATTTTGGCCTTGGGCCTCTCTGAAGCCAATGCTCCTTATCCAATCTTTATTTATTTACTTCTTTAATAAATCATTTAACTTCATGTGTTGTACTGGTGATCTGTTGGCTGTGGCTGGAATCCTATTAATATCCGTCGTTTGCGTCTCACCCTATTAATATGGGCCGTAACAGTTATGTTTCATTAGTGTCGACTCTGCTCTGCCATTACTGAATTTTCAAATATATATTAAAAAAATAGAATTAAATAAAAGCTGCAGTAATTCGTCTAATATAAAATGAAATATGAATATGTTACCTTGATAGATAAGATAGTTTATCCATTGACACGGAGGTGGCTGACCATGTTAAAGTGGCGAGTACCAACCAAACCGTTGTTGTTGTTGTTTTTTTGTTGTTTTTTAAATACACTTTAAGATTACTTATTTAAAAAAAAAAAATGAGATTATTTATAAAGTAAATGGTCTTAGATTGTACTATTATGATATAATACTTCATGATATAAAAAACACATTAAATACTTACAATTAAATTAATTTATTTAAGTGAATTACCCATAATTGCATATAAATAAATAAATTGAAAAATAACAATTGAAAAAAATATTATTAACTATAAATATAGCCCAAATGGCCAAATCTTGGCCAGAAGCAACCATTTAAAGTTAAAAACATCTTAATGATGGATTTGTTTTTTTTTTACAAATACAGCTTTTCCCTTCACAAGACAATAATTAATGTGAATTACTTGTGGATTGTTTTTATCAGCTGTTTGGACGTTCATTCTGGTGTCACCCATTCACTGCAGATGATCCACTGGTGAGCAAGTGATGGAATGCTACATTTTTCCAAAGCTGTTCTAATAATAAACTAAAAACTCTTAAAAAGAAGTTATGAAAGATCTCTATTATTTGTGTGATCTTGGGTGCTTTTTAATCACAAAACATAGACAAACTGTCGAAATGTAATCGTAAACTTGTGAATGAGTGTAGATGAACCCCTCAGATTCATATCAAGCTTTCTATTGGCTAGTGACATTTTAGAACCTTCTCATTTGCTAATGCATAAACTCTACAGGCCCAGAGGAGAATCAAAGGCAATCAATTAAGCTGAAAGGGGAGGAGCCACCTAAATTCAAAGCTGTACTTAATGGCAAGGACAAGTACTGGTGGATATTGTGGTGTTGTGTCAGCACTTGTCAGGATGGGGTTTTTTCATTGTGTGTTAGTGCTGGTTGTGGTATTTGATCTGAAGAATGCATGGGGCATTTTGAGATACAATCAAAGTCCAAGCAGCATAAAGCCAGAGTCAGATTCAGCTTCCAGAGGTCCTCTTTCTTCTCAAGGGCTCTGGAACCCTTTGCAAAAGGCTTCTCTATTTCAGAGTCATGACTCCAGAGGATTTGCACAAGAGTCTCTTGGTCTTCAGGAGAAGCAGGTGTTGCAGGGTCCAGTCAAGCCTTTGGACTGGAGGTTTCCCATCGTTCCAGAGGTGCAGAGCGAGGTGGCGGTGGACTTCCAGTTGAGGCAACCGGTGACTCCCAGTAGTGTAGCTGTTCAATGCGGTGAGAATCGGGTTCATGTGGAGGTACAGCAGGACTTGTTTAGCAATGGTCAGCTGATCCAGCCATCTGGTCTGTCTTTGGGAGGCTGTCCTGTTGTCGGTTGGGTCTCTGGCTCCAGTGTGCTCTTCTTTGAGAATGAACTACACGACTGTAACAGTGTGTTTATGGTAGGAACTTAAATATTACTTTTTTTTTTTTTTTTTAACCCTACTAAAAACAAAGGTTCTTTATTGGTATCAATGGTACTCTGACAGTTTCTTTCTTTTAGTGCAAAAAGTTTCTTAAGAATTTATCACTAAAGATTTTTTGAACTGAAAGTGGTTCTATGGCCTGGCTGCCAAAACCACTTTTAGAAGTTTATTTTTAAGTGTAATGTAGAACATTTTACTTAACAACTTAAATCTGTTCCAGATGACCGAGGATGAGCTTGTCTACACCTTTGCTCTTACCTACACACCTGAGGTGCTCGCTGGCACTCCAGTTACTCGTGCTGATGGTGCAATTGTTGGCGTTCAATGCCACTATCAAAGGTATGTGACTTTCAGCATTGTTTCTTGTTGCGAGTAAACTGGAAGACCATTTATTTGGTACCTCTTTGAACCGCAGGTTTCATAATGTGAGCAGTAATCCCTTGAGGCCAACTTGGGTCCCTTATGCTTCAACGGAGGTTGGCGAGGAAGTCTTGCTGTTCTCCCTGAAGCTCATGATGGGTTGGTGCAGTTTCTTTATTCATTCTGCCTTATGAATTAGGCTGTGCCTAAACTGTTCTTCCTTGCAGATGACTGGTCCTATGAGAGGCCTTCACACTTGTATTTCCTGGGTGACATGATTAATATTGAGGCATCTGTGACGGTGTACAACCATGTCCCACTGCGTGTGTTTGTGGACCACTGTGTGGCCACTCAAGTACCTGATGTGACCGCTCTTCCGAGATATTCCTTCATTGAGAATCATGGGTAAGGTTGACGCTGTTGCGTTTTCTCCCTGTAACACTTTCTCACTGAGAACTAGGGCACATCAACTGTTATCAATGACTAGAGGTTTGCGTTCCTCATTGAAAGTGCTTTTTTCCATCACTAAGTACCATTGGGTCATGGCACCTGATGGTTTGGCATTCTTGAGCAGCTCCTTAACTATTTTGTCCCTAGTACGGTCTAGTGACTTGATGCTGGAGTCAACATTGCGTTCTGTCACCACTTTTTATCAGGTGCCTTGTGGATGCCAAGGCTACAGCTTCCAGCTCACACTTCATGCCTCGATCCCAGGAAGACAAGGTCCAGTTCCAGCTGGAGGCCTTCATGTTTCAGGAAGGAAACAGTCCTTCTGTACGTACTGAGGGAATTAATTTGCTACACCTTCTCTGGTTTATTTTTTGTTGTAAGCTGTGGTATCTCTTGCAGATCTACTTGACGTGTATTCTGAAGGCCACTCTTGCTTCTGCACCAAGTGATGCTCTCCGCAAATCCTGTTCCTTTGCCAATGGGTATGTTAATGCGGTTTAAGAACATGTTGAAGGTGCAGGATCTCTAATTTTCTTTTTAAATCCTTGCAGATGGTTTGCTGCTGATGGAAACCACCAGGCTTGTGGTTGCTGTGACTCAACATGTGGTCCTGATGGTGATATTGCTGCTTCTCCCTTTGGTGGTAAGTGGCTGCTTTAAGATTGCTTTTGACATTTCAAGTGCAGTACTTCATTTTTATCTTTTCCTCTAGGCATTCAGTGGGTAGGCAAGGCCTCGCTCAGTCCTGTAATGATTCAAGAGCGACCGAAGACTTTAGCTGGGTTTCAATAAATTGGAAAAATCTATTGTTTCTGGTTTGGTTTTCTTTATTGAATAAATTGATTCGCGCATGTGCCGTAAGAGTGGGGAAACGGGTAGACAGACCTACTGTGAACTCCGCTTAAAAGTGGAGTACATTGCCCACGAAGCTATAAAGATCATTTCAATTTTGCTGACTGCCCTAAGCTGCGTCTCGCTCTGTCCTCTCGACAGTGAGTTTAATGTATCCGCTTCCTGTCAGAGTCTGAATATCCAGACAGGATTGCAGGTATTCTGCATAATTGTAAGCCTTTCCACACAATTGTGGCGTGTGCTTTATTGTAACATGAGAACACAGTCATGTAATCGAGCGAGATCTCAAATAGGCCTAACTTCTACATCTGAACTGCTGTCCTCTCACTCTGATATAGCTTGTGCGCACTCAGACCGTTATCGTGATGTCTCCGTGCTTCTATAGTAGAAAGTATTTCTCTTTGCTCTTAGATTTGAATGATAACTTTGTCAAAAGTTATCATTCAGAATAGATCCACGCCTGACTGATGAAAATGCTGTTGGAAATTGTATTGAGTACAAGTGAAATGCACCAGAAAGTCTTTCAATTTGAAAGATGGGATTTTAATTTCCTTACAATGTAAGTTTATGCTAGAAATGTTTCGGAATGGGATATTTGTACGTATAAATATCCTAGTCTGTCTAACTGCATCACGACATTGTACAGGTCAAAGCCATCTTGTTGCATTTAAATAAATAACATGTATCACTGCTTAAATTAAGTGTAGTCATATTTCGAATACCTCAACTGAATTGAGGTCATCTGTTTTAGAATTGTATACTTATCGTTTTTTTTTTTTTTTGTAAGTTCAGTTTGAAATGAAGCTTATTTTCTGTTAGCTTTTGCAAAAGTTACCTTATTTTAATAACCCAAATATACAGAACGCGCTTATGTTTAAGATTGAGATTTTTGTAATGGTAATTAATCCGTTTATGTAAATAAAAGCCCATGTAAGGCTTGGGAACCATCCTCGTTAAGTCAAGACGTAAGGACTGCTGTTTCCGGGTCCATACCTTTACTCATTTCACTTGAGAATACGATCTTAAAAGATGTTTATGAGTGCTATTTAATCAATATTACATATTTAAGCTAAGTGTTAAAAAAATGCTGTGCACACTACAGTACTGAGTCTCAGACACTAATATTTTAGCTGAATCACAGTCTAGCCATCTGGGTTCAATATGGAGATAACGGTTAGGGTTATAATTTTACAGTATTACATGACATCGTGGGTGTATATTAGCAGTTTGTTGTTTTCTTGGGGCACCCGGCAGAGCTCTAGGTATACATTGCCCATGAAGCTGAAAAGATAATTCCACTTATCAGAGTTTGTTCCAAACGAGTTCTGCTTGAACACCCACTTCATTGAAGCACTGCTGATATTTTTCATGCCTCTTATGCAGTGAATTTATTGCTCCCTGGATGTTGGTAACTTCAAATGAGTAGCTTTTGTCCTTGAATCTCCAAATAGAATTGATCTTTTTTTAAATTGGTTTCCCACTATGCCTTGTTGAACGTCTTCTGGAACAGAGTGAGGAGGACTTGCTGGTTCAGGCATGATTTTAAATCAGTAGATAAAAGTACAGTTTTCAAACTGCATTAATGCTGGCATCTTCCACTTTTGGAATTTTCTACCTTCAAATGGGTTATTTCTGATGTGCGGTCACTTGGGCCCTACATGGGAAACACAAATAGGACCCATACAAGTTTGTCCCAGAGGGGCACATGATGGGTCCATAGTGGGCTGAAAGTGGGGCACATGCAGATTTTCATTATATGGGTTACATTAATTGGGGCTAAGGTGGGCCACACAGAAACCTCTTATGGGGACCACATGGTTGACCACATTGAACCCACAAATAGCCCATATATGTGGTTTTTGTGGGACCACAGTGGGTCAGACCTGAACCCTATTTATATTTCTTAATTCTTCTTAAAAAATGTTTTGCTAATATGTAATAACACTCTAAAATAAAGCTTTTTTTAATCTAATATCAGTTGATTTTATGTGGTGCTCAATACATTTTAAATTACATGTAAAAAAAAATTCAACCAATAAGAAAATCACTTCTACTCAATCTCTAAACACTATATATATATATAGAATGTCAAAAATTCAAAACAGGATAAAAATACTTGACCAGAACAGGATTAAATGGTGTTATTATTGGGCCTATGCAGAGTTCCCAGCTTTATACCAAAAAAAACAAAGAAAAACAGAAACGGCGATTACCTTACAATACTACTAAAACATTCATGAGCATTAAAAAGCATGCATGGTTATAACAAAGCCATTCCAGTACTTCATATTTCTGTTTAAATTACAAAATTGTCACTTAAAGGGATAGTTATACTACTAAAGGTAATCTGAACTAGGGCTGCAGCTATCGAATATTTTAGTAATCGAGTATTCTAACGAACATTCCATCGATTAATCGATTAATCGGATAAGAACAACTTGTTCTTTATTAAAGAGCAATACTAAATATAAAAAGAGAAAATAAGACGACTCTTAAAATGAACAAGTAATTTGTTTCCTTTTGAGAAAAATGAACAGTTTTATTGCTGAAATTGTATATATTAATAACTGTGAAAACTAAACCCATTTAGTGCATTTAATTGCCAAAATACATTCAAAATACAAACATATACAAATTACTTAAAAAAAGGTAAACATAACACAACCTAAAACTAAGACATAAATCAAAATAATAGTAATACAATATATATATAATACAACCTAAACATTGTGCATATCAAGTTTCAGCCTAAATATACAGCGCAGGCATGACATAAGCCTTTACTGTGTTCTTAGAAAGCTTTGTGGCTTTTGTAAGAGGCAATAATTAGTGAACAGGAAGCTAACGTGTAAAAAAAAAAAAAACTAGTCCATACACATACCATTTAGTAACACTTTTTACAGAAACATGAATTTAAAGTTATTTGGAGAATAAACCCCCTTAAATGTAGTGTGTGTGTTTGGGTGTGAGAGAGAGTGTAGTGTGTGTGTGTGAGAGAGAGAGAGTGTAGTGTGTGCGTGCGTGTGTGCATGTGTGTGTGTCTGTGTGTCTTTGTGGTGTGTGGTGTGTGTGTGTTTGGGAGTGAGAGAGAGTGTGGTGTGGTGTCGTGTGTGTGTGTGTGTGTGTTTGGGTGTGAGAGAGAGTGTGTGTGTGTGTGTGTGTGTGTGTGTGTGTGTGTGTGTGTGTGTTTGGGTGTGAGAGAGAGTGTAGTGTGTGTTTGGGTGTGAGAGAGTGTAGTGTGTGTGTGTGTGTGTGTGAGAGATAGTGTGTGTGTGTGTGTGTGTGTGTGTGTGTGTGTGTGTGTGTGTAATCCTTTAAAGGAGCATGTGGTTGCAAACAGTGCTCTGTGTGTAGTTCCAGTAAATGGTAGGGATGCACCGAAATTAAAATTCTGGATGTGCTTGGTCGAAAACCGAAAATACTTGATATTATTTAATAAAATAAATCTTTATTACAAAATAATTTTTTAAGACTTTTTTAATTTAATTGATTTTAATGTCACAGAATTAACAAACACAAACCAATAAAATAACCACACTTTTTCTGAAAGAAAATTGGACAGAAAATATAATATTAAATATCAATGTATTATTTTTATGCAACGGATTCAGACATAACGGTAGTTGTTGTTTTTGTCAAATTCTCCAAATAATGTATAGTCCTGCATTCCCTAATTAAAGTTTGGTCAAATGTCATGCTACTGGCGTTTCCAAATGGATTTGAGGGCATTTGTTTTAAGTGTATGCCAACACGCCCGTGCTGCTGGTACATGTCTGCTTTGAGTTGAATAGTAATGCAGAATGAAGTACACTCCCAGATTTAAACCTGTAAAAACATCGGCACAACATCTCCCACGTTTGGAGTTCTCCAAATTCAGCTGTGTTTGTAGGTCACATGCATTTTAATATGGAAATATGGCAGTTTAATATTTAGGTTGCAGAGGTTACTTTTGTAATTCCTTTTTGTGCAGTAGAATCATTGTGGTTTTAATTGTCAAAAATCATTGATTGCATAACACTCGCACTGAATCATAATATCATCTGGAATTGAAGGTGATGTTTGGAAGCCCAGCGTATGAAATCTGTTGGTTGGTCACTTATGCAACATCTCAGGTATTTTTTATTGTATTTTTTATCCCCATATATGTTTGGAGACCTTTTTAATGCTTCAGAACGGTCAAGAATGAACTGATTTTCATTAAACACAAGCTTAATTCAAGACAGACACAGTTAATTTAAAGGTGTTTTAATTTCATTATTTAGATGCAATATGGAGCTGAAACAGTTTTATTGTGCAAGGACATGCATGGACCACCATGGCCTCCGGCTAACAATTCATCACTTTTTTCCTTTTGGTTGCTCAGATCCTTTCTTCCCATGTTGCCCTGCTTGACCGTGTCCTTGACCTTGACCTTGACCTTTCCCCTTCTCCTTGCCTTTGCCTTGACCCTTTCCGTGCTTCTACAAGTCAAAGTAAAGTCCGAGTTACAGTCTATCCTTGGAACACAAGGTGATTTTATTTATTTTTTGCACAAGTTTTTTACCTTTCCGCCTTCATCTCCTGAACTCTGTGAGACAGAAAATATGTTTAGCAATACAATGGAAGAGTTCTCTAACAATTTGTCTTGAATTGTAATTGTGTAGAAATGTAAAGCATGTCATACCTCGGAGCCGGAACTGTCTACCTGTTAATATACAATATGATCAGTGTATAATTCCTTAAAACCAGCCTTTAAGTAATGTATCCATAGAATAGGTATGCACAATTAAAATGCACATGTGTATATTTGAGAGTAATTACCTTCTTTTCTGCTGTAGAAATCCAGAAACAAAAATAAACATTAACAATTGTTCTCTGATAGCATTTAATCAAAATAATTGTGAAAGTGTTACTGTAAAACTTTTAATAAAATGTCTTAATTTGTCACAAACAGAAAAATATCAGAGTATTTATATGAAATATCACTTACGTTTATCACTCATGTTGAGATTTTCAGATATTCAACCCGCCTGTAAACTAAACAATGAAAGACGTGCACCTGTAAGCACGTTTTCCTTTCCATGCATGTGCATGTTATATATATTTGGACTTTTCATAAGATAAAATCCTTGCTAATCAAGGGACAGAGTAACTTTTTCAATCTGTTTTAGTCACATGAATCATGCATTTGATAAGGCTCTGTCGCAGCTAGTAAATGAAGAATGTCTTACCTCTTGTCTCGTCTTGCTCTCTGTGTGGAGATACCGTTCTCTTGCATGTATTTATACTCGGATCCGCCTCAGGTGACACAGATACCTGCTCATCCTCGCCCAAGAGAGGATAAACCAAGTGTGTGTGCACATTAAAACATTAGACTAAGAACCGTGAGTTTATTTATTGAATTTGTGTGTCTTAAATAAGCTCTATTAATCGGATGCATGTATTTGAGTGGCTGATGCAATTGTGTAAGTTCCTCTAAAAATAAAACACACAATGCATAAGACATCTGATCAGTGCATGTAAAAACATGTGAGTTTCAGTGTAAATGTCCAGATTACGCTGTAAAATGAAGTATTTTTTTTCTTCTCGTGGTGATAGGAATGTTATTGATGCAGCGGATGGAGGAACGCCCAAATTTTTTGGCAGGTACAGAGAAACAAACCGTTGAAAGAATCATAATTATGGTCTGTGTTTCCACTTCACTTCACAAACCTGAAAGTCTACAAATGTTTGAAAGATCATTCGAGATGTCAACCCAGTTCAACCAAACAGTCGGTTTTAATTTGAGATGCATGCAAAACATAATTTAGTTTGAACTGAAAAATGTGATGTAATCGTCTTTCATAATGCAATTAACAATCTTTTTTATTAAATCCAAAAGAAAGCAACAGGACGTTTGAGTGCTTGTGACTTACTGACACTGAAAAGATAAGTGTTTGGATGGTTTATGTTTGACGTATATTCTTCTGAAACATAAAGCATTGGATGTTTGCTCTGTGAATCTGGATTAACTCGCTCTGTGTTTGTAAAGGGTGTCTGAAGAGTCGCAGAAAGGTCTGCAGTCATTGTCTCTAATTGATTTAATAAAGGATGTTAAAAGCAGATATTAGCCGTGGGAGAAATAATGCCACAATACAAAATTAGACAGGCTCTGGTTTCTTTCTGCAACACGCACTTTTTCTTTTTTTCATTTTGGAGGTAAACTATTATGTTCCGGACATGTTTCAAGGGATTTAGACTGCAATTATTAATGTTAGCACATAACCCGTCTGTAAACTAAACAATGAAAGGCGTGCACCTGTAAGCACGTTTTCCTTTCCATGCATGTGCATGTTATATATATTTGGACTTTTCATAAGATAAAATCCTTGCTAATCAAGGGACAGAGTAACTTTTTCAATCTGTTTTAGTCACATGAATCATGCATTTGATAAGGCTCTGTCGCAGCTAGTAAATGAAGAATGTCTTACCTCTTGTCTCGTCTTGCTCTCTGTGTGGAGATACCGTTCTCTTGCATGTATTTATACTTCGGATCCGCCCTCAGGTGACACAGATACCTGCTCATCCTCGCCCAAGAGAGGATAAACCAAGTGTGTGTGCTCACATTAAAACATTAGACTAAGAACCGTGAGTTTCTTTATTGAATTTGTGTGTCTTAAATAAGCTCTATTAATCGGATGCATGTGTTTGAGTGGCTGATGCAATTGTGTAAGTTCCTCTAAAAATAAAACACACAATGCATAAGACATCTGATCAGTGCATGTAAAAACATGTGAGTTTTAATGTAAATGTCCAGATTATGCTGTAAAATGAAGTAGTTTTTTTCTTCTTCGTGGTGATAGGAATGTTATTGATGCAGCGTGGATGGAGGAACGCCCAAATTTTTTTGGCAGGTACAGAGAAACAAACAGTTGAAAGAATCATAATTATGGTCTGTGTTTCCACTTCACTTCACAAACCTGAAAGTCTACAAAAGTTTGAAAGATCATTCGAGAAGTCAACCCAGTTCAACCAAACAGTCGGTTTTAATTTGAGATGCATGCAAAACATAATTTAGTTTGAACTGAAAAATGTGATGTAATCGTCTTTCATAATGCAATTAACGATATTTTTATTAAATTCAAAAGAAAGCAACAGGACGTTTGAGTGCTTGTGACTTACTGACACTGCGTTGAGCTTTAGAGGAGCGTTGAAAAGATAAGTGTTTGAATGGTTTATGTTTGACGTATATTCTTCTGAAACATAAAGCATTGGATGTTTGCTCTGTGAATCTGGATTAACTCGCTCTGCGTTTGTAAAGGGCGTCTGAAGAGTCGCAGAAAGGTCTGCAGTCATTGTCTCTAATTTATTTAATAAAGGATGTTAAAAAGCAGATATTAGCCGTGGGAGAAATAATATCACAATACAAAGACAGGCTCGGTTTCTTTCTGCAACATGCACTTTTTCTTTTTTTTCATTTTGGAGGTAAACTATTATGTTCCTGACATGTTTCAAGGGATTTAGACTGCAATTATTAATGTTAGCACATATCTATGATGTCAGCTTTTGTTTTGATAGCAGCATAACTTCATGCCAAGAAGGTGAAAGTTCTGGAACATGATCCTTAAAGAACAGATAATGAACTACAGCTTTGGTCATATAATTATCATTACAGAACACTAACACACAGATCGATTATGCAAACTGACATGTGGTTGCTAGGGTGTTTTGGGTGGTTGCTAGATGGTTAGCACAGTATTTTTGTTTTTGAAGTATTGTTATATGCCAAATATCTCAACATTCTTAAATCAAGATACATTTACTTCAGAAGCAAAAATGGTTTAAATGTTGTTTTCTTAAAAATGTATCTTAAAACGTAAAAAAATTACATAATGAAAAAAATGTTATATAACTAGTTTTTTTTTTTTTTTTATTTATTTATTTATTTTTTATTTACACCATTGGCCATTTGTTTTATTTTTTTTTAGAAAACAATACGTTATCTCATTTGGCTCCCACAATGCTTATTTATTAAAAAGAATATCTTTTTTTTCTTTTTTTTTTTTGCATTGCACTTTTAAGTTTTAAGATATTTATATAATAGATGCATTGTAATTATTTTGTAAAAACAAATCTTTAAGTAATAACTTACCTTTAACTCACCTTGACCATTGTATCACAATTGTATCACAGCAACTGCACAATATCAAAATAGGAAAATAAATAAAAAGTCTCGAGGTAAACAACTGAACAAACATCAATAAGTTTCATTATTGGATCTCATGAATTCTATAATTCAGTATTTTATTGAGTTGATTTATTATAATAGATTTTGTTAATATAAATTAACAAATAAACTCTTTAAATTACTATAAAACTCTTACGACAAACATGTCTTCTAATATCTTCAATTGTTACGTATACCGAGCTGCAGCAGACACATGGTAACCGACTTTACTTGGTCTCTTAACACCGCATGGTTTATATACACGTTGCTGCTGATGGGGCTGACATCTTTGACACACCCACCAAACAAGAGAAACGTATCTCAAACCCCGCTGCACACCGTTTCCAGGAAACATGTCGTTCAACCCGGAAACCGTAGCAAAGCGTTAAACACCAGTTTGAGCCTGAACATGCCCCAGCATTAACACAACCGCTCATACTCTTCCTCACATCTGATTGGTCGCTCATAGGGGCCTGTCATCTGCTACTATTATGAGCTTTAGTTTTATTTATAAAGATCTTGATTTTACTCGTAAGACTCGTAGTGCAGTACTTGCTGTCTTATTTTAGACATTAGATCTACACCAAACAATGTTTGTTAGCTCACAATTTTCAGCTATTTCTAAATACTTGTTTACAATGTTTTGTGTTGAGCATTATTTTTTCTTGTGTTAAACTTTCAAAAAAGTTAGTATTGCCTTTTTAAATAATGTAAAACATGATATTAAAGTTCACAGCATAAACACATGAAACATTACACAGTATAGAGTCTGGCTTCATGAGAAGCCACAAATGTTCGATATACATAACGAGCAGGTATGTCAGTGTGATATAAAGCCCCAGTGTTGTCTGAATCTGTTTTGTAATGCCCTGCATACACACGTTGTGGAGATGATCAGTCATGCAGCAAAACACTAGTTTCCCCTCCAGCTACAGGTGTGGTTTACGCTGAATATTTCAGGTGTGGTCACACAAACACAGATATAGTTCACTGCATGTTTATTAGATTTCACACGCTCACATCCAGAGAGGGAAAGTTATGAATTACATGTACTCGCGTTACTGTAATTGAGTAGCTTTTTCATGTACTTCTACTTTTTAAAGTATTTTTTACATTTACTTAATTATATTTAGTTTGAAGTATTGTACTGTGCTACATTTTAAAACACATTAATTACTGAGTAAAAAAAATCAAAAATCAAAAAAGATTAATAATTTGCTCCCAGTAAACTACTGCAGTAAATAATGGGCAGGAGAACAAACAGGCGCTAAAATCACAAGAAAGATGCAGACGGAAAGGACAGGCGTTATGCTGCAGACCCAGCTGAAAACCAAACCCGTCGCATTCTGCTTAAGTTGAACTCGAAGGAAATTAAGTGAACCCCTGGCCATATAGTCATGCTCTATTATGCAATGTAAGCTGTGTTTGCCTGTAGAGAGACCAAACTAGCAGCTTATACAGTAAAATCTCGACATCAACCCTTCACAAGCATGTAGAGGTACGGTTAATACTTGTGTCATTCAACCTGGTCTCATAAAAATACGTAGCTCTGTGTGACACCGTTTACGTAGCTTACTGCACATTACGTAGATATAGGTACATATTGCTGTGTTTTTATTACGTTGCTACAGAAATGTATTGCGGCGGTTCAGAATTCAAATATCCGAGGTCCTTAAAAGTTAATGCTCTATCGAGTTGGAAATATGTCCTATGTCAGGGTTCTGTCACTTCGGTCTAGTGTTATTCATGGTTTTGTGACAGAGCCCTGATACTCCCGTCATGTCCGCGTTTTCATGTGACGCTGCAGTGTGCTCGAGTCGTGCGCCTCGCCTGCGTACATTGTTTTGTGGAGCGTGGTGTTTGGATCCCGGCACTCATGTTTTGAGTTTCGGTTCGTGTCGGGTTCGGACACTCGCTCCATTTTCTGTCATTGTTTGTGAGCGGTCTCGAGTTCGCTCGGCACCGCGCACTCTTGTCCAGGTGTTGTGTTGCACACAGTTCGTGGTTTATCGGCTGCATGCATTTATGTTATATCTTGTGCTGTGTGGCACGCAGCTGTGTGTATTTCATGTGTGTGCATGTTTATGTTTTGCACATGGCTGGTGAATAGTTTGCTGGCCATGTGCTTGTGTTTTTGTTTTGTGAGCACATGGCTTCTGTCCTAGTTTTCTGTGTGCCACGTGCTCTCATGTCTATTTGTCTTGACTCCACCCATCTTGTTACCTGTTTATTGATTAATTTTCCCCAGCTGTTTTCCTACGTTACCCCATCATTTGCTCCTTTATAATCTCCTTTGAGTTTGCAGTTCGGGTTCGTTACCTAATGTTAGATGTCGTCTGTGCCCTGCCCTGCCCTGCCCTGCCCTGCCCTGCCCTGCCCCCTGCTAGCCAGCCAGTGTGTTTTTCCCCCTACGGGGTGGTTTTTGTTTATTTGTTTTGTTTTGTTTTTGTTAAGAATAAAAGCCCTTTTATCTCCAGCAATTGGGTTCTCTCTCTCTTCCCTTCCACCTACCCTGACATCCTACACAAAACCCAACCCTAAACCTATCTGATAGTGTTAACAAATGCCATATTTGTTGATGCAACCGTGCCATTTCAACTTCCTTATATGCTGATTTGAGCTGCTCTGTCAAACCGGAGCTCCTCGCCTCCTAAGTACGTCTCTGTGAGCTACCGAACAAACCTACCATCTCTGAAAACCCATAGATAAGAGGCTGGATATGTGCGATGCTAACGTTCAAAAGCATCAGTTTTCAAATCTCCCAGCTTTTTAATATTGTTTTGAAGTCGTAACATGATATTCTTCAAGTAATTGTGCAAAAATTACGCTTTATTAATCAAATCTCTCTAAATTTGTGTGAAAAGGAATAAAAGATGTCATTTTACTGCCTCTAGTGTTTGTTTCTTTTGGAAACTGCAGTAATATTTAGTTATTGGTACATATTTCGTGTCTTGCTAAAAAGCACCCAGGTATGTAAATGCTATGAGACCAGGTAGGTATCATTGCATCGGTGGTTCATCTCATGAACACTTGACAATAATTATGGTACACACACTATTTATATACTTATTTATCTAACACACACACACACACACACACACTTAGTCTACACTTCAATTGCAAATAATATACCCGCACATACAAAACTGTCCATTGTTCTATACCTGTACATACAATTGTCAATTTGTATATTGTTATTCCTTGTTTATTGTTCTTTTTAATTTAATTTAATTGAATGGGCGTCCCTTATTTTGCCTCGCTGAAGGTGGCAACCCTTAATGAAAAGCAACATACACGACTATTTTTGTACAGCTTAAATAACTGGAAATGGATGATACCAGAAGCCTCGCACATAAAAATGTTTTTGGATAGCTGTCATAAAATACAAGTACCGAGGTATTAAAATCAAGGCAGATCGGATCACGTGGCTTTGCGCTTTCACCGCTGAACAACAGAGGGCGGCAAATCTGACACCGTGACGTCACGCGCCCACGCCTCAGGTCAGTCTGCTAGTCATGATGAGTTTGTGTCTTTACCTGGTTGGCAGGTAAGCGGATCGACTCACATCCACCCGAGGACCGGTTTACCTGCTTTAGTTTATCTCATTTGATCATCATTTGTATCTATTAATATCTGAGCTGCCATAGAAATGGAAAGTAAAAAATGTTGGCTGACTACAATCGTGTTTGTGAAGCTAACTGTTAGAAAACAAACAAACAGCGCCAACCAGATATAATGTTAGTGATTTATAAACAATACATTTTACGTACAGATTAACGTAAATGTTTCAGATGAACACAATACATTTTTATTTTAAAATACAGGACATTTTTGAGTGGTCTTAATCGTTTACATGTGCATTTGCTGAGAAAACTGTCCATCCATGTGAATTAATGTGGAGTTTTGAACTGGGTTATGCTAGTTTGGTTATGGTTTATGCTTGTTTATCGTGTTTTGTGCTTGTTGTTTGATACTGGTTTGGTTGCTAGTCTAGTTGGCAGATGTTCTAGTGATTAAATTAATATGATATTGCTGGTTTACAAATTGAGCAGGAATGTTAAATAGCCAGGAAAAGACAAACTAGCAAACAACGCTTCCCTGGCACTGAAATACTGTTGCTTTAGCATGTTATTTTGATATATTCATATTTCTAATGATTCATACTAATACTTTATTTTAAATACAAATGCATTACCATGGTATGTAAATTAAAGCATTGCATGTGTGAATATACTGTCTGTTCAGAATCAGATGGGGTTCTTAGTTTTTTTGCTTGTTAACAAGTTTGTTCATTTTGGTGCAACAATAGATCAGTCTATATAAACACACATGATCTGTCCTTGTCTCTTACAGGAATCATCATGCAACACCAGGAGCATCACATCATGTTCATGGACTTCTGTGAGGACAGACACTCTCTGCTGGAGACCGATGTGAGTGTTTCAGATCCATTCAGTGCATTGCAAAGTCATTTTGACTGTTAGTATAACTCTCTTCACATTCTCCGAGCTGCCCAGTTAAACAGAGGGAGACGTCTGATTTACTTTTTATGCTTAAAGTTTTTATCTAAAGCGACTTATAAGTGAGGAAAATCACAGAAAGATTGTCATAATAAGAGCCAATATTATTTGCAGTATGTAAAATAAATATAATATTAAAATAATGATCTATACACAGATTTATATTTCTATATTATATATATTTTTTTACTTAATATTTCAAATAATTAATCAACACATTTGTATGTGCGCAGTTCTCTGGTGTCAGTTAATGACATGCAGGAAAACTAATATATCTATATTTGTATAAATGAAAAAAAAATATTAACTTTTTATATTATTTAATGTTTTCATCAACCCTGTCCTATGAATTTAAAACAAAATTTATATGAATACGTTATGAAAGTTATTCCTTTAAATACATTAGTGAGATTAAAACATTTTTGTTAGGCAAATCCAAAATATTTATTTGAATTCATTAATATTGATATTAAGAGTTTTTAATGTAATATTTCATGTAATAGTTCTCTGAAGGTGGTTAATCATATGAAGGGTAACGACTAAATTATTTAATCTTTTCTATTTTTCAGAAAATATCTTATTTATTTGTTTATAATTTATTTACATATCAATAATTAAGCATTAACTTTTCATCCACCCTGTCCTATGGGTTTGAAACAGCATGAGTTTTTAAATTAATATTTCAATAACAGCACATTTGCATGTTCACGGTTAATGACGAGCTGGTAAACAATTAAATTGTTTAGTCCTTTGCATGGAGTCGATCAGTCTGTGGCACTGCTCAGGTGTAATGAAGCACAGGCTGCTTTGATAGCGGCCTTCAGGTCATCTGTATTGTTGGGTCTGGTGTCTCTCATCTAGATTCTCTATGAGGTTCAGGTCTGGTGAGTTTGCTGGTCAATCAAACACAGTAACACATGGTCATTGAACAAGCTTTTGGTACCGTTGTCAGTGTGGGCAGGTGCCAAGTCCTGCTGGAAAATGAAATCAGCATCTCCATAAAGCTTGTCAGCAGAAGGAAGCATGAAGTGCTCTAATATTTCCTGGTAGATGGCTGCGTTGACTGTGTGTGGACTTCAGAAAACACAGTGGACCAACACCAGCAGATGACATGGCAGCCCAAACCATCACTGACTGTGGAAACTTCACACTGGACTTCAAGCAACATGGATTCTGTGTCTCTCCTCTCTTCCTCCAGACTCTGGGACCTTGATTTCCAAATTAAATACAACATTTACATTTACTTTCAACCCCCCCCCTTCAGTAATGACTCTCTGTGACTTACTCTCTTTGTGGAGGGTGACAATGATCGTCTTCTGGACCATTGCAGAGTCAGCAGTGTTCCCCATTATTGTGCTTTCAAAGAACAAGAGATACCCAGAGTTTATACTGTATGGATGGTCATTAATTGAAACTCAAATATAAATATTCTAATATTTTAAAATACTGATTTATGACTTTTATTAGCTGTAAGCTCTAATCATCAAAATTAAGACAAATGTTTTTTAAAGTGTTTTACTTTACGTGTAATTAATCTAAAATATATGAAAGTTTAACTTTTTGAAATGTTACAAGAAAAAACTTAACTTTTCAACAATCACATTTTTGAGATGTACCAGTAATTCATCTGTATTTCGTTTTTGCTATTTATTTATTTATTTAAGCCATATTTTAATTTATTTAGTATTTTTATGAATGAACTATCTTTTCAACCTGTTTCAGCCCTGTCCTATTAAGCAACATCATGAGAGTAAATAAATGTGGGCTGAACTATTCCTTTAGATTGACTAGAGAGAGAGTGTGAGAGTTTTTCTAAAGGTTCACTGAGCCCATAGTTGAAGAAACACTCATAAACATACTGATTTCATTCTTTAAAATGAGTAAATATTCAATACAAATCCTCTGTTGAGAGTCCTGGAATGAATGGATGTGATTTGTGGAGTTGTTCGGGGGTATGACAGCAGATGTGGGTGGGGGAGTGAGGGGTAATTTTAACTATGAGCGAGCGCTTTAGAGAGAGAGAGAGAGGCTGTGTCGTACGGGTGAGCGGTGGGATCCGTTAGCAGGGCTTTTCTATGCGTTCTGGGATCTTGGCTTGCAGCCCAACTAGCGTTTTTGTAATCGAGGCATGATCCGGGACTCCATGCGCTTCTTCCCCGAGCCGCGTCGGCTGCCTGCCGTTTGGAAGCATCCCAGATTTCCCTGCTGACATGAACAGAGCTGTGAGTGCCACTGTTTCTCATTCTTCCACTAGCTTTTTCTCACTCACTGTTTCGTTTACATCTTTACTCTTCTCCGGATCCTGCTTATTTCTTTTTCTGCAGTCTTGATGAGGATGGTAGCTGAAACTAAGCTTGCCGTCAGACGTGCGTTTGTCTTGCGCTCCCCTGAAGAGCGAGGCCTGGGTTTTGGGCACGAGAGCGTCCGTCAGCTAATAGTTAGAGCCGCTGTTGGGCTATTTGACATGTGATCGGTACGGATGAGTGGGAAGTGGCTGCTGGATTGTTCCCTGTCCTTTTGCAGCACTGATGATTCACGTTGGCTCGTATTGCTCTGGATTTTCCTCTGTGTGTTTGTACCTCTGCGAGGTTTGTTTTGGTCCCCTGACAACCGAAGTCTCTGTGAGCTCTGTGCGCACTTCCCTTCAAAACGTAATCGCCTAAGATGCTTTTTAAAGGAATCATTCAGCCGAGTTCATTTAATCCTATGCGACTCTCCTTCTTGCGTTGAACACAAAAGGAGATGTTTTGAAGAATGCTTTTAGAATTGTTCAGCCATAAATGGTAATGTGCTAAGAATATCTTCACACTCAGACCTTTCAAGATGTAGAGTTGTTTGTTTCTTCATCAGGTTTGGAGAAATGTGTCTCTGCATCAGTGTCTCAGCAATGGATGCACTGCAGTGAATGGGTGCCGTCAGAATGAGAGTCTGATAAAAACATCACAATAATCCACACCACTCCAGTCCATCAGTTAACATCTGGAGAAGACAAAAGCTGAAACAAATCCTTTTTTAAAGTTTTTAACCAAAATCCATAATAACACTCCCTCCAGTGAAAAAGACTCTGAATCAGGAGAGAAATCTGCACAGATCAAGCACCGTTTACAAGACAAAACAGCTCTAAACAAATATGTGGCTGGATTTTGATGTGAGAGACAACAGGAGATGCACTTTTTCACTGGAGGAAGCATTATTATGGATTATGGACTTAGCCAGAAGCAATGATTTGAAGTTAAAAACTGTGCTGGATTTGTTTTTGTATTCAAGATGTTAACCGATGGACTGGAGCTGTGTGGATTATTGTGATGTTTTATCAGCTGTTTGGCTCTCATTCTGACGGCACCCATTCACTGCTGAGCATCCACTGCTGAGACACTGATGCAGTGACACATTTCTACAAACCTGATGAAGAAACTCATCTACATCTTGGATGGCTTGAGGGTGAGCACATTTTCAGCAAATTTTCATTTTTGGGTGAACTATATATAATTCTGCAATTTATATTCAAAGTCTTCTGAAGCCCTATGATGCTTTATGAGAGGAACTGACTGAAACATAAGTGGTTATTCACTGAAAATCCCTTTTGCTGTAGCTCCTAAATACTTTTCTGCAAATAATGACTTGTATTCAAGAGAACAATCACACGGCTTCAGGATGGTGCTTTTATGGCGCTTCTCTGTCAGTTTTGCAGCTGTTCAGTAAAAACCACTTTCACATTTCTTGCTTTCATGTTCCACAGAAGAAAAAAAGTCAAATGGGTTTGAAAAAGCATAAGTGAGTAAATGATAGACTCGTCGTTTATTATGGTCTGCTCCCACAATAAAGTGTTTTTTCACCTACATTTGAATTATTAGTCTGCATGTTTCTTCCCCAGAAATCTTGGTTTGGTCCCACATAATATTTCAATATGTCTCCGTGTGCTTAGTGAAACCGTAATGCTGGTTAAAGTTAAGATGTTTGGTGTCGTCTGATGCAGGACTTAATCTGCTGATATAAACCAGTCAGACTCCCTTAATAAATCACATTGCAATGAATATGAATTCTGCACTCAGAATTATTTGAAAACAGAACATGCACTTTTGCAGGCTTAAAGCACACTGTGCCTTGTGTCCTGTCACTTTAAAAGCGTGCAAACACTCAAGTGCAGCCGCTGCATGTGTTTTTTGCATGAGTGTTGTCATTGTATTTCACAAAGAATCTCTTCACATGAAGAACGCAGGGAACGCCAGCTTTATCTTCCTCTTCTGCTTCAGACAGATGAGGTCAAATGTCAGTCTGAGCGGTGCAGTTTAGCTTATAGTGATTATTTAATAAATATTTCTTGTAATGCTCTGGTTTGGCCTTGAAATACACAGTTAGAGAGTTGGAACTGGAGCTCACCCCTCAGTAAAATATGTGTTATTTGAGCCGTGCAGTGACTAAACGGTCCTTTTTGCACTAGTTATAGAGATACTAGAGAATAATATTTAGTCTTGTTAGAGGATGCCAGCCATGAGTCTGTGATCTGCAGCAGTTTTCCTGCGTTTGCAGGGATAAAAGGAATCTCTGTTTTTAGCCGAAATCTGACTCTCTTTTCTCTCGAATCTCTCGAGCCTCCTCAGATCCAAATTTACTCTGTGTGGGAGTCTCGCTGGCCTGGAGTCAGTCGGGTTATCACACCGTAATGCTGCTGCAGGCATTTTCTCAAATAATGCCTGGTTTACTGACACCGTGAATAGGATGCTGTGCTAAACGTTTCTCTTCAGCTCTCGGTGTGTCCAGCATGTGCTCTTTTGCCAACTCTGCAGCCATTTAAAGAAACTGCAGCAGTTCAGCGTGCTGTGAACGTGCTGCTGCGTCAAACACATTGCAATGTCCACGCAGGCCGAGCTGTACCAATAAAGCAATAAGGCCTAAGTTTGTGGCTGTGCATTTAAACTGCCATGTAAACGTGAATGTGATATTAGAAATGTGTTCATTTATATATTGAGGGCCTTGTTTGTTTTTTTTGCAAATAACATTTTATTTTTTCACATTAAGTTTTTTTTTCAAAACATTTTTTTTTTATTTTTATTTATTGCATTTAACAAAAATAAATCTGGATTCACTTTTTTTCTGTTTAATCTTTTGAATGGCATTTTAATGGTTGTAATCAAAAATCATTTCTAATTAATTTAAATAATGAAACTTTTAACAGCAATTTATTAACTCAGAATCCTGTGAAATCTGTTATTTTTCTGTTGTCAGCTATAAATATTAGTATTGTGTTTTTACAGTTGTTATATAATTATTACATCATTTTTCTTTATAGTTAATTTGTACATATAGTGAATTGTATTATTAATGGTTTTTATTATATTATTTTTTAATTTACAATAAAATATTACAATAGTTATATATATATATATATATATATATATATATATATATTATCTTTAGTAGTAATAATAAATATAATAAATAAATACATATAATAAATGTAATAAATACATTTACATAAATACAAATGTAATAAATATATATATAATAAATTATATACATATAATAAATATAATAAGTAAATTTAATAAATAAATAAATAAATTCCAAATATAATAAATACAATATTTTGCACATCTTATTTGTTTTGCACTTTTTATTCCATTGCACATTTTACTCGTATTTCTCTTTTTTTAACCATTTATATGCTCTTGTGTTGTTACTTTTATATAATTTTAATTTTAATTATTTTGCACTGTCCACTGAGCGGACCTGATTTCACTACATTTCACTTCCGATTATACCCTGTATAATTTTTTATGTGACAAATAAAGAAACCTTGAAATATAAAAACAACAACAACAGTAATACTGATTATTATTGTTATTTTATAGTCAAACTCTTGAGGTTATTGAGTGTGTTTCGAGTGACAGTCTTTGAAATCACGGTCACATGTGAAAGTCAGATGTCTGGAAACAGCTGACAGCATGAGAAGTTTAATGCGCTGAGCTCATGTTGCCGCTCGTAGCAGCTGATGCTAATAATGGCGCATCCGTTAGATGCACAAACATGTAAACAGACGATTGACTGGTGTGCAACTACAAATATGCCATTGTATTTCAGGTTCAGTCCTGGACTATTTCGTCTGCGTCTCTGGCATTTTATAGACATTTATATAATTTAAATGCAGTATATTTTTTTCGATTTGGATTGTGTAATTGTCTTATTTTTGCTCCAGACTGTTCAAATGTCTCCTGCACAAGTGTGCAAGGAAAACATGCAAGACCAGTACGCTGCTGTTTGTGTAGAACGAGTTTAATTTTCATGCGAGACGTCGTAAATAAGAGAAACCCTGCTGACAGACATAATATATGTGATGTTGCACAGATTGTTTGGATTATTGTGTTTGTGTATGTGATGTTGACATGTTCAAAACTGTTTAGAGTACCACAGAAACGATGATGATGATGAAGAAGGAACACAAGGACGCAGAGCTGAATAAAAAGATCGAGGCCTTACGGAAGAAAAATGAAGCACTTATGAAACGCTATCAGGTGGAAACCCTTCAAAAAAAACACTTCAGTTAATTAACATTTGTAACAAAACAAAACATTTAAATTCACAAAACCTCATTCAAAAAATAAAGTATAGTAAAAGTTGAAAGATCCCATAAAAAAGCACTGTGTGTGTTTGCCTTGCTGAGTTGTGTGATGTTCTGCAGGAAGTGGAGGAGGATAAAAAGCGGGCGGAGCAGGAAGTGATGCCACTCCACAGCAGGAAGGGAAAGACTGATGATCTGACCATCACCATCAACAAATCCTCCAACGTGAGCTGCTTTATTCTAGGGCTGAACATTTTGGAAAATAATCTAATTGTGATTTTATTTATTTTTACCGATATTGCAATTGCGATTTTAATATGCAATCATTTTTTTAAGCTCTTTATGTTCTGTGTTATTAAACAAAGTATGGTATCACCAACACAATATTAGATAGATTAAACATAAATGTTATTTCTGTAGGCCAGGCTGATATGTTATGATGAAATTAGGTGATGCATGAATTGATATGAATCTACAATCGCAGTACAATTGACTGATTTGTTAAACTTCCAACCTTGTAAGCATGTGATAATTATGATAAACATGTCGTGTTAGCATCTTCCATTTACCGCTGTCTCGTTCGTATTTGGCCAGTTTGGAGAACGCCTCGCCAATACACACCTGACCAGCCAGGCGTTTACGATCACGTGAACTTGAAAACACTTTCAAGTGTTGAACGAATGGAAATGATTCCAGATCTGTGATTTAGTTTCCCAACAAGGTCCATCGCTCATCACGAAATAAATTTGCTGAATGCAGAATAAACTGTATTGTCCTGCGCTCAAACCTGCCAATCTAAAGGAAGCGCCGTGTATGCCGTTTGAGGTCATTTGTGAATTAGCATAGATTTATAGTCTGAATTAAATAATTTGCAACTGTTTCTATTATTACACTAGTAAACAAAACGTTGTATTATGCTTGTTATAGAGTGTGTGACGTCTCGTGCACTACCGCCGGTGGCAATACACAACCGCGGTGACAACAGACCAATGCGATTTGAAACAATCTCTTGTACAAAGCAAACTTATATTTATTGAAATAAATATGACTTGTCATCTGAAACAGAGGACATCAAGATGATAAAACGAAAAAACTTTACATAAAAAACAAAAATCAAGCTATTTTCATTTTAATTCACTCCCTCAGAAACTAGTTTTATTTATTTATTTCGAAAGACTTGTATATTTTTTAAATGTGTCACCTAGACTTGTAATATTTGTTAAGTTACATGACTTTTCTATCTCAATGGGCATTTTAGGAAGAATATATGCATTTTTCTAAATATGTCAAGCTCAAAAATAATGATTTTATTTTTAAATCCTTATCACCAATTCTTATCCCAAAAATCGCAAACAAATGGAAAGTCATAGGGCCTTTTAAATATTTGTATCATAGTTAACTAAAACTAGAACTATAAAACAATTCCCTTACTTGAAATGAAATAAACTTTAACTGTAATAAAATATGAAATATTAAAATAATAAACCTTTTTATCTCAACTAGCTGCCAAGGAAACATTTCTCATTTCCATTTAGTTTAACTTTGTGTACTAAAATTACAAATGGTAAAAAAAAAAAATACAAACAAAAACACACAAGTAAAATACTAAAACTTGAACTAAAATAAAAATAAAACTAATTTAAAATAAAACTAAAACTATAATAGTATATTGCTGATACTAAATGAGGAGCCTTTGAAAGCCACTGAAGTAGTGCTGCAGGAACCTGAAGTAAACTAACTGTGGGGGAAATGAATGGTTGTACTTGTAGTTTTGATGTTATGTGTTTGCTGTGTTCAGGATCAGCGTGTGGTGACCAAGCGCTCGGGGCCCGGAGGACTGAGAGACGGAGAGAAGGATCCGGAGTCGAGCGTGTTCAGCATCGGGAGAGGAAAGAGACGGCAGCTGCTCGTCACAACACCAGCAAACATCAAGGTGAGACTGCAGAGGTGGAAAGTAATGAATTACATGTACTCGCATTACTGTAATTGAGTAGCTTTTTTGTGTACTTCTACTTTTTAAAGTAACTTTTAAGATCTGTAATTTTACTTTTACTCAAGTATATTTTGTTTGAAGTATTGTACTTCACTACATTTTAAAACACGTTCATTACTGAGTAAAAAAAAAATTGCTCCCTGGAATTACTGCAGTAAATAATGGGCAGGAGAACAAACTGGCGCTAAAATCACAAGAAAGATGCAGACGGTCAAGACAGGCGTTATAGTGCAGAACCAGCTGAAAACCAAACCTGTCGTATTCTGCTGAAGTTGAACTCGAAGGAATGAAGTAACCCCTGGCCATATATTCATGCTCTATTACGCCAGCCCTCCAGAGTTTAGTTCCAACCCTGCTCCAACACACATACCATGTAGTTTTCAAATAAGCCTAAATGATTAGATTAGCTGGATCAGATGTGTTTAATTAGGGTAATATCTACACTGTGTAGGGCTGTGGCCCTTCGGGAACTGAGTTTGACATCTTTGGCCTATCCCAGGTTTGCCTCCCTCCCACTGTTAAAGTGTAATTAAGTTATTTTTACTCTGAGTAAATTTTAAATGAGCTACTTTTTACTTTTACTTGTGTAGATTTTTAGACAGGTACTTTTACTTGAGTAGAATATTTTCATACTCTTTCCACCTCTGTGAGACTGAATCCACCTTCCTCTTGTTCTCTGACTGAGCTCTTTAAAGTCGACTGAACACAAGCTATTAGGCACTAGATATTAGTCTCCTTTCAATCCTTCTGTAGATAGTGAATCGTAGATGTGAGGGTTTTTATTTAATAAACTGCTGGTTTTGGGAAAGTCCCATTTCCTCTTTTTGATGACTTTGATTATCTTTTAATGATGTCATGCAAGCTATTCATGCTTTGAACTAGGTCTGAGCAATTAATCTTAATAAAACCTAAATACCAAAACAAACGTGTGATGAGAAGCTTATAAACTAGCTGTTGTCAACCAAAGAGAAGCTAAACAAGAGAAATCAAATCATTTTAGATTATTTTTCTTAAATAGTATCTTTACAGTGAAATCACCATTATTTTAGTACAGGGAAAATGTTTCAGTTTTTATTGATATTTTGAATTAGTTTTTATTTTTGTTATTTTTTTCCTGTTTTCTTTCAAATTTTAGTTAAAGTTTTAATAATGGCAGCAGCTATTTGCACTGTGTAAATAGCAATTAGATGCTATTTACACTTAGTGAAAACAGCATATTTTCTGAGCGATAGATGATATTTACACTGTGCAAATAGCAGGATTTTCTGCTATTTATACTACTTATTACAAATAATGGCAATTATCTGCACCTCATTATTGTAGTACATTATAAAACAGTACACAATAACTCATTGAGTGTAAAATGTAATTCAAAAGATTACATGGATGCCACCTTATTGGGTCAATAAAGCCCTTCTTACACCTACACTAACCCTACCCAATACTTATTTTTTTACTTTTTGATTATTTCCTATATAATAATAAATAAATGCTTTTCTGATGTGATTTGAAAAGGGAGAAAAAAGTTCGCCAAAAGTGGATTCGAACCCGGGTCAATCATGTCAAAAGGAATAAGACACATGCTTTATCATCTGCACCACTGGAGCTGACAACTGGTGATGGGCTTCTGTAATCTTGACCAGTCCAATCACATGTTGGTGGGCGGTGTACATAGCCTCTGCCAGCAAGGCTCCGTTTAATTATTTAAAAAAAAAAATAATAATAATTTGTATTCGTTTATTTATGAATTTTATTTCAGTTTCAGAAAAATACTGTATATGGGAAAAGATTATTATAAAAAAATCCTCATTTATAATTTTTTATTTACAATTATGCATTTAGCGGTCGCTTTTATCCAAAGTAACTTACAGAGCATTCAGGTTATATGTGTATTGTCAGTATTTGTGTTCCCTGGGAATCGAACCTACAACCTTTTGCGCTGCTGACGCAATGCTCTACCACTGAGCCACAGGACATTTTTTGATAAAATATTACTAAAATAAAATTTTCATATTTTATTTGAACTAATTGTCAAGGCAACATATCCTATTTAGCCATTTTTATTTTATTTGATCTAAATATTTATGAAAAACATACTGAAATAATATTTATAAAAACTATATAGGCATAATATATAATGTGAAAATTTCAGTTTTTTTATTTTTTATTTTTATTTTTTTTATTAATCATCATCATAAAATAAATAGCATACAAATTTTGGTTATTAATATAGATATATAATCACATTTAGTTTTTCAAATTTTGCAGCCTTACGAGCAAGTTACGAGCAGAAAGCCTGGAGGTGTAAAAGAGAATCACATTCAGTGCAGCAGCTTATGTCAGACACTAGTGAAATGAAAGCATGCGTTTCAGTGCTGTTAGAGAGTGTTTTATCATGTGGTTTCAGGGGAAGAGGGTGTTCGGTGAAAGAAAGGACAGAAACCGGCCCGTGAGTCCAGCGAGGGTGAAGTCCTGTGCCGAGGAAGAGCTGGAGTCCAACAACACACGAGTAAAACAGCGACCTCCGTCTGCGAAGAGAGTCACGGAGGTGAGCAGACGTTCTTGTGATGTCCTGTTTGACGTTTGTGTAGCAGTCTGTGTTTGAGACGCCCTCTTCATTAGTTCTCAAGCCTTGCTGCTGTAAATAGATTGAGACGGAGCCGGCCGTGTGAACGTTCATCAGGGCTCATTCATACATTCTCTTCTGCTCACCAAGGCTGCATTTATTTGATTACATGTACAGTAAAAATTAATGAGTAGTAAATCATTAAATTAAATATTATTATAATTTTAAATAGCTGTTTTCTATGTGAATATGTTTTAAAATGTAATTAATTTATATATTATATAAAATTATATAATTATATAAAACATTTTCATCATTACTCCAGTTTTCAGTGTCACATGATCTTCAGAAATCATAATAATATACTGATTTGCAGCTCAAGAATATTTCTGATTATTATCAATGTTAAAAACAGTTGTGCTGCACAATATTTTTGTAGAAACCGTGATACATTTTATTTCTCAGGATTCACAGATGAATATGAAATTCAAAAGAACAATATTAATTTGAAATGGAAATCTTTTGTAACATTATACATTTCTGGATGTAATTTTTAATGCATCCTTGATTAATTAATTAGTATAAACTGAGTATTAATTAATACATGTATTTATTTATATATATATAAAAAGATTTTCCTTAAAGTAAAAATAATAAAATAAAACATATTTAAAGAAATTATATATATGTGTGCATATTTGTGTGTATTGTGTGTATATATATATATATTTGGTTTTTTGCTCAACATTATACATCTTTACTGTCAATTTTAATCAATTGTATGTGTCCCAACTTACTTGAAATAAAACTGAAACTGAAACGAAATATAAATACTAATTATTTTTAAAGCTCAGTGTCACATGATCAGAAATCATTCTAAAAAACTATAAAGACAAAATAATTTCTGATTATTATTTCAATGTTAAAAACATCTTCCTTACTAGAAATAAAATTGCAATAAAAAATATATGGAAATAATAAAAATTACCCCAAAATTAGGAAGGAAAGGGAATTCTTCCTTTTTCTAGATCTTGTAATCTTTTAATGCATCCTTGATTAATTAATTGTATTTATTTGAACAACATGTATTTATTTATATATATATTTCTGTCTGTTTCCTTCAAGACTAATCGCTTTATTTATTCCCCAATTATATATAGTGTGTGCATAAAAGTGTGCAAATTACTAAATGTAAAATATGGATAAAGATAACAGGTTTTTTTTGCTCAACATGATACATCTTAATATGATAAAAAGAAAATCAATTTATAAAATACTGATTTGAAATAAAACTGAAATTAAAGTCTATAAGATACTAATTATTTTTAAAGCTAAAAGCTGACTGTAATAAAAAATTTATGTCTGTAAAGACAAAATGTGGTGTGACTTTCCTTTAAAAAAACATCTTCCTTACTAGAAATGTTGGGTGCAATTTTACAAATAATAAAAATTACTGAGCTGAAAAGTGGTTCCTTCCTTTCTATGTCTTCATCTTTCTCTTTCTCTCCTTCCCTTGTAGCTTGTATTTATTTGAACAACGCCTGTGGACTTGGTGTTAGGGCTCTTACTCTGTATGAGCTCTTCAAGATTAATGTCTGTGAGGTTGTCCCAATTGTGGGAATGTCAGGGTGTGGACAGATGTGATGTTGGGTTGTTACTACAATGTAAAATGAGCTGTAAAGTGTAACAGGTAAAGCATGAACATTTAAATGATAAAAGAAAATACAAATTTAACATAAAATACTGATTTAAAAAATACTATTACAGTCTAGTGTAAGAGAGCGTCCGGCTGAGCTGTAGTGTAGTGTGACGTTATGTCTGTGAGGTTGTCAGTGTGGTGTGGGGATGTCAGGGTGTGGACAGATGTGATGTTGGGTTGTGTTTTACACCGGGCGGGGCTGAGCTGTAGTGTAGCGTGACGTTATGTCTGTGAGGTTGTCAGTGTGGTGTGGGAATGTCAGGGTGTGGACTGATGTGATGTTGGGTGTGTTTTACACCCGGCGGGGCGGGGCTGAGCTGTAGTGTAGCGTGACGTTATGTCTGTGAGGTTGTCAGTGTGGTGTGGGAATGTCACGGTGTGGACTGATGTGATGTTGGGTGTGTTTTACACCGGCGGGCTGAGCTGTAGTGTAACGTGACGTTATGTCTGTGAGGTTGTCAGTGTGGTGTGGGAATGTCAGGGTGTGGACTGATGTGATGTTGGGTTGTGTTTTACACCCGGCGGGGGCTGAGCTGTAGTGTAGCGTGACATTATGTCTGTGAGGTTGTCAGTGTGGTGTGTGGACAGATGTGATGTTGGGTTGTGTTTTACACCCGGCGGGGTGGGGCGGGGCTGTCTGGGCGGCAGCTGAAGTCTGAGAGAGCTGTATAATGCAGTCCATTGTGTGCTCGAGCCCAGGCTCTTTATCATCACAGCTTTTGTCTGATCCAGCACACAGACTCTTACACTGACTGAATGTGAATGTGGAGCTCACTTAGTCTCAATATTCAACCCTACATCAGATGTGAGCCATAACCAGAGCTAGTTTAGGATTATTTTAATGCTATTTTTGCTATAACATTTTTAATTAGATTTTATTTTTATAAAATGTTTCAGTTTTCATTTTAGTTTTTAGTGATTTTATTTTCTTCGTTTTAATATATTTCTAAGTTATGTTTATTACAGCTAAAGTAAGCATATTGTTATTCAGTTAGTTGCCAAAGCAGCATTTCTAATTTTCACTTAGTTTTGATTGTTTAAGTTTTAGTCAACAAAAACAGCACTGGCCATAACACACGTGTTGCTATATTGTTGCTAGGGCAGTCTTTTAAAATATATTTATCTGGCTTTAATATATTTTTATTTTAGTTTGTTATTTTAGTACTTTAACTTAAACTTATTTCAACTATTATCCAACAGCATTTCTGATTTTTTATTTTTATTTTTTATGTTTTTACTGATTTTAATTTTTGTTTTTGGCTTTTATATATATTTTTTTTATATATATATTTCTATATTATATTTAGCTGTTAATTTATATTTAATGTCAGTTTCAGCTTTAGTAATTTTAGCACTTCAGCTTCAACTTATTTTCAAATATTATGATTAAAAACTATTAGTATTTAGTATATGTATCACAATTTTATATATATTATTTATATCTCTAATTAGCTTTAATATATATATATATATATATATATATATATATATATATATATATATTTATTTATTTTATATTTAATTTTACTACCTTAACTTAAACTTATTTTCTAATTTTCATGTAAATATTTTAAGTTTGTTTTTAATCAAATATTTGTATTTTCTTATCCTTCAGCTTTATTTCAATTTGCCAAAAGTGTTTTTAATAGTTAAAAATAATAACACTGGCCATAACACACTTATGTGGTTGTTAGGGCTGTCTGGGTGGTTGCTAGGTGCTTTAAAACACATATAAATGTTTTCAGTTAATCGGGATATTAAATGAGAGAAGAAAAAAAAATGCTTTCATATGGCAGGTGTTTGATACATAAGTCATGTAGATTTCAGAAAGCAGTTTATGCTATTTTAAACTATTTTAATAAGCATTTGCTGTCGTATATTCTCTTGTAATTCCTGGTTTGTCATCGCAGCAGATGTTCTCGCGGGTGACAGATGGATTTTAATCATGTGAGTGGGAGTTGTGCTTTCACAGAGTCACAGATATAACGTATGTGGAAGGATTCTCCCATAATGCATCTGGCCTGGTCGAGCGTAGCAGGCGTGACTCCAGGAGGATGATGTCATGACGCAGCCGTAACGCTGGGAGGAGAGACCGATATAACAGCAGGGCTCTTGTGCTGTAGAGTCGCTTTAAAGTCACTCTCTCTCTCTCTGGGTTCATTGTTTGTGATCATAATGAGCCGTATGCTTTAATCTAATTAACATTTGGCCGCTCTTTCTTCTGAATAGGTGTATTATGCGGCTGATGAGGCGATGTGCCAGTTTGGTGGCAGAATGAGTGACTCTTTGGTCTGGTTCTCTGCATTTCTCTTTAGGACTGCATTTATCTACTGGTTTTGTGTCAAGATTTTCAGGAGACAAAATAATGCAGATCATTGAATGTAAAACGTGAAGAGAAAGATCCTTAAAATCCAACATTATAATTGCATGAGCATGAACTTCATTGCCTTATTAATATAAATTAACCTTAATGTTTGTACCTCAGTCAATCAATCAATGTTGTAGTATTGTTCTTTGATGCAAACTCACCTTTCAGTGACAACTCACTGTTTTGAGCTCAAATAGGTCCTCTGTGAGATTTGCTTGGATCCAGTGAGAGGGAGGGCGAGGGGGGGGTGCAAGGGTACTTGTGATCTTACAAGTGTAAATAAAGAACTGGGGATGGTTGTACAAACTGTTTAGACCAGTCTTAAGAAGATAGTCATCTAATATTTTTCTTCTAGACTGGTCATAAATTTAAATTCAGTTATGAAAAGGTAGATTGGTCATATTTGTATTGTAAAAGTAAGACTGATTACCTACCAAACTAGTTCTTAAGATGCAACTGGCCACTGGTTGATTCGATAAGTTTGGTATAGTATTTATTTACTTCAAAAACTGTTTAAACGTGTAATATTGAATGTATTTGAGATGTGGGAATGGTAAAGAGAGAGGGGCAAACATTTGCTCTTCATCTTTTATAACATGGCATTTTGATCAGATATATTCAATCTCAAATGTTGCAACAAAATATTAACTGTTTCGGACATACAAGGTAATAAAAATATATATATATATATTTTTTTTTTAATGATGAACCAGGGTTGTTTTAATAAAGAAATGCTACTGTATAATACTGTAGTTTTTTATTTTGTATTAGTTTTTGTTTTTATATTTTGCTTTCATTTGAAAGTTTTAGTCATCTTGTTTTGTCTTATGTTTTTGTTATATTAGTTTTATTCCTCTTCATTTTACTTTGTTATTTCAGTACATTGTTAAATGAAATGAGAAATGCTGCTTTGGCGACTAGTATTTGTATTGTTTTAGTTAATTATATAACACCCCTCCGTCACACAGTGTTGAAATCTGCTTAATTTGGGGAATTTGTGCTGAAATACTGTAGAGCTTGATTACATGCACAGACTTTAACATCAAGTGCTTTTTCTCATTTTAAGTTGTATTTTTACTATTTATATAATTTGTCTATTTATTCTTATATATCTTCAGTAGCCACAATGATATGGTGTGTTTATTGTTTGCATGATCATAGGCGTGTTTGGGTCTCTGTAAGAGGATCTTATCCTGATTGAAGTTTTAAAGACATCAGTTCACTAAATAATGCACGAGGTCACTAAAGCACGTGTACTATTTACGTGTTTCCACATGAGGGCAGTGTGTCGCTTCTAGTGCACAAAGTGCTCAATGAGTCACTATTAGCCTTTATACTGAATTACAGAATAACATATTACACAGAAATAACCTGACATGCCTTTTATGCCTTTATTTGATTACCAGAAAAATTAGAATATACAACACAGAGTTTCTGACACAAATAAAACATTTCACACAGCGCCTTGTTATTGTAAATACATTTAATAAAGGTCATTTTATAGACTTAACTAATTACACGTGCTATTTGATTATAAAATGTATTCAATCCATTAAAATTCAATCAAAGAAATAAAAATGTAAAACACAGAATTTGGTATAAAAAGGAAATAAAAGTAAATTTGAAAAATTTAAAATATATAATAATGATAATAATAAAAGATTTTATAGGTTTCTAAAAATGCATTTTTTGTTAAACTTTTTATAAATTGTTGTTAAAGTAATTGTTATAAGTTATGTTATATAAATTAAACACGCAAAACATGATTAAAAATAAAAATGGAGAGGAAAAAACAAGTAAAAAAATCAAACAAATGTAGTAAAAATGCTTAGTAAACAGCGTGTGTGTGTGTGTGTGTGTGTGTACGCGCAGATTTATTAGGTTGACAACATCTTAAATTCTTGTTTTGTTTTAATCAGTTTCTTCATGCTTAAAAAGCTCTAAAGATGATTTAATCTTTAACGAGGTGTTTGATTCGATGTCTAAAATGATTTGTGTTTTGAGCGTAATCTTCAGCTGTGAAATCATAGGTCTTGATCTGTAACAGTCTTTTGCTGTTTGTCTCTCATCTGTGTGTTTGTTCAGGAGGACACAGGAAAGCGGATCAATGGCGTGGATGTGAGGACTCGTATGTCGTCCCGGTGAGAGCGTTTCCACCGTTCACACACTCACCTGAACGTCTAATTAAATTAAACACAATGTTCAGATGTCACTGATCGCATTGTTTTTAAAGTGGAGGGACGTCCATCAATCTTCTCATATCTTTGTGTTCAACCAAACAGTGTTTAACTGTAACTGCATGTCAAAGTAGACCTGCTTTTGATGGACGGACTGCAGATTTTGCTCTGTATTTGACGCTGAAATGATCCGGCAGGTCACAGAAGCCGTCGCTGACCTGAACCTCGTCACGTCTGAAGAAGAGCAGCGTGAGTACCTGCGGTGGAAGAAGGAGCGCGAGGAGATCGACCGCGAGCGCGTGGCCCGACACAAGAACGCCAGAGGCCAGTGGAGGAGAGCCTGGGACATGGAGAAGACCGATCTGATGTAAGCCAGATGCCCGCGCCTGATTTCTGTTCTGTTTGTGAGAGCAACTAACCTGCGCTGCTTTAGTTTGCACCTTAATCTAGTTTGATTTCTTCTTTCGTTTGTTTGATTTCTGCATGTTAAACTGCCTCATACATACATAAATCACAGCTGTTTGAATCATAAAGGCCTCCTTCTTCTGTCTTACTGACACCTTCAGATATCTCTGTTGATTGATCCTGAGCTAAAAGATTCAAAAAATCATCAGTGAAGGAAACATTTGACATTCTTTGGTCTTTTTTCTCCTTTCAATTAAAATAAACTATTCGATTAGATTTCCGAAATATGATCAGAAGATCGTGTTATAACAGTAATATTTAGCTGTTAATGCTGGTTAAAGTTAACCAATAGTCAGGTATCTAAATAGTCTTTATCTTCCATTTATGCATATTTATGCAAATTTTGGGATATTGTATTTAAAAAAAAAGTTGGATGGAAACACCAAGATGTGCATCCAATCTTAAAATGCACATAAAAAATTATTTGCTCAATTGAAGTGTAAAGTCATTTATTATGTAGGAAAAAAGTCACAAACTTAAATTTTTTTTTTAGCCATAGATGTAATTTTTATGTATTTTAAGTACATAAATCTAAATGTCCATCTATTTGGATTAAACAGTATTAACATAAAAATGTGATGGATGTTTGTCAGTCAAGCATAAATGAAACGGGGCAGATTTCTGCACCCAAAAATCATGCTATATTTTAAACCGTTTAAAATGATAAATTCTTGAAATAGATGCAAATAGGTCTTTTATTTAATTTAGTTTAAATAGTCATTTTTTATAATGCATTTATTTAACTTGCTCAGATTCACCATAAGTCTGTTCATTGTGATAATAATTAAATTGATTGAGGTTAAAAAGTATTAAAATGGTTAAATATGACTAGCTCTGGAGCAAGCAGTATTGAGTGAATTTAAAAACATTGAAACTAATTTAAATTGTATTGATGATAAATATAAAACATATTGTGTATTGAAAACCCATTCAGTTTATTAGTGCTGTTTAGTGTCTGTTTCAATTATGTATGACTGACAAATCTGCATCACATGAAGTTTATTAGTTAAAACTGCAATGCATGATAATTTTATATGCAATTCAAATACAGAAATCTTAAAATCAAGCTTAAATATTTTTGAGTGTCTTAAACTGCAACTTTCATCTTTATTATTGATCATTTGCAGCAGTTTCCCAGGAAGTGATAATTGTGTTCTCTTGTGATGAAACAATGCTTTATTCGCAAATGTTTTATGCAATATTCTGCTAATTATCTTATTCTAATAAGTTAGGTAAATCTTTCTACCTAACAAGTAGCCTAAAACAATGTCAAAATGCATATGGCAGCTATACTAAAATCATAATTTCTCTTGTTATTGTCTAAATGTGCAGCAGTGATATCACGATGATAATTATGGAGAAGCAGCAGCATTGGGAAATATTCACTTTCATTCGGACAAATGTTTTGGAAGCTGCAGGATTCATAAATGATCTCTGACATGATTTCAGTGCACACATCAGTGAGCTGAACTCCTGTTTAATGTCAAAGAGGTGATAAAAGGTCCTTGTTTACGCTCTGATGACTGTAAAAGCTTCGTAGATGTCAGACTGCTCAAGACGGCGTTCAATTAAAAACAAGCTGATGCAGAAGAACTAGAACTTGAGGGAGAAAACAATAGAAATAACATGGACTTGGATCAACACTTCTGATGTATATTCATCTGTTGTGGATTTGGTGCTTCTGGGAATGTCTCTGGTTTGATATTTAGGGTCAAATGTCTCCGTTCAGTGAACTCATGAGACGTGGATGACTTTAATTTAAGTAATTGAATCAAACTTTATTAGAATTAAAGGTCATTGTGAAAACGCCACATGGGCTTTGTGGCATGAATACAGCACATTTATAATTGAGCGCTTTTAGATGTTTTACTTTATTTGTATTGATTTTTAAAGAAAACGTTTTATACAGTATTAAATAAAAATGGGGTATAGGGATATACATTATGCAAATATGCATTCATAAATGGAAAGGAATGGAGTCTACTTTCCGCTAAACAACAAACGCTTTTAATCAGTGCTATTATTAATGATGATCATCTTTGTTAATTACATTATTTATTTTAATGTTATTATTAATAGTTATAGCTCTTATGTAGTGCTTTAATGTGAATACATTGACAGAAATATTGTACAGTAAAATTAACTTAAATTAAAAATTAATTATTATTATTATTGATGATTATGATACAATTTATTAAACAACATGTTAAAGGAATATCACAATTTTTCATGAATGTTTTAATTTAAATCTATGTTGTGCAGCACTTTGTTTGCCAAATAATTAATGGAATTGTATGCACATTATTTTATTAATTTTTAACACATTAATTAGATTGTTAGTTTTAGCCATTCATATGATGATCACTGTTTTTGATAATTAATTTGTATTGAATCATAAAACACAAAATGCTGAAAAATTCTAATAAAAACAACACAGAGCTTTTGATAAAATACAATATTTTATATTCCATTATTTTTTATTAAATAATTAATTCAAATTTTATATATTTTTATTAAAATGTTATTATTATTTTATTTTAATTCAAATAAACATGTAATTAATTTATTAGACATATTTTTTGATGATTAAAACTAAATTAAATCATCAAAAGATATCAGAAATGTTTAAAATGGAAAATATGAAATTTGGGGGGATGGGGTCAATCACCCTTAAATGACTTGCTGACTTTTTCAGCCAGCCTTATGTTTTTATAAATATTTTAAATACTTAGAAATTATATTATGAAAGTAAAATGAGTTTTGAATGATGTTGTACTGTTTAATTCTATGCATGTAATTTCTTCACTAAGAGGACTTCCAAATGGATTTGCATAATAATCGTTAGCTCCGCCCCGCACTCACATGATTGGTCGAGTCAGAAGTTGACGTGTCTGGCCGCTCAAACAAACAGATCAATGTTGGACTTACCTGAACTGAGATGTTTTAACATTAAGCTGAAGAGAAAACTTTTAGTGGTAATTAGTTTATAATTATTATATCCAGGGTTTGTTAGCATAAGGCTTTTGTGCATCTGGGCTCTGGATCTCTGTGCATCATCTGTGTTTTCTGTATATAATGATGCAGAGATGCTGTCATTAATATCATTATCGGCAAAACTGAACATGCAGTACCACAAACAAACTTCAGGCCAGATGTTAACAAGTGTCTGGAAGTCCTCAGTGTTTCAGATGGGTTCCTCTGGAAGAAATAACCGTGAGCACTATGGAGTGGTTATTTTTAGGGTGCTTTGAATGCCTTGCCTTATTTGGGATGGTTTGCGAGCACTAGAGATCGCTCAGGGCCACGACACGCTTCAGAGCTGATGGTTCTGTGGGAGGTAGAAGATAGAAACACACTCGATCAGTGAACAGTGTACAAGAGAGCAGAACAATCCCGTCACAATCATTATTTTACCCAGCCAAATATCAGCCCTGTATTCAAGTGATGTTTGTGTAAAGCTCACAAAGACAGCTCATATTTCACTCCAAAATCAAGAGAGAAAATATTATCATTTAAAAATGATATTTTACATGAAGTAAATGTATCTATATATATCTGTAGATACAATTAAACAATAGTTTTACACACACACACACACACACACACACACACATATGCATGTATATATTTGGAAAATATTTGCATGTATGTGACCCTGGCCCACAAAACCAGTCTTAAGGTCAATTTTCCGAAATTGAGATTTATAACGTCATCTGAAGCTGAATAAATAATCTTTCAATAGATGTATGGTTTGTTATGATAGGACAATATTTGGCCGAGATACAACTATATGAAAATCTGGAATCTGAGGATGCAAAAAAATCTAAATATTGAGAAAATCATCTTTAAAGTTGTCCAAATTAAGTTCTTATCAATGCATATTACTAATCAAAAGTTAAGTTTTGATATATTTACTGTAAGAAATGTACTAAATATCTTCATGGAACATGATCTTAATATCCTAATAATTTTTGGCATAAAAGAAAAATAGATAATTTTGACCCATACAGTGTATTGTTGGCTATTACTACAAATATACCTGTGCTGCTTATGACTGCTTTTGTGCTCCAGGGTCACATATATAAATTAATGTAATTGATATTATTTATAAGTATATTTAATATATATACATAACATATTTTTATTAAATATATACGTAATAAATATACACAGTATGCACACACATATATTATGTAAACGAAAACTTTTACTTTAAATCAATTAATCGTTTGACAGCAATTTTAATATATATATATATATTTTTTAATAACAGCTTCACTTTTCTAGTAACTTTTTATATTAAAATGTCCTATGAAGGGCAGATACAGATCAATAAAATGTAATAATAATAAAAAGTTTTGCTCAGTCGGTATCACAGCGAAATCTTGCTTTTTCAAATCAGTTTAGTCTTTAAGGATTTCACAGATAACTGAATGAAATATTTAGTGATGCTTGCATGTTGTTCGGCTTAACCAGTTTAACCAGCAGTACTTTCTTGCTCATCCAGCTTCACCATGAAGATGAAACTGGAGCATCTGCACCAGTAACCAGCACAAACTGGTCTGTGTGAGCACTAAAGGTTCTGCGTGTGTAAGTGAACTAACCCATGAACCCGTGACAGATTGACTTCTCCTCTCTCACCTGCTCGTATGTTGTTGGTGTTATCAGTGATTATTGATGTTTAGTTGCGTCTGCGTGTTTTTTCCCATGTGTTTTATTTGTAGGTTCTCTGAAAAGGTACATGAAGGAACATCAAACAGAGGTGAGCAAATTAAAGAGAACGTGCATTTTTCATTTTCTGATCAAACTCGTTTAATAAGGAGATGGTTATTCATCATTGTCTTGATAAAGTCTGGTTATGCTTTGTGTGTGGATTGTATTTTGTGTAATATTTTATCTTCTGTATTAATTATACTTCATTATAGGAGGTCGAAACACCAGAAGAGGAAACATGAGAGCAGAAGAATCCAGAGGTGTGTTATCATTTGGCCTAAAATATGAATGTTTGATATAGATATGAGTTGATCTCAAACCTTTCGTATGCTTTAATGGATCTGAATCCATGGATTTGAGCACATTTGATCAAAATAGACACTAAATAGCAGCACATTTAATGCTTGATGTTCAATTCTGCAGTAAAATTGTGAATAGATATTAGAAATTAAACATGGAAAAAGAAGGTAAATAAAACTTTCTGTGCAATAGCAAATACAACGAGTCTCTGTCCACGTACATTTTGATATTTTCTGTTTTTAATTAAAATAATAATAAAAAATGAATACTTTTATTAGTGTTTTTATAAATGTCTATATAATTTCAGTTTTAGTTTCTTGTTTAATACATTAAGTAAACAAAAGTTTTCAAATAACAAAATTAATTTTATGACGTTAGTTTTAGTTAACCTTAATAATCATATTTCTAGAATGCATCAAGTTTAAAACACTAAAGTTACACTAATAGTATTTTTATAATTATCATTTTAATAGCCATTTCATTCAACACTGCAATAAAATTCAAGCTCAATTTTCATTGGGAGCTTATATAAAGATATTAAGTTTAGTATAACTGTCACGGTGCACACACGAGGGAGGAACAGGAACACGCAGACGAGGATATAAACTCAAATGATAATATTTAATAACACATCAAGGCAGGACATGACAAGGCAGTACTCACAAACAGGATACACCGGGAATAACAAGTAGACCAGACCACATCAAACTGAACAGGCATGAACTAATATACACAGGAAATCATAGATAATTAGACAAACACGGCTGGACATGAATTAACTAATAATGACATTAAACAAGGACAGGAAACAAACCAAATAAGGAAACATGAGGTGGGGACACATGACACACACGACAGAGGACTGACAATAACAAAATATTTGAAGTAAATATAAAAATATTACATTTAAACATATTAAATATAAAAAATGAAATATTAAATAATAATTGAAGCTCAATTTTCATTGGGAGCTTATATAAAGATATTAAGTTTAGTATAACAAAATATTTGAAGTAAATATAAAAATATTACATTTAAACATATTAAATATTAAAATAATAATTAAAGCTCAATTTCCATTGAGAGCTTTTATAAAGATATTGAGTTTAGTATAACAAAATATTTTAAGTAAATATAAAAATATTACATTTAAATATATTAAAATAATAATTAAAGCTCAATTTTCATTGAGAGCTTTTATAAAGATATTGAGTTTAGTATAACAAAATATTTGAAGTAAATATAAAAAATATTACATTTAAACATATTAAATATAAAAAATGAAATATTAAATAATAATTCAAGCTCAATTTCCATTGAGAGCTTATATAAAGATATTAAGTTTAGTATAACAAAATATTTGAAGTAAATATAAAAATATTACATTTAAACATATTAAATATAAAAATATTAAATAATAATTCAAGCTCAATTTTCATTGAAAGCTTGTATAAAAGTATTACATTGTATATAAAATAATTTAAATATAAAATACTTTTGAAGTATTACATTAAAATTCCAGCTCTAATTTCATTGGAAGCTTATATAAAACTATGAAATGATCTCCTTCAGTCACAGTGGCACTGTGTGATTATAATAATCAAGACTCTTTCCTTAGTGAGAGTTGAATGGAGTTGATTGAATGGTATTCTGTGTTGTGTGGTGATGTGTTTGTGTAGGTCTTCAGCAGGCGTCACACAGTTGATTGAATCGTATTCTGTGTTGTGTGTTTGTGTTTGTGTAGGTCTTCAGCAGGCGTCACAAAGTTGATTGAATGGTATTCTGTGTTGTGTGTTTGTGTAGGTCTTCAGCAGGCGTCACACAGTTGATTGAATGGTATTCTGTGTTGTGTGGTGATGTGTTTGTGTTTGTGTAGGTCTTCAGCAGGCGTCACACAGTTGATTGAATGGTATTCTGTGTTGTGTGGTGATGTGTTTGTGTAGGTCTTCAGCAGGCGTCACACAGTTGATTGAATGGTATTCTGTGTTGTGTGGTGATGTGTTTGTGTTTGTGTAGGTCTTCAGCAGGCGTCACACAGTTGATTGAATGGTATTCTGTGTTGTGTGGTGATATGTTTGTTTGTGTAGGTCTTCAGCAGGCATCACACAGTTGATTGAATGTATTCTGTGTTGTGTGGTGATGTGTTTGTGTTTGTGTAGGTCTTCAGCAGGCGTCACACAGTTGATTGAATGGTATTCTGTGTTGTGTGGTGATGTGTTTGTGTAGGTCTTCAGCAGGCGTCACACAGTTGATTGAATGGTATTCTGTGTTGTGTGTTTGTGTTTGTGTAGGTCTTCAGCAGGCGTCACACAGTTGATTGAATGGTATTCTGTGTTGTGTGGTGATGTGTTTGTGTTTGTGTAGGTCTTCAGCAGGCGTCACACAGTTGATTGAATGGTATTCTGTGTTGTGTGGTGATGTGTTTGTGTTTGTGTAGGTCTTCAGCAGGCGTCACACAGTTGATTGAATGGTATTCTGTGTTGTGTGTTTGTGTTTGTGTAGGTCTTCAGCAGGCGTCACACAGTTGATTGAATGGTATTCTGTGTTGTGTGGTGATGTGTTTGTGTAGGTCTTCAGCAGGCGTCACACAGTTGATTGAATGGTATTCTGTGTTGTGTGGTGATGTGTTTGTGTTTGTGTAGGTCTTCAGCAGGCGTCACACAGTTGATTGAATGGTATTCTGTGTTGTGTGGTGATGTGTTTGTGTTTGTGTAGGTCTTCAGCAGGCGTCACACAGTTGATTGAATGGTATTCTGTGTTGTGTGGTGATGTGTTTGTGTAGGTCTTCAGCAGGCGTCACACAGTTGATTGAATGTATTCTGTGTTGTGTGTTTGTGTTTGTGTAGGTCTTCAGCAGGCGTCACACAGTTGATTGAATGGTATTCTGTGTTGTGTGGTGATATGTTTGTGTTTGTGTAGGTCTTCAGCAGGCGTCACACAGTTGATTGAATGGTATTCTGTGTTGTGTTGTGTGGTGATGTGTTTGTGTAGGTCTTCAGCAGGCGTCACACAGTTGATTGAATGTATTCTGTGTTGTGTGTTTGTGTAGGTCTTCAGCAGGCGTCACACAGTTGATTGAATGGTATTCTGTGTTGTGTGGTGATGTGTTTGTGTTTGTGTAGGTCTTCAGCAGGCGTCACACAGTTGATTGAGTCGTATTCTGTGTTGTGTGGTGATGTTTGTGTTTGTGTAGGTCTTCAGCAGGCGTCACACAGTTGATTGAATGGTATTCTGTGTTGTGTGGTGATGTGTTTGTGTTTGTGTAGGTCTTCAGCAGGCGTCACACAGTTGATTGAATGGTATTCTGTGTTGTGTGTTTGTGTAGGTCTTCAGCAGGCGTCACACAGTTGATTGAATGGTATTCTGTGTTGTGTGTTTGTGTTTGTGTAGGTCTTCAGCAGGCGTCACACAGTTGATTGAATGGTATTCTGTGTTGTGTTGTGATGTGTTTGTGTTTGTGTAGGTCTTCAGCAGGCGTCACACAGTTGATTGAATGTATTCTGTGTTGTGTGTTTGTGTTTGTGTAGGTCTTCAGCAGGCGTCACACACAGTTGATTGAATGGTATTCTGTGTTGTGTGGTGATGTGTTTGTGTTTGTGTAGGTCTTCAGCAGGCGTCACACAGTTGATTGAATGGTATTCTGTGTTGTGTGGTGATGTGTTTGTGTAGGTCTTCAGCAGGCGTCACACAGTTGATTGAATGGTATTCTGTGTTGTGTGGTGATGTGTTTGTGTTTGTGTAGGTCTTCAGCAGGCGTCACACAGTTGATTGAATGGTATTCTGTGTTGTGTGGTGATGTGTTTGTGTTTGTGTAGGTCTTCAGCAGGCGTCACACAGTTGATTGAATGGTATTCTGTGTTGTGTGGTGATATGTTTGTGTTTGTGTAGGTCTTCAGCAGGCATCACACAGTTGATTGAATCGTATTCTGTGTTGTGTGGTGATGTGTTTGTGTTTGTGTAGGTCTTCAGCAGGCGTCACACAGTTGATTGAATGGTATTCTGTGTTGTGTGGTGATGTGTTTGTGTAGGTCTTCAGCAGGCGTCACACAGTTGATTGAATGGTATTCTGTGTTGTGTGTTTGTGTTTGTGTAGGTCTTCAGCAGGCGTCACACAGTTGATTGAATGGTATTCTGTGTTGTGTGGTGATGTGTTTGTGTTTGTGTAGGTCTTCAGCAGGCATCACACAGTTGATTGAATCGTATTCTGTGTTGTGTGGTGATGTGTTTGTGTTTGTGTAGGTCTTCAGCAGGCGTCACACAGTTGATTGAATCGTATTCTGTGTTGTGTGGTGATGTGTTTGTGTTTGTGTAGGTCTTCAGCAGGCGTCACACAGTTGATTGAATCGTATTCTGTGTTGTGTGGTGATGTGTTTGTGTTTGTGTAGGTCTTCAGCTGGCGTCACACAGTTGATTGAATGGTATTCTGTGTTGTGTGGTGATGTGTTTGTGTTTGTGTAGGTCTTCAGCAGGCGTCACACAGTTGATTCAATCGTATTCTGTGTTGTGTGGTGTTGTGTTTGTGTAGGTCTTCAGCAGGCGTCACACAGTTGATTGAATGGTATTCTGTGTTGTGTGTTTGTGTTTGTGTAGGTCTTCAGCAGGCGTCACACAGTTGATTGAATGGTATTCTGTGTTGTGTGTTTGTGTTTGTGTAGGTCTTCAGCAGGCGTCACACAGTTGATTGAATGGTATTCTGTGTTGTGTGGTGATATGTTTGTGTTTGTGTAGGTCTTCAGCTGGCGTCACACAGTTGATTGAATGGTATTCTGTGTTGTGTGTTTGTGTTTGTGTAGGTCTTCAGCAGGCGTCACACAGTTGATTGAGTCGTATTCTGTGTTGTGTGGTGATGTGTTTGTGTTTGTGTAGGTCTTCAGCAGGCGTCACACAGTTGATTGAATGGTATTCTGTGTTGTGTGGTGATGTGTTTGTGTTTGTGTAGGTCTTCAGCAGGTGTCACACAGTTGATTGAATCGTATTCTGTGTTGTGTGGTGATTGTGTTTGTGTAGGGTCTTCAGCAGGCGTCACACAGTTGATTGAATGGTATTCTGTGTTGTGTGTTTGTGTTTGTGTAGGTCTTCAGCTGGCGTCACACACAGTTGATTGAATGGTATTCTGTGTTGTGTGTTTGTGTAGGTCTTCAGCTGGCGTCACACAGTTGATTGAATGGTATTCTGTGTTGTGTGTTTGTGTTTGTGTAGGTCTTCAGCAGGCGTCACACAGGAAGGGGAAGAGTGCTCCAGTGGTGGGCAGTAAAGCGAAGGGTAAAGACCGTCTGACGGGTCGAGCGAGGAGGTAAACTAACCACAAACTAATGATCGTTAATGTGCTGAAGCGTTTACAGGAACATCCGCCACATTTCACCTCAAACTCATTATGACATACATTTACCCCCCCCAGAGGATGATGGGAGATGCTTCTCAGAGTGTTTTATGGTTTGGTGCACTTCCACTGTCATTAACGTCTGATCACATGACCTCTTATAATTCCACTTTTAAAATCTTATTATGAGTTCAAAGCTGTTCCTCGTTATACAGTAAATGGATGTTCATTTACTCATTACACACAGTGACTGACCAAAAAGAGAAAAAAAATATAATCAGAGATATTGTGATGTTATTATAGAAGATAAAGATATTTTTAAATACTTATTGATGTATTTTTATTAAAGACGTTATAAATAATGTCATCTTAAATCACTAAAAACTAAAAATACAGTGTTTATATATATAAACACTGTATTTTTAGTGATTTAAGATGTAATACTACATATACTACAAAATCTACAAATATATATATATAGATGATATTGTTTACATAATATATGTAAATATAAATCCACACTTACAGTAAAAAATTTTAAAATATGTACATGCATATATTTATAATCGTATATTTTATATTATATATATAAATATATGTAAAATAAAAACAAAATATTTAATGAATATATACATGCATGTTTGTGTGTATATATATATATATATATATATATATATATATATATATAATAAATATACACCGTATACACATATTATGTAAACAAAAACTTTTATTTTGGATGCGATCGTTTGACAGCCCTAATAATTACTAATAAAATACATTAAGAAGCAACATATAATATCTTCAGTTGTAATATAACAATATCTTTGTAATAACAATGTTTAATGGTATTAATAATAATGTACTGTATGATAACAAGGAGCTGTTTTGATCTTTATATTGCGAATCATTTCTTGTTTTTCCTCATAGGTGGGACGCTAAAGAGCAGGAGGAGCATTCACAGGTGATTATTATTATTAGTACTGCTAGAATTTGGGATGAAAATTAGCTGAATTTTTATGAATATCATTTTCACATTAATATGCATTAATAATCCTAAATATAGGCTTCAACATTGTTTATTTATATTCTAAAATGTTTATATTTAAACTTAAATTTTGGGTAAACCTCTAGACATGATTTTATGAAAATCACTTAAGTTGTGATAAACGTGCTTATTTTTATGAAAATTATGAAACTTCACTCAAAAATGATCAAATTTGCAATGAAAATATTCCTAATTTTTATGAAAAGAATGTCACAAAATATATAAGCAATCTTAAATATAGGCTTCAAATTCTGTTTATTATCTATTGTTATCTATTCTATTTTTATTTTTATTTAACTTCTGGATATGTTTTCATGAAGTTGTGTGGTTTTATGAATATATTTGCACAATATATTATATTAGTAGTCCTAAAAATCGGCTTTAAATTGTCTTTAAAAAATATTTTGATTTTAATTTCTGGGGTAGATTAATTCGAAACCACTCAAGTGTGAGGTTAAAGTGTGGCCCTTTCCAATGTTATATGGACCTGATGCTTGATTTCTGCTAGGTGTGTCCAGAGAGCAGTTTGCAGGAGTTTTTAGAGGAGCTCGACGCTCTTTGTGCTCCTGAGGTGGAGAACGTCAATCCAGAGACTGGCATTGAAAACACAACGCCACGTGCATCTGAAGACTCATACAAAACAACCGGAGTCAAGACCCCCGACGGACCGGCAGAGCAGAACGGATGCGTTTCTACAGAATCCGCTCTCAAAGACACAGAGAAAAGGGTCCGATTCTCTGAAAACCTCGGCACAGAAACACCTTCACAGGTCAAGAACGGCCCTGTAGAAGAAGACAGACGAACACTGGTGCAAGACCACAACGAATGCATCCCGGAGGAGACAAAACCGGCCTCTCCGGAGCCGGAAAACCACACGGAGAAACTGAATCCGCTCACTGAAGCCGGAGAATCGTTGTGTCCCAAAGCTGCAGATGTTTGTATATCAGCAGAACCGGACGAGAAGCAACCTGTCGAACAAAGCAAGAGCTGCTCAAACAGAGGGAACGGTACGAGAACATCAGTTACAGGTTCAATAGAGCGCAGCGGTCGGGTTACAGAAGAATAAATGATTTCTAATCGCTTATAAACTGTTAGAGACGGAATTACTGTGAGCTCCGAGCGTGTTAAACAATGGTATGCTTTTGGCAGACTGCCTTTTAACTTTTTACAGTAAGTGTGTTTAATAGCTGAATTTGTGGTGAAAAACTACATTACCCATAATTCTGGACAAAAAGTTCCACCAATCAGACAATCTCAGTGAGCCAAAAAGCTCCGCTCACTCCCATGATGCACCGCAAAAAATATTTGTATTCTTATTGATGTTTATTTTGTAACAAACTTAAAATATATTGTTTCTATAGATATAATCAATAACTTTAAATTTATACATTTTTAGTTTGTAATTAAATTATGTAGTTCGCAAAGCTTTGTGAGATTGTAGTTCTTTCCCTCACTAAAGTCCACGTCTTAAATCCTTTGTCTTTTGGTCTGATTTTCAAATACTTGTCTGCGTCAAATTAAAGTTTGTAATTTGTATATTATTAGTAGTAGTTGTATTTAATTAAAATAAAAAACTAATTGATAAAACTAAAGTAAAATTATTATTGAAATATTCAATGTAAAATAGAAAAACATCAAGTATTTAAGAATACATAATATAAATAGAACATAAAGAAATAAAATTTAGTTTTGCATATGTTATGTTTATAATATTTATAAAATTTAAACCCCCATGGAAAATATGAATTTCAAGTAACACATTTATTTATATTTATTTTTTTCCCATTTCATTTTCATTTTTTTAATTATTTAGGTTTTAGTTCTGGATCCAGCAACAATTAAAAAGTGTGTTGCACTTATGCACTCTATTATAAACTGAAATGATTGTGATGTGCAGCAGGTTTTTGGGGTTTGTGCGTTCATGTGTTTTCACTGAGCCTGTGTGTGTGTGTGTGTGTGTGTGTGTGTTGTCGGTCTGTGTGTGTGTGTGTGTGTGTGTGTGTGTGTGTGTGTGTGTGTGTGTGTGTGTGTGTGTGTGTGTGTGTGTGTGTTGTGTTGTGTGTGTGTGTGTGTGTGTGTGTGTGTGTGTGTGTGTGTGTGTGTGTGTGTGTGTGTGTGTGTGTGTGTGTGTGTGTGTGTGTGTGTTTTTGTTTTCTCTCTGGCAGAAGAGCTGATGGACTCGAGTCTGTCTGTCCTGAATCTGGATCCGGCCGATGCTCTTCCCGACCACAGCACCAGCGCTGATATGGTGAGTGTGCTGCAGTAAAGTCTCATTTGACTTGCAGATGTGAAGTGTCCCACCTCACAGGATTTAGCGGCCCGCTGAAACTCCATTATCTAGCTGAAGTGCTGCAGAAATACCCTAGAAAGCAGCACTATATATGTATAGGAAAGTTACGAGCAGGGTTACATCAGGTTTAAAGTGTTTAAATGCAACACTACAGTCCCTTTATGGTCTTTTTGCATTGATCAAGGGCTGCACGATTTGGGGTCAAATCAAATAGTGATTTTTCTGATAAAATTCCAATTTAAAATGCAATTAAAAGAAAATTCCAACTTGAAATGCATATTTGTAGGGCTAAAGGTTTGTGATTTATATGGCTATAAAATAATAATAATTATTATTATAATTGACTAAAATAAAACTAAATAAAAATATTACTATTGTGATAATATTACTATTGTAATAATTTACTTTAAAAAGTATTTAAGAAAAAAAAAACAATAATAATATTTATGCCTGTCTTATGAGAGGCCTACATTAAATTTGTGAAGAATTATGTTTTTATTATAAAATAAAAATAAAAAGTAATAAATAAATCAAAGTATAAAATTTAAATTAAAAACAAAATTAAACATATAAATTAAAATTATAAACAGTTGTCTAATATATAATATGGCTATAACATTATAATAATAATTGTAATAATAGTAATAATAAATGCTACTATTATTATTTTACCAAATAAAAATATAGAAAATACTAAATAAAATAATAATTTTATAATTTTAAGTTAAAAAGTTAAAGATTATTATTATATAAAAAATATATATTAAAATTATTATTGTAGTTTTTCACTGTAAAATATATTTTTTAAAGAAAATATATATTTATATTCTAGTCATTTAAATGCGCATCTACAATTACAAAATTACTGTCTACATTAAATCAAGCTTTTTTGTAATATAAAAAAACATATGTATACAATAAACGTTTTGATTTCATATTAAAAATATATATATTGATGTCACATAAATATTTCAACGCAATTAAATAGTTGTATTTATTTGACTATTTCTTTTTTCCTCCAGGCCAGAGAGAATGGGAAATGATGTCACTCCCGTCCGGAGCGAAACGTCTTGCACTAAAACCCAAACAAACCGGAGGAAAATCCTGCTCGCTTATGTTTCTGACTGATTCGCTCATCTGAGTCATGACTCGCTTATGTTTCTGACTGATTCGGCCCATCTGAGTCATGACTCGCTTATGTTTCTGACTGATTCATCTGAGTCATGACTCGCTTATGTTTCTGACTGATTCGGCCCATCTGAGTCATGACTCGCTTATGTTTCTGACTGATTCATCTGAGTCATGACTCGCTTATGTTTCTGACTGATTCGGCCCGTCTGAGTCATGACTCGCTTATGTTTCTGACTGATTCGTCTGAGTCATGACTCGCTTATGTTTCTGACTGATTCGCCCGCCTGAGTCATGACCCGCTTATGTTTCTGACTGATTCATCTGAGTCATGACTCTTATGTTTCTGACTGATTCGCCCGCCTGAGTCATGACTCGCTTATGTTTCTGACTGATTCGCCTGAGTCATGACCGCTTATGTTTCTGACTGATTCATCTGAGTCATGACTCGCTTATGTTTCTGACTGATTCGCCCGCCTGAGTCATGACCGCTTATGTTTCTGACTGATTCGGCCCGCCTGAGTCATGACTCGCTTATGTTTCTGACTGATTCGCCTGAGTCATGACTCGCTTATGTTTCTGACTGATTCGCCCATCTGAGTCATGACCGCTTATGTTTCTGACTGATTCGTCTGAGTCATGACTCGCTTATGTTTCTGACTGATTCGGCCCGTCTGAGTCATGACTCGCTTATGTTTCTGACTGATTCGTCTGAGTCATGACTCGCTTATGTTTCTGACTGATTCGTCTGAGTCATGACTCGCTTATGTTTCTGACTGATTCGGCCCGTCTGAGTCATGACTCGCTTATGTTTCTGACTGATTCATCTGAGTCTTGACTCGCTTATGTTTCTGACTGATTCGGCCCGTCTGAGTCATGACTCGCTTATGTTTCTGACTGATTCGGCCCGTCTGAGTCATGACTCGCTTATGTTTCTGACTGATTCGTCTGAGTCATGACTCGCTTATGTTTCTGACTGATTCGTCTGAGTCATGACTCGCTTATGTTTCTGACTGATTCGTCTGAGTCATGACTCGCTTATGTTTCTGACTGATTCGTCTGAGTCATGACTCGCTTATGTTTCTGACTGATTCGTCTGAGTCATGACTCGCTTATGTTTCTGACTGATTCGTCTGAGTCATGACCGCTTATGTTTCTGACTGATTCGTCTGAGTCATGACTCGCTTATGTTTCTGACTGATTCGTCTGAGTCATGACTCGCTTATGTTTCTGACTGATTCGTCTGAGTCATGACTCGCTTATGTTTCTGACTGATTCGTCTGAGTCATGACTCGCTTATGTTTCTGACTGATTCCTGAGTCATGACTCGCTTATGTTTCTGACTGATTCGCCTGAGTCATGACTCGCTTATGTTTCTGACTGATTCGCCCGTCTGAGTCATGACCGCTTATGTTTCTGACTGATTCGCCTCTGAGTCATGACTCGCTTATGTTTCTGACTGATTCGGCTCGTCTGAGTCATGACTCGCTTATGTTTCTGACTGATTCGGCCCATCTGAGTCATGACTCGCTTATGTTTCTGACTGATTCGGCCCGTCTGAGTCATGACTCGCTTATGTTTCTGACTGATTCGTCTGAGTCATGACTCACTTATGTTTCTGACTGATTCGTCTGAGTCATGACTCGCTTATGTTTCCGACTGATTCGGCCCGTCTGAGTCATGACTCGCTTATGTTTCTGACTGATTCGGCCCGTCTGAGTCATGACTCGCTTATGTTTCTGACTGATTCGGCCCGTCTGAGTCATGACTCGTGTTTGGAGTATTTCTGGGAGCGTCGTGTCGTTTATTGGATGCTGAACGTTGAAAACACTGGTTGTGGTTGTTCTGCTTAGTTTATCTCTCGTAGGGGAAAGATTGTTAACGCTCGAGCACAGTTAACCTTCATCTGAGCCACCAAACCCAAAGCTCTGATGGTTTTTGAAGGATGTTTGGTGGTATTTCAGTCTAAAAGCACTACAAACGACTTGAATGTGTAACTTCATGAAGTTTAGTGGAACGAACCCACAGACACTAACTGACTAACGTAGTCTAGTACTCTTCATCATAACTCACATATGTCTAACAGCCTCTCGGTTGCCAGATACTCTTCATAAGCACATGTGTCGTGGGGTTTAGTGCGGATAGTTCACAGAGATCGTTCAAGTATGTTTATTAGCACTTTATTTTGTATGAAAGAACTGAAAAGTATTAAACCATTTGATTCAGAATCAAGGACTATTAAGGTCTAAATGATTTAGTTTTACAAAAGACGGCAGAATGTTTACGTGTTTGAAGCAGGTTTATTTGAACCTGCTAGTTTAGCACTCGGTAGTTTATTGTTAGATTGTGAATAGAAATGAATTCTGATCGCACTGAGGTTCATCTTCACCACGTTTCCAGATGAGTTAGCGGACGCTTTGAAGAACACACTTAAGGGTTTGATGTTTTAAGTGACTAAGGGTGGATTTTGATATTTTCACTTTAAGTATTTTGTGTTCATTTGGTTTTGAAATGAATGTTAAATATAAATAATAAGCATTAAAAGCTTTTACCAGCCCTGTACTGTGATGCTTGCACTGATTTCACTGGACAAAATATTAGAATGCACTAAAATTATTCCTACGACGGACTTTATTTATGCATTTATACCAACAATATCTACCTGTAAAAATGTGTACATTTCTTAATCACATTTAAATTGTTTATTACCTTTAAATGTCATCATATTTATGTTTTAATGACAGTTATGTTTTATATGTAAAATATATTTAAAATAGTAACATATTTAACATTTTTAAATTTAAGTTTGCATACATTTAGTTTGCAAATAGAAATAAATATTTCAGGTACGCTCTCTTGAATCCAGCTATTAATTATTAATAATTATTTTCCAGCCTCACCGTGTTTTGACCTGCTTCTCTCACCTGATCCCTTCAAGGAGGCGGAGCTTATCACACATTCACTAATTAATTATTATAGATGAAGTCCATTTACTTGCTGGATGTGCTAAAATAACTGCTGCTATGGACAGTTTGTGTAGTAAATGTGAAACCCACTTCTGCAGCAATGACATTTGTGCAGCAGATACTAATAAAATAAGTCCTGTTGTTTTGTAGAAGCAGCTCTGCGCTCAGTTTAAAGCAGGATCTTTGGGGATTAGCGTCTTATTATTTTTAAAGCCTCCCATCGGCCGGTTGCTCTGGAAATCACTCCCTGTTCTCTTCAAACGCAGCTTTGTCTTCTGTTACTCTTTTAATTACCCTTTTCCAGCAGGCGCGCTCGGGGACGGCATCATCCGCGGGGACCTTCAGCGGGGACGCTCACATGACTCATGATTTATGATCATTATAGATGAAGGTACTTTCATCTGCTTGTGTTTGGTCTAATGTTATATTCAAGAAAAACGAATCTGAAACCTCACTCCATGAGCGCTGATGTAGTTAAATCACATCACAAGCACTGAATCTTGTGGAAGTCTTTCACACTGACACTAATGATTTTTTTAATGTTATTGTTTATAGTTTATATAGAAATTTAACAGTGAATCTCCTAAAAATTAAAACATAATAATATAAAATATGTAATATATTAAAATGGAGCATTTTAAGGACCATTAAGATTTTTGATGTTTATACAGAGAGAGAGAGAGAGAGAGTGGGTGGTTTACAGTTTTCCTGCGGAAGTGGATTACTTTACTGTTGCCGCAGGTTGAAGCGACCCCAAAAACAAGATATTTAGCCTCTGAAATGTGAATTTTATCAGGGGAACCCTGCCAAAAAAAATATATTTGACCCCCCAGAACACGAATTTACTGAGGGACCCTCTTCAAAACCTGAGTTTTGAGTAGCAAATGAGCAGGTTTTGTTGTGAAAACCTGGCAACCCTAGAGGTATATAATGGTATATATTTGATAAAATAGTATATAATATATATCTTATCTTATATTTAATTTTAAAATATTTTAATAGGCAAAATAAATGGAGCCTCTTTAGAACGATTAAGACGATTAAGGTGTGTGTGTGTGTGTGTGTGTGTGTGTGTGTGTGTGTGTGTGTGTGTGTGTGTGTGTGTGTGTGTGTGTGTGTGTGTGTGTGTGTGTGTGTGTGTGTGTGTGTGTGTGTGTGTGTGTGTGTGTGTGTGTGTGTGTGTGTGTGTGTGTGTGTGTGTGTGTGTGTGTGTTGCGCGCGCGCGCAGTAGTATATATTTATATATTGTTGGCATTTAATTGAGCATAAATTGTTTGAATTTAGAAACAAAACTTACATTTTTCTGGTGTTTTTTTATTTCATATTTCATATTTTAACTTTAAAATAATGCAGTATATAACATTTTGCCTTATTTAGGACCCTTAAGATATTAATGTTAATTTAGGGCTGTGAACTCAATTAATTGCATCTAAAATAAAAGTTTGTGTTTACATAATATATGCGTGTGTAGAGCTGTATATATTTATGTATAAACACACACACGTGTATATATATTAAATAAATATTTACATGTGTGCACATAAATATATTGATCTAATATATACATGTATATGTACATAAACGTTTATTTTGTATGTGATTAATCAGTTTGACTGCCGTTAATATATTCTGATGTAGTTTTCTCTTGCTGAGGGTTTCAGCACCGACACATTTCAAGCTCTTTAACATGAAGGACACTTGCACGGTTTGTGACTGTCTTTATAGTGAATTCAAGACCTGAAGGGAACAGCAGGCCTGTATAAAGCCTGAAATGGGACAGGCCCGGTTCTGTGTCCACTCTTTCCTCATCTGCTGGCACTGAATGTGCTGCAGTGCGGTGGAAAATGGCTCCCAGGTCTCTCGGCACACATTGGATGATATCATGAGCACCTGCTGCAGCTGTGATGCAGGCGATGATGGAGCGGCCAGTGATGTGTTACAGCGCTCTCAGCTTGATTAATAATGCATTTCCGGCCGCTCTGACTGATGATAATTGAAAAGCCCGTTATGAACCTACGACATAATCCTGCTCTTTCTTTCAAGCAACAGCTTTTACTGTATTCAGTGCTTCTCAAATGGTTTTGCTTCAGGATCCAGGTTTCAGCGACTCGATGCATTGTTTATCATACAGAAGTACCAAACATGAGGTGTATTGAACTGCTTGAGCCATAATGCAATATTAATAACATGACACTTTATGAATGCACAATCATCATGAGAAGAAACACTGGGTTAATATTGTATTAGTATTGAATTTACAGTCATTTGATTGAACACGTGACGTTTGAACAACAAATGATAAAGGAGGTGTTTTTAACAGATTTATTTCAGCTATACACAATTTTAAGATGAATTGTGCTTTATTAATTGCATTTAACACTAATTAGATCGAACCTTCAACCCGTCAATTGAGAACCACTGATTCATCTTGCATCCAAGAACTTGCTTGGTTTATATATATTCATATGATTCACTTGTGTATACGTGATTTGATGAAAAACAAGTTATATTAAAAACTATACCTAAATACTTATTTGAAAGAAATTATAAACCTTTAAAACAAAAACAATTCTTCAGCACTATAATAATTAAAAATTAACAAAATATCAGGGGGACTCATAAGTCAATATTTTTGCTCAAATAATGTGTGAGTAACATCTAATCCATAAAAAAACATCTACTCTAATTATAAGCATTTTAAAATGTAATCTAGTTACAAGTAGGCGACTTCATTTGTGGAATCTGATCACATAATCTGATTATATTACATTTTAAAATACTCATAATCCAATTAAATGTATTTTTATGGATTACTTGATTGCATATTATTCACACAATGTGAATTGTTCATTAGTTCTTGTTTATCCCTAATTATTATTTCTTCTCTCTTTTAAAGTGTCCTTTCTAAAAACCTTTCTGTCATACCATTTATCGTTGACTATATTCACAATATAAAATGGCATTGAAAATTAATTTATGGGAAAGCACTATGAAACAAATAATTATGAAATGCATTATGAATGGTAAATTAAAACAAGTTAGGTAAAACGTAATCTAAAAAAGTACTCAGAATTAGTATCGTTGATTACATTCATGTAATCTCTAATCAGTAATTGACTACAATTTGTAAGTAATCTACCCAGTACTGCATATGATTTATATATATGCATATTTGCTTCCTTTTAAATAAGATGCGCCTTTGAAATCTAATTAAATTCAGTTAAGCCTTGCAAATCAGATGTCTAATAAATAGTACCTTTTAATTAATTGTTTTGTTAAATATACTGCCAATGATGCTAAATGGTTGCTAGGGTCTTCTATATGGTTGACTATCACACTAACACATGACTATCAGCACTAGTACTAGTGAGGACTGACTTGGTAAACACCTGATAATTGATTCTCAAGGGGGTTTCGTGCTCTGGAAGTGTGCAAACTGATGTTTTTATCATTGATTTGTTCCCACAGCTGCTGAATCAATCGTCTTCAGTTACAGAACCAATCAAAAACATGTCCAAAACATCTTGTTTACAGGAAGGGGCTGCTTAAAAGCATGTAAAGTATACAGTTACACCACTGCATCAACAGATTTAGTGGCTGGTGATTTGAACAGACTCTTTCAGCGTTGTACTCCTTATCTTAGAGTTGAAGGTGGATTTTTGACATTTGGGTGAATATGCAATATGCATATCAACTCACTGAAAAACGACTCAAAACATCTTAGCACCTGCATTGCACGTTTCGAACCATTCACCATTTCTGCACTGGTGTTTTTCATAAATGCAGTACAGAGTTAAATTTCTCTCAGATATGTTCTGGCCTGTGCTGTAACAGGTCAAAGAGCCGCCGCTGAAAATAGAGCAGGATTGTGTAATTCCTTGCTTTTGACTTCAGAAGTCAATCAATAAGCATTCATCACGTACTGTACGGAGAGAGAAAGAAGTATAACATGCATGAATTACTAGATGTGACTCCTAGCAAACGGTTAGAGACCGATGACAAATAATACGGATGAGGGTCACAACGAGGCCAGAAGATGAACATGTGTTGCTGTGAAGCCTAAAGAGCTGCTAATGCCTGAAAAATGACCAATTAACGGAAGCACCAGTCGTGTTTTGCACAAAAGTCAGCATTAAGCCAATCTTGCATTGATTTTAATATCTGATCATGGGTTAATGCAGGATTAAACCGTGCGCTCACCTTAACTAAACTGTAATTTCGTTACCTTGCCAGCTTGTTTTAATCTAGTCAGAGTGATTGATGTGCTGCCCAGGTTGGCTTATATAACACAAGAGCATCTTTCTCTTTAACCCCTTGTGCAATGAACTGAATGAGTGTTTGTAGTTGTAGGTTGTTTATTTACCTTTATGTATGTGATGTATTCTACACTTATATACATCATTTGTTATAAAAAATGATGCTAAAAGTTTCCAAAGCATGTATGTACATTACTAAATAATACATTTGCATGAATATTTGCACATACCTGAGCATCGACACAGGTTCCTCTAACATAAGAATCCTGATTAAGTTGGTTAACTGGTTTAGTAGAAATTCATGCAAGCTTTTAGAGTTGTTGTTTAAAAAGCTTGTCCCCATCCCACCCCCCAAAAATAAAGATAATGAATGCTGTTCGAATCAAGGCATTGAGCGCAATGGACCGTCGCTTCAGATGAGTGTTTCTTATACAAGGGTGTTACGCTCCTCATTATCAACTGCAAGGAGATGCCGAGTATTAAGGCGAAACAAAGCAGGTTATATATGAAGGGTTAAACACTATCGGAGCCTCTGCTATACAGGCTATGCGTCGGCCTCGCCTCGGCCTGTGAACGTTTCCCAACGAGCAGCAACCAAGTCTCAAACTTAGGGCTTTCTGGGCCGGTTATTTGGGTGAGTTTGTATAGAGTCGTCCTCAAGCGCGTCCCAGCGCGTCTCCGGTTGCGCGTCTCCAGTCTGCTCTCTCCTGGAGGACTGTGCTTTCGCTGCAGTCTGGCTGTCTGAGATGTCACTGGGCATGTATGTGTAGAGATCCGCGGATTGGGAGTGCGCACTTTCGGAGAGGGACCTGGCTGTCCGATCCAGAGACGCGTTGGTGCCGGTGGCGTTGATGTAGATCGGCGTCGCCAGCGTGCTGTTGCTCTCCGTTCCGTTGCCGCTCGCGGAGGTGGGGATAGTGGTGGAGGTGGTGGTGTTGTTGGACTTGTTTGGTGACCAAAAGAAGCTGTAGTAGATGGCCAGGATGATCGCGGCGAGAGACACGGATAAAACATAGGCGAACACGGTGGCCAGACGTACCCACTTCTTATTGGTCTTTGCAGCCATCTTTGCCTTCTTGTCGCCTGTGTAGGTGGCTGGTTTGCCCCTTTCCATGTTGGGCATGGAGTCTCGTTCCCGGTTGGCCCGGGTTTTCCCTCGGTACTCCAGGACTCCGTCCGTTTTGAAGGATGTTGAGGCTCTTTTACGCGCAGGTTAAGTCGAGTCGCGTTCATCCATGGCGCTTGAGCCGTCTCAGAAATCCGTCAGGATCATGCTGCGGCTCGGTGTGGTGCTGCTGATGATGCTTCTGCTGTTTCCAGCATCCAGCGCAGCTTTTCCCCCCGAGGACTGAGATGTTTCGGATCCAAATATCATGGGATGGATTAGAGAGGGTTGAGAATGATGAGACGGATCATCATACTGTACACACCTCTGCGTGTGCGAGTGTGTGTGTGTGTGTGTGTGTGTGTGTGTGTGTGTTATTCAACTGAAGAAGAGGCTTCATCGGCTAAAAAAATACAGGAGAGGAGGAGGAGGAGGAGGAGGCTCTTAAAGGACCAGCGCAGACTGAAGAGAGAAAACACACCAACATCATGATCCTCATCAGTTCACTCGAGGTCTGGAAACACTTTATGATCACTTTCATCAAAATGCATTTGGAAAATATTAGATAATGCTGTTCTGTATGATGTGCATTCAGATACAAGAACGTATTTCATTAATCAAAAATAAAAATAAATAATACAAAAATAAAAATGAAACATCAGCATCTTTTTGCACAGGTGTTTTCCTGACTAAAATAATTAAAACTGAAATCAAAAATAGTACATACTTTATTTATAAAAAACCTACTAAAAATGACAAAATCACATGATACAATTATCAAAACTTTAACTAAAATTTAAATAAATACGGAAAATATTAACACTTATTTCAAATATTAATAAAAACTATAATAGTATATCAGTGATGACACTGGTAACATTTCAGTTAACTGTTAAACATGTTTAATATAAACTTTAATGCAATCATTTTAATAACAGTCAAGAATAATGGTTTTTAATGGAAGGAATTCAACACTTTACATATTAGACCTATATTTAATATTGATAAATAATCATATTAGTATTATTAAATAAATTATAAATACAAGTATTCTCACTTTGGATAAAACCATCTGATAAACCATTATCTGTAAATATGTAAATCATGTCATTAATGATATTCCTATTTGAATGTACATCCATTAACAATATGACACATAATATTAGTTAAATACATTTATTAAAGATGAGCAGATATTGATTTGGATGAATCCTTCAGAACTCAATATCTGATGGACAAATATGATCTGTCAATCAAACAATATCCCACTGACAAATACCATAAAATCATATTTTATTCAAACTAACATGCAGAATAATATTATTTTAATTATCTGTTAATAATATAGGTCTAATATATATTCTGTTTCGATTTATTCAAATAAGAAAGCACTGTGTTTTTATAGCATTTATGATATCCACATAATTACAGTCTTATAGAAATCCTTCCTCTAGCGCTTTTGATAAATAATAAATCATTTCTAAATATGTAATGAATATTTGATATGAAATAAGAAAGGCTTCTGATGTTGTTTTAGTTACATAATTTATAGATCCCTTAAATTAAAGGATCTCCTACATTATGCATTCTGACTGTATGTTTTGTTCTATGATAAATCATTTGTTTCCATAATTTTGGATAAAAGATGAATGATTTAACATTACAATGTTTGTTTAATTGAACATGAAGTTGCATAAAGATGCATTTCTCTTAAGCATCTTCACTGATGGACTAAACACACATAATAATGTGTTATTGATAATAGCCGTCTGTATTGTCCTCTTTAACACCGAGACTCCTCCCATCAGTAATTAAGTGGTTAATTGTGACACTGAACAGATGATATTCTCCTGCAGGGGCTGCTGGATCTTCACCTGACTGTCCTCTGATGCCACAGGACCTGATTGACACCACATCACCTGGAAGTGCTGCTGCTGCTGCAGGAGCCAATCAGATTTAGAGTTTGGAATCCTGCACCATGATGTCCTGCTCTGATTGGCCGGCCGGTAGGAGCCAATCACTGCTGTCCAGTACCTCAGAGGTCAGTCTCACTCTCAACATCTTTCTGAAGGTGTTTGATTAAACCAGACCAAGCATATGTAGCTTTACAGCATTTATGATTATCAGTAATTAGTTAATATTTTGCCAGTTAGCTTTATTTTATACATCTGTGTTTGTATTTATGCTGCTAACGCTTACCACTAAAGCCACAAAATTGAAATGATAATTTTATTGATTTATTATTATTTTATGTTATTTTAGTAAACTTTTTTTGTTGAAGATTTAGCTTGTGTGTGTGTGTGTGTGTGTGTGTGCGTGCGTGCGTGAGTGCGTGCGTGCGCGTGTGCGAGTGCGTGTGCGCGTGCGCGTGTGTGTGTGTGTGTGTGTGTGTGTGTGTGTGTGTGTGTGTGTGTGTGTGTGTGTGAGACAGCACTAGTATTTATATTTGTATATATATAAATGGCATAAATAAATACTAAAATACATATAATAAAAAATAATAATGTTATGTAAATAATAAATTTTTAAAAGTTTCTTTGTAGGGGTATGAACTTTAAACTTGTATATTGTATTTGTTTTTATTTGTTTTTGTCTTTTAGGATTAATACTGGGGTGGATTATACACACACACACACACACACACACACACTCACTCACTCACACACACACTCACACACACACTCACTCACTCACTCACTCACTCACACACACACACTCACACACTCACTCTCTCACTCACACACACACACACACACACACTCACTCACTCACTCACTCACTCACACACACACACACACACACACACACACACACTCACACACTCAGACCGTCTCTAACATTAAAGTATAATATGAATGATTCAGTAGACAGTGTTGACTCTTGTTCAGTGAGCCGTGTCGTGGATGTGTGTAGTTTAGGGAACAGCCTCATGTTAATGTGCTCTGTGATGATTTCCATGTGTCAGCTCATATTTGACTATTAGCCAAACGACTAGTCCTGCTCATTCTAGAACAGATTCATCTCTAAACACTGATTTCACTCAAACCGAGCAGCCGAGTCAACTCAGATGAATGAATATAGTAATGAATGTATTTACATCAATCTGTGTCGAACCCGTCAACGAGAGCCATGCTAATATTACATCATTACATCATTAATATTGCCAAACCTTGTTCACTCAGGGGAAATTTGGTGCTTGTCAATTAATAATCAATCATATACATTATCAGAATAATCTGGCAAAGTTATGAACAAACATTCCAGTAAATGTTACACATTCTTGAAATATAACAACTTTTTCAGAACGTTCAGAGAACATTAATAAGCAACATTCCTATAATGTTTAGAAAATTATCAAATGGAATGTTCCATTAATATTCACATAACCAAGGAAGTTTTGAATAATTAGTGAAGTAATACTTTCATAACCTGATTGTAACATTATCAAAACGTTGTTAGAACATAGTTTTATTAGCTCACTTAATATTGTTGTGTTTGAATTACATATAAATATGATGCATATTTTGTAAGTAATATGAAACAGATCAGATTTCTGTAATAGTGCTAATAAACTGAATGTGTTTTAAACACAACAACCAGATTTATATATTTATTTATCATCAATAAATCCAGTTTGTTTCAGTCTAACTAACTGAGTATAGCTTATTACATATTTTAATTAAGTTCATACTTTTAACTGAACACATTAATTTAATTCTACAATGAACTGATTTATGCTGATTATATAAATCAAATCAAATAGATGTAAATAGTGAATAATAAATTATAACTTGAAGTCTGACATGTTTCATGTATGTATAATCACAAATGTATTAGTTTGTTTAGTTAAAAGTGTGTAATCCAAATGCATGGACATTGATATGAAATTGATATGCACAAGTCTTAACTTGAGTTCTGAATCTATACATTCACTCGTTCTTAATTCTGTTGTGGGTTCTTGCTCTATAGTTATGTCTTTGACGTGCGAGCACAGGTAAAGGGTGTAAACCTGAGCAGGGTGGGTCTCCGCGCTCATTTGCAATGCATATTGAAGACTGGACGTGCCGAGTGTCCCCAAACTCCTTCATTCTCACCGGGGACAATGAGTGCAGGACTGAAGCTTTAGACTATCCGTCCAGAATGAACCGAAACCGCTACTCGCTTCAGGAGCCTGATGTCAAAGAGTATCTGGTGAAGGGAGACAGGTTCACAAAATGGAAAGAAGTAAGTGGACGGGTCCGAATCAGGACTCGTGTAAACACATGAGATTCTAGTCAATACTGTTCATGGATTCATATTTGACTGTGCAACAGGTGCTTTCAGTCTGAAATCAGGCTGAAATGATCCAATGTTGTGGATAAAAACATTCTTATAGGACAAAACTGTTTTATATATATATATATATGTGTGTGTGTTTGATGAAAATAGGTCTCTTTGAACAGTCAGATTTGTGTTTATGGTCCATTTCTGAGGTGCATATTTTTCATTTGTGTTATGTTGAGATATATTTTATAGTTTTATAATAAAAACTCTTGATAGGACTCCAAAAAAACCACACCGGTCACCATGAAGATGGATCCGAAAGGATTTTACCTGTACTGGATCAATCAGAGCAAGGTAAAACAGGAATTCAGCTTCATATATATAATCTATATTCAATGTATTCTGTAAGACCTCTATTTGTCAGCTGTACACCTATATAAAAGCTCAAAATGTTTGATTTTGAAAATGTTAAGAATATTTCATCTGTTCACTACATTTGTGTATTTTTGTTTTATATTTATTAGTTTGTGTTCTATTTAATTTGTAAGTTTTTTTTGTCAGCTGAACTAAAATATCCTAAATTATTACCTGAAATCTCACTTCTGTACTATGGTACAGTGCTGGTAATACCACAGTATTTTGACGTTTATATGATACAGTATGATTATCATATTCATGCACCACAGTATTTGCATGATACTTTAAAGAGCAGCATCACACTGCCATGTCCAGAAGCCCCAGTATTGTCCCTCTAATGTTTTCCCTTTATGTGAATAGAGATCAATCTATTTCATTTGACATTTTTACTTAAAAATCATATTTTATATTTCCTTTTTTGGTGTTTTGGGGATTTTGATAAAAAATCTAAACCTCTATGTCGTTTTTTTTACTTTTTGTTTCGGTTTTATTTAAATTTGTATTTATTATTTAATAAATAAAAAATGAATATTTTTTTTCATTATTTATTTTATTTTAGTTTTCTTTAAGTTTTAGTTTGTGACTTTAGTATTTTAAGTTCAACTAAATGAAAATTAGAAATGTCATCTTGGCAACTATAGCTGAAACAAACTAAAAGTTGTATTTTATTTCTGTTAATCTTTACATCTATTTAAATGTTATGGTTTTAGTTTTATTGAATTATAATAAGGCTTATTTGTCACTGGCATTCACAATCATAAAATTACAACCAATATCTGCTGCTCCATTATGAAAGCCAGAGGGAAGTGATTTGCTCTAATAGCTGAACATATCATAATTCGATAATGTAATGATTATGTATATATTTAACATTTTAAATATATTAGATTCATTTAGCAATATCCTGCCTGTTATTAGAGTAGCATCATCCAAACATAATATTCATAAGAGCTGCAGGCCTCGTGTGTGTGTGTGTGTGTGTGTGTGTGTGTGTGTGTGTGTGTGTGTGCGCGTGTGCGTGCGTGTGTGTGTGTGTGTGTGCGTGTGTGTGTGTGTGTGCGTGTGCGTATGAGTTTGTGTGTGTGCGCGTGTGCGTATGAGTTTGTGTGCGTGCGCGTGCGTGCGTGCGTGCGCGCGTGTGTGTGTGTGTGTGTGTGTGTGTGCGCGTGCGTTTATTTGTATAATGGCATGGGTATGACAGGTATTACAAGGAGAAGGTGATTTATGAGGACATTTTCAGTGTCCCCATAATTCAAAACGCTTATAAATCATACAGAGTGAGTATTTTTAAGAAAGTAAAAATGCATAAAGTTTCCTGTGAGGGCTAAGTTTAGGTGTAGGGCGATATAAAATACGGATTGTGCAGTATAAAAAACATTACGCCTATGGAGAGTCCCTGTAAACCATAAAAACCAACGTGTGTGTGTGTGTGTGTGTGTGTGTGTGTGTGTGTGTGTGTGTGTGTGTGTGTGTGTGTGTGTGTGTGAATATTGATTTGTGCTGATGAAGGTCTGCAGTGTGTCAGATCTTCTGTGGGCAGAGGAACATTCTGGGCTGCAGGATATAAACATGCACATATCTGACAGCATATTGTGTGAATAATATACATTCAAACGCATCGAGCTCATAATCATCAACTTTGGGTTTTATCAATGTTATGTGGATATAAAGATTCAGTTCACTTGGGTTTATATGATCACTCCTTTACCTTAAACAAAACGCATATACTTTTATCATATTTATTTATGTTATTTATTTCTATTTAGTTGTTTTTATTTTATTGTTATAATCTCAGAGAGTCTATTCTGGTTAAATAAAGGTTAAATAAAAATAAACAAATAAAATACAATTTTGGTTTTAGTTATTTTAATTTTACTTCAACCTAAACTAAGACAACGTTTCTAAGGTAAAATGTTCTTAATTATTTGTAATAGTTTTAGTTTTACATTTTAGTTTTAGTTAACAATAAGACAACTTTACACAACATAATGTGATTCGTAAGGTCTTGTTTGCAATTATTGAGATAATTAGTGTATTAATGTCAGATTTGCCCTATTCTTTATTTTCTGTCTCCTTCTCATCCCTTACATGTACAGTATGCTTTAAGCAGATGCTTTTCTCAAAACATGAAATTATACATTTGATCAGTTCACGTGTTCTCTAGAAATCGAACCCATGACCTTGAAAACAGAAATTCTGTATCCTGTTCTGTGCATTATCTGTGATGTCACATCCTGTGTCTCTCCGTCCCGCAGGAAACTGAGTTTTTAGATGTTGCCACCATCAGGGACACAAGAGCGGGGAAATATGCCAAACTCCCTAAAGTATGTGCCCTTTCCGTGTTATATAATGTGTTTTTGTTGCATAACTCAAGACTTCTTTATGACTAAACAGACGGAGTGTCAGTGTTTGAGTTCATATTTGTGTGAATTTGCCTTGCAAACAGCAGCGTTCAGCAGAAACATCCACTTACACAGCAATCACATCAACCACAGTCGACTCATGTTCACATCGAACAACCACAGTAACTACTGACATACAGCATTAACACTCAACAATCATTTCATCTCACAAAGTTATGGTTTTTACATTTAAATTTAGCAGATGCGTTATCCAAAGCATCTTGCATCAGAGGAGCATTTCTGACATGCACATTTTAAAATACGGATGTTATTTTTGAGATATTAGTTTTCTATATAAATGAATTGTTGCTCTCTGTCTCTAAGCACACACACACACACACAGCTGTTGACCTGGTGTTTCTCCCTTCACACATTTGCATGAAGCTGGATTTGTTTGCCGGTCTGGGTTGTTCTTGTTGATGGGTCATGTATGGAAAGCAGACGTCATGGATGAGATGTTTCGAGTTTCTGGAGCTTTCTCCTAAATGTCACTTGCTTTAATATTTTGATGTTTGATGCAGTGACTTTCAGATATCTGAAGTGTTGTTTTAGTGTTCAGGTACTTTTTAGACTACATCTCATATTCTCAAGCAATGTCGTGTGATTTTCTTCCTCTTTCAGCATCCAAAGGTTCGTAACGTCTTCAACATGGATTTCCCTGACAGCCATCATCTGGCCAAAGCGCTGACCATCGTGACGGGAACAGACACCGTCAACCTCACCTATCACAACTTCTTCGCTGCTAAAGAAGTGACTCAGGTAGCATACTGTTTCATTTGAACCATAATCACATACTTCAATACGATTGATACACAGGTGCATCTCAATAAATTAGAATGTCGTGGAAAAGTTCATTTATTTCAGTAATTCAACTCAAATTGTGAAACTCGTGTATTAAATAAATTCAATGCACACAGACTGTAGTAGTTTAAGTCTTTGGTTATTTTAATTGTGATGATTTTGGCTCACATTTAACAAAAACCCACCAATTCACTCTCAACAAATTAGAATATGGTGACATGCCAATCAGCTAATCAACTCAAAACACCTGCAAAGGTTTTCTGAGCCTTCGAAATGGTCTCAGTTTGGTTCACTAGACTACACAATCATGGGGAAGACTGCTGATCTGACAGTTGTCCAGAAGACAATCATTGACACCCTTCACAAGGAGGGTAAGACACAAACATTCATTACCAAAGAAGCTGTTCACAGAGTGCTGTATCCAAGCATGTTAACAGAAAGTTGAGTGGAAGGAAAAGATGCACAACCAACCGAGAGAACCGCAGCCTTATGAGGATTGTCAAGCAAAATCGATTCAAGAATTTGGGTGAACTTCACAA
>CM050428.1:26726717-26756717 GCA_027564155.1 Gymnocypris eckloni scoliostomus
CCTTGGTGAGCATAAAAATCTTACCCACCCCAAACTTTTGAACAGTACAGCATTTGGGATTCAAGTTTCTCTTAGGAAAATGTGCTAATGGGTTTATTGCCGCACATTAAAGTGATACTTGTCATATCAGGTTAATATTTTATGAAAGATCTTCTCATAATGATCTTAATCTTTCATCTCAGCATCTTAAAGATGTTTCCAGCAGACAAGAAAAGAGTGGACACTGCTCTGGCTGCAGCAAATCTCCCGAAGGGAAAGGTGTGTGTGTGTGTGTGTGTGTGTGTGTGTGTGTGTGTGTGTGTGTGTGTGTGTGTGTGCATGTGTGTGTGTGTGTGTCTGTGTGCGTGTGTCTGTGTGTGTGCGTGTGTCTGTGTGTGTGTCTGTGTGTGTGTGCGTGTGTGTGTGTGTGCGTGTGTATGTGTGTGTGTGTGTGCGTGTGTCAGTGTGTGTGTGTGTGTCTGTGTGTGTGTGTGTGTGTGTGTGTGTGTGTGTGTGTGTATGTGTGTGTGAGTGTGTGTGTGTGTGTGTGTGTGTGTGTGTGTGTGTGTGTGTGTGTGTGTGTGTGTGTGTGTGTGTGTGTGTGTGTGTGTGTGTGTGTATGTGTGTGTGTGTGTGTGTGTGTGTGTGTGTGTGTGTGTGTGTGCGTGTGTGTGTTATGTTTGTAAAAGAGTGTGTTTATGCAGTATTTAACCATCAGTCGTCTTGTGTTGTTAGTTCGACACCATTAAGCCTGATGTGTTCACTGAAGCAGCGTTCAAGACCTTCATCCTGAATCTCTGTCCCAGACCTGAAATCAATGAAATCTTCACGTCCTTGTGAGTGAATGCACTCCATATGTTCATGTGACACATACACGATTTGATCAATTCTCATGAATCAGTGTTTGATTGTGACCTCCGTAGCACCAAAGGAAAGGGTTTCATGACGAAGGAGATGCTGACCAAGTTTCTGAACGAGAAACAGCGAGATTCCCGTCTCAATGAAGAGCTGTTTCCACTCGTCAGACCCGAGCATGTGAAGAATCTCATCGAGAAATATGAACCGAGCTCGTCCAACGCCAGCCGCAGTGAGTTCATCTTTACAATACAAAATATCTAAACATATGTATCTGAGATGCAGTATTACTGAGTTAATTCATATTCTGAATGAGCTTTTTTTATCTTTACAGTTTTATTTTTTATGTGATTTTGACAGTTTTTTTATTTCTATAGCTTTTAATTTTTTAACTTTAAACTTCAACATAAATGTATCTTATTTCAGTTTCAAATTTTTGTATTTTTATGTTTTAATATATCTTTCACTAACATTATTATTCTTACATTCATAGCATTCTTACATTTATGGATTTAATAAAATAAAATTAAATCAAATAAAAATATGTTATTCCAAAATCAAAAATTTAAATATACTGTAACAACTCAAAAAATTAATACAAATCATAATTTAATATAATATAATATTAATAAAAACTACATATAAATTAAAAAACATAACTAATAAAAATAACAAAATACACAAGAAATATAATAAAAAATTACAGAGAATGAAAATAAAATGAAAACCAAAACTCTAATAATATAATATAATATAATATTTGTACAGCTCCGTGAAGGATCAGCCTGTACGCAGTCAGCTCAGTGAATAACTAAACTGATCAAGGCTGTGTGACTGTATATTGGTGGAGATTAATCAGGGTTTTGCTGCTGCTGCAGGTCAGATTTCTCCAGAAGGGTTGATGTTTTATCTGATGGGATCGGAGACATCGGTGGTGAAACTGGACAAACTGGCCCAGAGTCATGATATGACCCAACCAATCCCACATTACTTCGTCAAATCCTCCCACAACACCTATCTCACAGGTGAGGACAAACCAACACATGAGCATTTTACTGACTTTACCTCAGAGTTATTGCTTTGATTGTTTTAACTTGGAATGTGACATTTTACAATCCTCGATATTATCCCATTCACGATAACTAATACCTAGCTAATATAACGTTCAAACATCAAAGACAAGTACACAGTTAATAATAAAATGACAAATAAATACAATAAACAAAGATAGACCAAATAAACAGTACTTTACAATGCTTGTGAAACTGAAGTAAATATACTCAGAGAGAGATTCGTCCTTTTCTTTTGTTGTTTGAAGGAGGCTGTATATACGGACACGTTATATCGTTTACCTTCACTTAAGACACTTAAGTGTTTACGTGGATACTCAAGAAGGGCATCTTCACTCAATTCTGTCTGTATTTGCTTAAAAAGACGTGAAAGAGAGCTCAGCGCTGTACGTGAGCGCACAGAAATAGTTGAGCCCTCTTCTGTGCCATCTTACACTTGAATGGCTTAAAATCAGAATAAAATCACGTTAATGTTTGAACAGAAGAATTAAAAACAGTTGAAAATGACACACTTTTCTGATGAAGCAGCAGTTCTGGTAGGTGATTATAGTTTTAGAGGGCTATAACTACACTGCAAACGTATTAATGCTCAACAAGGCTGTATTTATATGATCAAAAACACAGGAAAAAATGTAATATTATGAAATATTATTGCTATTTATTTTATTATTTTCTGTTATTAAAATTTTAATATTTTCATTATTATCATATAATTTAAATAAAGTGTAATTTATTTCTGTGATGCGCAGCTGTATTTTCAGCATCATTACTCCAGTCTTCAGTGTCACATGATCTTCAGAAATCATAATAATATGATGATTTACTATCAGTGATGAAACTGTTGTGCTGCTTATTTATATATATATTTATATATATATATTGGAACCTGTGATACTTTCTGCTTAAAAAGAACAGCATTTATTCAAAATAGAGGTCTTTACTATCTCTTATGATCCATTTAACACATCCGTGCTGAATACTATATTAAAGATTAATTTATTTAAAAAAAAGAAAGGAGGAAAAAATGTACTGACCACAAACATTTGAATAGTGTATATTGTAACACAAAATGTCTATTTTGATTAAACACTGTCCTTTTTAATTTTTATTTATAAAAGAATCCTGAAAAAAAGTATCACAGGTCCCAAAAAAATAATAAGCCGCACAAATCTATAAATCAGCATATTATTATGATTTCTGAAGATCATGTGACACTGAAGACTGGAGTAATGATGCTGAAAATACAGCTGGCATCACATTACATTTGAAGTATATTAAAATAGAAAGCCGATATTTTAAATAGCAATAATGTTTCACACAATAGCGGTTTTTGATCAAATAGATACAGCCTTGATTAGCATGAAAAGCTCCTTTAAAACACATAAGACGTCTTACTGATCCCACACGTGTGAACTCTGGCTCTGGCTTTAACTCTTCCTCAGCAGGCCAGGTGCCGTTAGTCCAGTGTTTTACTCAATAACTAGATCAATCCCAGTAAAGCGTGTGTTGTGTGCAGCGGGGCAGCTGACCGGCGTCTCGTCTCCGGAGATGTACCGCCAGTGTCTCCTCGCCGGGTGCCGCTGTCTGGAGCTCGACTGCTGGAAGGGCAAACCGCCGGATGAAGAGCCGATCATCACCCACGGCTTCACCATGACAACCGAGATCCTCTTCAAGGTGGGTTCCTCCAATCAGAGCTCTCGCTGGGATTATGGGATGTCCAGTGGAGGCTCATTATACTCCGTACAAGCCACATCTGACAGAAATCAAGACAGGTCAACTTTCCTGAATCAAAACCTAAATATAAAGAACCTCAGGAAGAAGAAGCGCCCTTCAGCATATTTTAAAAAGAGTACTTATTATGGAAATAACATAACAATACAAAAGTTTAAGACAACCATCTTCAGCAGATTTGTGAGTTTTCTCAATGTATTGTTGTATAAACGTAAAAATATAAATCTCAAACATCTTCTGAAGATGGTTGCGTTAAACTTTTAAGTTTGCTCAACTTTATTTTTTTTACAGTGTACTTTACAGCATTATACTTAAGTGCACAATGAGTGTTTTCAGGTCTTTAATTTACATGTTAGTTGCAATTAAAAACATGTTTTAACTTTGTATTAAATGCAATAAATAAGCATTTACGGTAACTATAATATCCTTTAATGTCATTTCTATTGCAACTTGTATGTCTTTAAATATATATTTTTATAATGATGTTGCAATTCAGTGCGTTTAACTTAAATGTAAAATTACAGTTCAATTCTAATCAAGTGTGTTCATCAACACTTCAAAATAACTCTACTTCTTGCATGACAAAAATATTCCAACATAATGATTTAAAGTCTTTTAAATAAAAATATAATTTGAGTGAAATGGAATCAAATAAATGGTGAACTAACATAAACTGTAACACTTTACCGTAGTTAACATCAACTAACAGAGAAAAATACTTTAAAGCATCTTAATGATCTTAATCAACATAATTATTTAACATGTACTTTAAAATAAAAACTCATTTGACATATTACAAAGTGTGGATTTATTACAATATCACTTATTACAAAGTCTAGTTAAGTTTGATAAGAAAAATCATGAAAGTCACTTTTATGTCATTAATATTATATTATGTACAGTTTGCACTTAGATAAGAAACACATGACACACACATGTCATTAATATTATATTATGTACAGTTTGTGTATTTTAAGATTTGAAGTACAGTCCATGTGCACATGCAGTATGATTAAACACAAGGATGAAGAAGGACATCTTTCAAATGTTCTGATTTTATGATTTAGGATGTGATTGACACACGCTGAGAGTGCCTTCACACACACACACACACACACATGTCACTTTGGTTTGAGAACACACACACACAGTGACACACACACACACACACACACACATATGATATGACACACACACACACACAGAGTGCACACACACACACACACACACACACACACACACACACACACACACACACACACACACACACACACACACACAGACACACACACACACACACACACACACACACACACACACACACAGACACACACAACACACACACAGACACACACACACACACACACACACACACACACACACACACACACACACACACACACACACACACACACACACACACACACACACACACACACACACACACACACACACACACACACACACACACACACACACACACACGATTATAAAGCACTTTGGGTGAACAACAACACACAATAAAGCACTATATAAATGCATCATTCATTCATATGATTAATCATATCCAAAATAAAAGTTATTATTACATAGTATATGTGTGTGTACTGTGTATATTTATCATGTATATATATAAGACAAATTGTGTGTTTATATATTAAATATATTTATATATAATATGTTAATATTTTCTAAATATATACTGTATGTGTGTGTATTTATATATACATAATAAATATACACAGTACACACATATATATTGTGTAAACAGAAATGGATGTGATTAATTGTTTGACCGCACTAATTCAAACGCTTGTGATATATATACAGTATATCTACACTGGCACAGTTATTATTTTAACATCGTTCAGCAAATATAGAAAGATGAAATACATTCAGAAAGCTGATGTTATACTCCATCTAATACCATTTTAAAAACATTTAGCCAATTCTGTTATATGAGCATAGATTAATTAAGAGACAACACAGAACATTTGAAAAATACTGAAACATAAAAAATGATATTTGTCACACAGGATTATTGAAATTGAGTGGTGAAGATAAAAATATGATTAAAAATAAAACAAGGTGATCAGTTATATGACCACTTTTCACGAAGGTTATCATGAACTACAAAACAATAATAATCACTCTAAAGTATTGACATGTGGAGCCAGAAATATGATTAAAAATGAGAAATAAAACAACGGGGAAGCGTTTACATTAATGTTCTGTTTGTTAACATTAGATTAGTTAAAAACCAACAATGTACAATAAAGATCCATTAGTTAACTACATTAGTTAATATGAACTAATAATATTTATATTTATAATATATTAATAATATTTAAATAACATTTCAAATGGACTAGTGGAGAAGAAAATGATCAATTAAATACAAAACGATTATAAAATACAATAAAAGGTGACCAGTTAACAAATAAACCAGTGGAACTTTACAAAGAGGTTAATTTAGTTAACATTAGTTAATTATACTAGTTAACATGAACTGTCAATAGATGATGCTTTATAAAGCCTTTATTCATCTTCATGGTTGTTAAATTAAACATTCACTAAAACAATTACTAGAAAAGTTGTGTTTTTAATATTTTCAACAGATCTGAGCTGACAATGAATGGTTGTGCTTTTATTAATTAAGATGAATAAATACTGTAAGTTAATGAACATGAACTAATGTGATCTTATAGTAAAGTGTCTTTCATCACACGCTGTTAGCAGTAATTCTGTTTAATATCTTCTGCGGTCTTGTTGTTCAGCTGAAGCCGGGTCAGCCGGTGCCGAGTCCATCTGAGCTGATGGGTAAAATACTGATCAAGAACAAGAAAAGCAGCGCACCACCCAGCAAACCAGAGCAGGTCAAGAAAGCGTCCGCTCCAGAACCTGCGGACGATTCTGACCCCGCTCCAGCTAACCCAGAGACCAGCGAGCCGCCGCATGCAGCCGGTCAGTTCATACATTAACCAGTCCTCAGACGAGTGGACTGAACGTAACAGTAGATTGTGTCACAGATGAGCATCATGAAGAGCACGAGGACCACGATGATCAGGACGAAGAGAAGATGAAGAACTCTGACGAGGTGAAGTAGATCACGTCTGGCTTCTTTTGAGGAACTTATGAAACATTTCAAAACCTAAACAAGTCTCTTCTGCTTATCAAAGCTGCATTTATTTGACCAAAGTCAAAACTGTATAAATAGTCAAATATTATTATGATTTAAAACAGCAGTTTTCTATGTGACTATGTGTTAACCTGTAATTTATTTCTGTGATCAAACCTGTATTTTCAGCAGTCTTCAGTGTCATGATCTTCAGAAATCATAATAATATACTGATTTACTGCTCAACAAACATTTCTGATTATTATCGATGTTGAAAACAGTCGTGCTGCACAATATTTCTGTGCAAACTGTGATGCATTTTATTTTTCACGATTCTTTGATGAATAGAAAGTTCAAAAGAACAGCAATTATTTTGTCTTTTATTATGGAATATGTATTTGTGACCCTCTCTGTGAAAACCCAGATAAAGTCATTTTTTATGATTAGAATTTATCATTAAAAAATTATCATTTTTTATTTGTTTTCTACAAATAAAATCATCCTACATATGATAAAGAACATTCTGTTAAAATGTAACTTTTGTATATTAATATTGACGGAGTAAGGTCATGTCAAAGATTGAAATTAGAGTGGAATTAATGATAGAAATCACATTTGATTCCTGTTATCTCATAATTAGATGTTGAGACTTGGAGAGGGTCACATTTACTGGCACTTTTGAATCATTTTAATGCATCCTTGCGGAGTAAAATTATTATTATTATTATTTTTTGTAATAAAGAGTATGCTGCAGTGAAACTGGCCGTGCAGTAAAGACACTCCAATGTGCTTTTCACAAGTAATTGTTTGCTAAAAGTACAATGATTTCTCTTTTTTAATCAACATTTATTGAGTCTGCATCATTTCCTCTCAGGGAACCGCTGGACAGGAAGTGACCGCGTACGAGGAGATGTCCGCTCTGGTCAACTACGTACAGCCCAACAAGTTCATCTCTTTTGAGAACGCAGCCAGTGAGTTCACGTAATAAACGCACCTGAAACAATACATATAATGTATTAATGTTAGCAAATGATTCCCCTTTGAGCTATAAATATGCAAAATCAAATACATAAACCAATAACATGTAGTGAAATTATTAAATTCCACCCTTATGTTCTTCTAGTAACTCTTTCCAATAGTTTGGTTCGTTAACATTTGTGATTACATTAGCTAATATGAACTATAACGAGCAATATATTTTATGAATATTTGTTGATGTTAGTTAAAAATGTGATTCTTCATTGTTCATGTTAGCTGACCGTGCATTAACTGATGTTAACATACGACATTTGATTTTTATTAATCATTTTATATGACTTTATTGATTTTTATATTTATATTTGATTTATATTGTATACATGTATCAGTTCAAGCATTCAAGAATTATTCAGGTTTTAATAGCTGCAGATTTCCGTCAAAATAAAAGTTTAAAAATCAATAAATTAAATAAAATGTAATTTTACAAGTGATATCAAATACAATTATTATTATATTTTCTTTAAAAAAAAAATTTTTATAATACAGTGAAATATTAAAATTGTTGGTATGTATTGTTTTATTTGTTATTTATTAATAATAATAATAATTCACACAGAAAGAATAAAATCTAAATAAAAGTTTGATGGTTTAATTATTAAAACAAATACATTAAGACATATATTAATATTGCAATTTTAAAGTAAAATAAAATTATTCTCTTTAATATTGCATTTTGTATTTTATAATGAAATATGTAATAATATGTATTATTATTCATATAGTATGTTTCTATTTATATATGATTTTTATTATAAGACATGAAATGTGCTGAGGCCTGGATCTGTTGTTTCTGCCTTCCTTCCCATGATGCCTGTACAACGCTGACAAATCTCTAAACTTGTAAAAGTGTTTCATATTGATCGTGTCCTAATTTAGAGAAGAACAAGAGTTTTGTCATCTCTTCCTTCGTGGAAACCAAAGGCGAGAGTCTGATCGCTAAGAGCGCCGTGGACTGGGTGGAGTATCCTTTGCTCTCAGTTAGACTCCGCTTCAGTGTTTTCTGGTGTTTGGGTGTCAGTGCTTTCCTATACTGATGACTGTAGATATAATAAGAGACAGATGAGCCGAATCTACCCTAAAGGAACCCGTGTGGACTCCTCAAACTACAGTCCTCAGCCCTTCTGGACGGCCGGCTGCCAGTTTGTGGCGCTCAACTACCAGACTATGGGTGAGACGAGCCAAACCGCCGCCGACTCTGGACACGTTTGTGCCATAAAATAACATTACATTAGCACAGGGTTTCCCAAAACTGGGGTTCTGGAGTTCTTTGATGGAAATAAATATTTACTAATATTTAAATTTAATATAACTAATATTTATTTAAATCAATACAATGTAGAATTACAATAAATTATTAAAAAAAATACAACTGTTTAAAAAAAAAAAATTCCTAAAAATATATATATTTTTTTTTTGTAATTTGTAATATTTCTACATAAAAAAACACTTTGTTCACCTGAATGTCAACTGACATCAGAAAATTGTGAGCATGCATATGTGTTGTTAAATTACTGAAATATTAAATTTCAGGGATATTTCAGGTATTTTAGTGTTCCTGTGGTTCAGTGGTAGAGCATTGCGTCAGCAGTGCAAAAGGTTGTGGGTTCGATTCCCAGGGAACACATGTACTAATGAAAATGTATAAACTGAATGCAATTGTAAGTCACTTTGGATAAAAGCATCTGCTAAATGCATAAATGTAAATTTCAGGTAAATATTTTATTTCAAAGGGCTTGAACAGACAGAAAAGTTATGAAATCCCTGCAAATCTTAACCTTCACTTAGCTTTATCATTTATATTTGAATATGAGTAACCACAAGTGTAAACTGTATAATATGTGATTTGTGCATTTTAAAGTCTCTGTTATCAGTAAGACGTGTGGTTTAACGTGTGGTCTGTATTTGATGCTGCAGACTTCCCCATGCAGCTCAACATGGCTCTGTTTGAGTTTAACGGCAGGACGGGTTACATGCTCAAACACGACGTGATCCGTCGCAACGACAAGAAGTTCGATCCCTTCTGTGACAGGATTGACACCATTATCGCCAGCACTCTCACCATTAAGGTACTGCACTGGGACTGATGTAGAAGAATGGGTCTATAACAATGCATTCGGCAGTATATATATATATATATATATATATATACACACTCACTGGCCACTTTATTAGGTACACCTTGCTAGTACTTCGTGGCATAGATTCAACGAGGTGTTGGAGACATTCCTCAGAGATTTTGGTCCATATTGTCATGATAGCATCACACAGTTGCTGCAGATTTGTCGTCTGCACATCCATGATGTGAATCTCTCGTTCCACCACATCCCAAAGGTGCTCTATTGGATTGAGATCTGGTGACTGTGGAGGTCATTTGAGTAAAGTGAACTCATTGTCATGTTCAAGAAACCAGTCTGAGATGATTTGAGCTTTGTGACATGGTGCATTATCCTGCTGGAAGTACATCAGAAGATGGTACACTGTAGTCATAAAGGGATGGACATGGTCAGCAACAGTACTCAGGTAGACTGTGGTGTTTAAACGATGCTCAATTGGTACTAAGAGACCCAAAGTGTGCCAAGAAAATACCCCCCACACCATTACACCAGCACCAGCCTGAACCATTGAGACAAGGCAGGATGATCCATGCTTTCATGTTCTTTACACCAAATTCTGACCCTAACATCTGAATGCAGCAGAAATCAAGACTCATCAGACCAGGCAACGTTTTTACAATCTTCTATTGTCCGGTTTTGGTGATCCGGTGTGAATTGTATCCTCCGTGTCCTGTTCTTATCTGACAGGAGCAGCACCGGTGTGGTCTTCTGCTGCTGGAGCCCATCTGCTTCAGGGTTCGACGTGTTGTGTGTTCAGAGATGGTATTCTGCAGATCTTGGTTGTAACGAGTGGACGTAATGAAAATCCCAGTAGATCAGTAGTTTCTGAAATACTCAGACCAGTCCGTCTGGCACCAACAACCATTCCACGTTCAGTCACTTAAATCCACTTTCTTCCCCGTTCTGATGCTCGGTTTGAACTTCAGCAAGTCGTCTTCACCACATCTAGATGCCTAAATGCATTGAGTTGCTGTCATGTGATTGGCTGATTAGCAATTTGTGTTACCAAGCAATTGAACAGGTGCACCTAATAAAGTGGCCGGTGAGTGTGTGTGTGTGTGTGTTTGAAAATCAGGAAATTAAAAGTATTGCCATTTTATGTGTTCATTAATGAGAATGAGGTTTATTGGCTGGGTATGTTTACACATACGAGGAATGTGTTATAGTGACAGAAACTCCACAGTGCAACAGAAGCATTACATTTCACTTCTAATTATACCCTGTATAATTTATTATGTGACAAATAAAGAAACCTTCAGAACAGGACACAGATTATAAAAGAATAATATACAAATGTACAAAATAGCAAAAACACAATATACAATACAGACAATTATGTGTGAGGTCTGACATGTGCAAATTTGAAAATTAAAAATAAGTATGTGTGGTGAATAAATAATGTATAATAGTGTTGTGTGTTCCACGTTTAGTGTTCATGAGATGGATCGCTCGAGGAAAGAAACCACAAAGAAACTTTATGCAATGTAAAATAAAATTATTATTATTATTTTCAATACTTGATTTTAAGTTTTACAGTGAAATATTAAAGTAGTAATACGAGGTTATAATTAAATCACAAAAATGTAAAATTAAAAGAAAAATAATAATAAATAAAAAAATAAAAGTAATGCAATTTTTTATTTATTTTCGTAAAAATTATTTTTATTTTACAATAGTAATAAAGCAGCAACACAATATATAAGTATTTGTATTGTCATTTTTAATAATAATAATAGTAATATTAAATAAGACTAATAGCCATATTTCTACTGTATTTTTATCCAAATTATACAGCTCTACACAGCAAACCTGGAATTATTTTTATCACATTCTAGATCATAATCAGAATTTATTTTTTGAAGAATCAGAATTTGACCCAACCCTCAAAAACAAAACCATACATGGAAATCCAAAACAAAATCATTTTTGTATTATTATATTTTTTATATATATTTTATGATTTATTCAAGCAAATAATTAGCTATAATGTGCCTATGGACACACAAGAATATTAAATGAAGATTAATTGATGTATGTATGTAACAACACATTTCTAATTCATATGTGCAGTTCTTCGCTGTCATCTTCACGTCTAGTTTGATCTCATCTTTCTTGACGTGTACATGTGAGTGTGAACTGTACCCTGTGTTCAGATTTACTCCGGTCAGTTCCTGTCGGATAAGAACGTGAAAACCGGAGTGGAGGTGGAGCTCATCGGTTTGCCCAAAGACCCCAAACGCAAATACCGCACCAAATGGAGCACGACGGCCAACGCCATCAACCCCGAGTGGAACGAGGAGCCTTTCGTCTTCGAGAAGGTCAGATCCCACGGCTCTTCTATCGTTCATGACTCAGGCGTGTTTGAGCTGACGTCTGTGTGATGTTGAGCAGGTCTTGCTGCCGGAGATGGCCCACCTCAGACTCGTGGTTCAGGAGGAGGGAGGAAAGTTCCTGGGTCACCGAATCATCCCTCTGGACGCTCTGCAGACCGGTGAGACCAGCTCGTGTGTGACCCCGGAGCACAAACCAGTCTTATATAGCAATAGACAACAATACACTGTATGGGTCAAAATCATCCATTTTTCTTTTATGCCAAAAATCATTAGGATATTAAGATCATGTTCCATGAAGATATTTAGTACATTTCACCATGTAAAAATATCAAAACTTAATTTATTATTAGTAATATGCATTGCTAAGAACTTCATTTGGACAACTTTAAAGGAGATTTTCTCAATATTTCGATTTTTTTTGCACCCTCAGATGTTCAAATATTGTCCGATCATAACAAACCATACATCAATGGAAATATTATGTATTCAGCTTCAGATGATGTATTAATCTCAATTTCTTATAACTGGTTTTGTGGTCCGAGTCACATATGAGTATTTTTTGGGGAACAAAGCAAGTTTGTCAAATGCTGTGATGCAGGTTTCCAGCACATCTGTCTGCGCAGCGAGAGCAACATGCCGCTCACGCTGCCGTCTCTGTTCGTTCACATCGAGGTGAAGGACTACATCCCCGCTGCGTTCGCCGGTACTGACCTACACCAGTAACATGCTTGTAGTGAACGCTACATCACATAACCTCTCAACGATTGTGTCTCTGCTAGATTTCTCAGATGCACTCTTCAATCCTGTGAAGACTTCCAAGCCGCCGAAGACTGAGGTAGAGTGTCACGCACAGATATAATAGATGCACGCTCTCTAAAAGCATTAGTGCACTATTGAGTCAAGCAGTTTCTTTGGGTTGACCTGCAATGCACAAACACGAAGGGTCTCCTATAAAAACAGAATATAGATGAACTGCTGCATTTCTTTGTGTGTGTAACAACCTGGATTATTATAGTTAACTAAAACTAAAAGTCAACTGAAACAAAATACAGAAAACATATGCTTTATGGTTCATGCCAAGGCAACATTTCTTATTTAATGTAGTTTAACTTGATGCACTTAAATAATACAAATCTAAATAAAATGAATAAAAACTAAGAAAATAAAATAATAATAATCACAAAAAAACACTACAAAATTACTAAAAATGTCATTAAATTTAAAGTGAAAACAGAAAATATAAAATAAAAACTAATTCAAAATAATTGTATAATAGTATCTAAGATGATCTAAATATAATAAAATTGCATTGATAACTACCCCGGGTGTTATAATTAACTAAAATTAAAACAAACAAACAAAAAACTATTTTAATAAACATTAGCTGGAATAAAATAAAATATGAAACATTTAAAAGTATTTTATGTCAGCTAGTTGCCGAGGCAGCATCTATCTTTTTTTATGTTAAGTTAAAAATAACTATATATAAATGACTAAATAAATATAAATAACTACAAATAATTAATGCAAATGATAAAACATACAAAAAATACTAAAACTAAAATATAAAAATGAAAACTAATTTAAAGTAATAAGAACTATATGAAGATATTATGATACTAAATAACACTGAAGATAACCAGGGTTATTATGGTTTAAAAAATAAAACAATACAAAATAACTTATTTTTTACTAGTTGCAGCATTTCGAATTTTATTTTAGTTGAACTTTATAAAATATTAAAATAAAAAACTAAAAATGAATAAATTATGTAAAAATATAAATTAATAAAAATGTTTAGACATATAAAGAAAAAGTACAAATGATAAAAATTTAAATAACTTCAACTTTAATAAAAAATGTAATGCAATAATAATAAACTATAATTGTACCTCAATGATTTTAAAATAATATTGATAACCTTTAAACTGCATAATTGACTATTAACTGAGATAATTGATGTGTTTCATAACTAAACTCTGCTAGTATCTCTTGTAATCATTCAAATCTAATATTTGATGAACATGGATGAACTTATTTGTTAAGAAGCCATGTAAAGGTGTGATAGTGTACAATCATTATTGAACAATAAACGCTGGTATCGTCCTGTGCGCTCGGTCTCTGCATGGTCTCATGCGTAACATGTAATCTGTTATGAATGCTAAACGATGAAAAAGCACGTCTCACACAGATCTCACTGTACTCTCGTCTTCAGAGTTTAACATACGTGTCTGAATATGAGTTACCTCTCGCTGACGGCGCTCAGACTGCAGCTGCCGCAGGTGAATAACACACGACACTGACAAATACCTGACTCTACTAATGAATATAAACTCGTTATGACTCATGTGAGTGGGGGAGAACATCACTTTTAATAAAAAAAATATATATTATAAATGTAATGTGAAATGTAAATATTTTATGAATATATATATTTCAGTATTTTTCATTTATGTTTTATTTTAATTTAATGTTAGTAATTTTAGTAATTAAAATAATTGTATTTAATTTCGTTTTTGTGTTTTGTCAGTTTTAGTATTTTTTTAATGTCTAAGTGTTTTTAATAATTTTTTATTTTATATTTTGAATTAGCTTTAATTTTATATTTGCACTTTTCAGTTTTAATTTTTCATAATTTTATCTGATTTTGCCATTTTAAGTTTTATATTTTTATGTGCTTTTGTAATTTTTTTTTTTTTTTTTTTTGAGCTAAATGACAACACTACTGTTTTCTGTAGAACTACACCTAAAACTAAAAACATTAGAATTCATTGAGTTTGTTTCATAATTGATGCATTTTACTTCATTAACAATTTGACTCCTTTCAAAAATTTGAGTTTTTTTATATAAAGCGAAATATAAAAAAAATGTGACTTATAAATTATAAATGAATTTGGTACCAAACATATTCAAGTATCATGGTAATTGTATCTGGTACCATCACTGATTTGTCATATTTACTGAAGTGAAATGGATGATTGTTTATACTTGTCTATCTGTCTATGACTCTATCATATAATAAGAACCGAAGGCCGCAGAAGCTGCTCCAGCATCATCAGAGACTGAAGCTGCAGTGACTCCAGCAGAGGGCGATGCTGCACAGACTCCAGCGCCAGAACCAGAGACCAAACCAGAGCCTGAGCCCAAACCAGAGGAAAAACCAGAGCCTGAGCCCAAACCAGAGGAAAAACCAGAACCTGAACCAAAACCAGAGGACAAAACAGAACCTGAGCCCAAACCAGAGGACAAACCAGAACCAGATCCTGAATCCAAACCAGAGGAGAAAACTGAACCAGACCCTGAATCCAAACCAGAGGAGAAAACTGAACCAGACCCTGAACCCAAAACCAGAAGAAAACCCAGCAGCTGCTGCAGATGCTGTTGTTGTCACAGAGACCAACGAATCCAGTGAGGAAACCCCATCTGATCTATCAGGTGAGTCACATGATACTTTAGGGGTGTTCGACTTTAAGCGGTGCTGCATAGAATGATCAGTGTATGGCAAGTGTTCCTGTGGCTCAGTGGTAGAGCATTGTGTTAGCAGCACAAAAGGTGGTGGGTTCAATTCCCAGGGAACACACATACTGACAATACATGTATAGCCTGAATGTGCTGTAAGACACTTTGGATAAAAGCTTCTGCTAAATGCATAAATATAAATGTAAATGACATCAGAGTACCGTGAGAGCCATTGGAAAGCATAGGATCCACCTGCTCTCTTCTCGCTCTCCTCTGATGTCTTACACTGATCATTCTACGCCACTTAAAGTCGAACGCGCTATTGTAACATCATCACACTCGCTAAGTTAGTTGCTACATTTATTAATGAATAGATATCAACAAAATACAGCCATCACATCAACTCATCCACAACTGTCATCAAAACAGGACAAAATGTGTGTGTGTGTGTGTGTGTGTGTGTGTGTGTGTGTGTGTGAAATGTCTTGTGGGTCAATATCTTACATTTTAGAAACATTAAAGTAATTAGTATTGTTTTTTGTTATGAAAATAGAAAGTTCCATGGTGTTAAACTCTGCAGTAAAGAGAATTCAATCTTTGAATGAATGATGCATTATACAGTGCTTTATTGTGTATTGCTGATTACAGTCATGTGTGTGTGTGTGGGGGGGTCTCCTTTGATTGATGGGCCTGTTTTTCAGATATCACCACCGTGAGCTGTGAAGAACTGCAGCAGCACAAGAACTTCCTGAAAGTCACCAAGAAACAAGAGAAAGACCTGAAAGACTCGGAGAAGAAGTTTCAGAAGAAACGAGAAGAACTGATTCAGAAATACAGCGACCAGTTCAAAGCCTTGAAGAAGAAGAGCGTGGGCAAGAAGTAAACGCAGAACCAACATGCTGTTGTGTTAACACGACTGGAGTGTTTGGAATTTGCTTTTATTTTTATATTTTACAACTGTCATATATTTTTTACATTTAGTTAATTTTTAGTAATTGTGTTATTTGCTTTTTGATTTTTAAAGTACTATTGAGTTTGAATTTGTATTTATTTTAGAAGATAACTATTGAGAAGCAAAACTACGTAAGATAAGAGTTTTTCGGTAACACTTCAGAATAGGGAATATTTATTCAATATGAACTATGACTTGTCCCTCAATAAATCCTAATTTGCTGCTTATTAATAGTTAGTGTGGTAGTTGTTAAGTTTAGGTATTGGGTAGGATTAGGGATGTAGAAGAAGATCATGTAGAATAAGTCATTCATATGTGCTTAATTACTACTAATAAAAGGCTAATATTCTAGTAATATGCATGCTAATAAGCAACAAATTAAGAGACCCTAAAATAAAGTGTACCACCTTTTCAGATAATATATCTTGCATTAACTTTATTTTTCTATTTTAGTTTAAGTCTTAGTAATTTTGTTATGTACGTCTCTCATTTTTTAATTTTAAATATTTATTTTTCTCTTAACTTGAGTTAGTACTTAATCTTATTTTATTTCATTTAGTTGCCATGGCAGCATTTCTCATTTAAGTTTTTCATCTAATGTTTACTTTCCATTGCAGCTTTATTTCAATTAAAGAGAAGTATTTTTGATCAGGTTTGGTTTTAGGTAACAGTGTGTGACCGGCTGGCTCTGTCCGAGATCAGTTGACCTGGTTAAACTGGAAAAGAGGAGCTCTTTTGAGCCGGGAAACGCGTCTGTTGAACTTTACGGTTTCATGTTTCTGTCCCTGAGATGTGTGTTTGTTTCCATGTGGTTGTCCAGGTCTGGAGATGATCCAGGTGACCAGATGAATGAACTCAAGCAGAAGCTGAAGTCAGAGCTCAGGGTTCTGCTGGTGGAGCAACACGATCAAATCAAGAAGAAGAAAGAACAACACAACACTGAGGTACAGACACAGATATTATGACTGTACAGTGTAGCTAATGATTGACAATCTTGATGAGCTGTTCACTGTGACCTAAATTACACTATCAGAACTCCAGCAGAGCCCGCACTTCATCACAAAGACAATTCATCAGCCGTCAGAGGGAAATCTGCAGATTTAGTTTATAAAAAATTATCCACATAGTACACCTAGTGTAAATCTGCTAGCAAACATTTTGAAAAAGCAATCTCTCTAATCAAAGCCTGATTAGCATTAGGGTTGCAAAGGGGTGGAACATTTCCGGTAAATTTCTGGAAAACTTTCCAAAAATCCTGGAAAGTTTCTGCAAATCCTGGAAAGTGTCTAAAAATCCTGGAAAGTGTCTGCAAATCCTGGAAAGTCTCTAAAAATCCTGGAAAGTGTCTGAAAATCCTGGAAAGTGTATACAAATCCTGGAAAGTGTATACAAATCCTGGAAAGTGTCTAAAAATCCTGGAAAGTGAGTAAAAATCCTGGAAAGTGTCTAAAAATCCTGGAAAGTGACAAAAAATCCTGGAAAGTGTCTAAAAATCCTGGAAAGCTTCTGAAAATCCTGGAAAGCGTCTGAAAATCCTGGAAAGTTTCTGAAAATCCTGGAAAGTTTCTAAAAATCCTGGAAAGCGTCTTAAAATCCTGTAAAGCTTCTGAAAATCCTGGAAAGTGTCTAAAAATCCTGGAAAGTGTATACAAATCCTGGAAAGTGTATACAAATCCTGGAAAGTGTATACAAATCCTGGAAAGTGTATAAAAATCCTGGAAAGTGCCTAAAAATCCTGGAAAGTGTCTAAAAATCCTGGAAAGTGTCTAAAACTCCTGGAAAGTGAGTAAAAATCCTGTAAAGTGTCTAAAAATCCTGGAAAGTGACAAAAAATTCTGGAAAGTGTCTAAAAATCCTGGAAAGCTTCTGAAAATCCTGGAAAGTGTCTGAAAATCCTGGAAAGTGACTAAAAATCCTGGAAAGTGTCTAAAAATCCTGGAAAGTTTCTGAAAATCCTGGAAAGTGTCTGAAAATCCTGGAAAGTTTCTGAAAATCCTGGAAAGCGTCTAAAAATCCTGGAAAGTTTCTGAAAATCCTGGAAAGTTTCAGAAAATTACTGGAAATGTTCCATCTTTTGCAGCCCTAATTAGCATGAATGGTTGTACTGGCTTATGCCATACGAACACAATAATCACACAGTTTTTGTTTTGCAGTATATAATGTAAACAACAATAATAATAGTAATCATTGTTATTATTGTTTTATGAATTCTTGTTTGATTGCAGCCATACTGAGTGTTTCAATTATCCAAATACTATTATTCTTTTATTTAAATTTATTAATGAATATTTGTAGTAAGAGTTTCAATGTATTTTTAATATTATTATTATTATTATATCATTTTATGTATTGCAGCCATACTGAGTGTTTCAATTAGCCAAATACTATCATTCTTCTATTCCATTTTATAAAAAAAAAATTATGAATTCTTGTACAATTAGTCAATTACTATTATTTTCTCTCTTTTTTCCCCTAGTTTTATTGATTTCAGCCATAATGAGCATTTAAATTTGAACAAATTCTTCTTTTATTTTGGCCATACTGAGCATTTCAATGAGCTGACAGTCCTGCACTGTTCCCGCTGGCCGTGAGCCAGGACTCTCTCGGGTATTGATTAGCCATCAGCACTCTGCTGCTCTGTGTAGTCAGTGTATCTGCATAGATCAGGGGTCAATCGTGTCCCATACTGGGAGAGTAAACCTGACCCGACCCACGACACCCTTGTACACTCATATAAGCCTCCTGCTTATATTCAATCAGTCATGATCTGGTACTAGTGCTCCTGTGATGGGATGAAACCGCTAATACTAAGTATTAAAGGGATCTTATGATGCTTTTTTTAAAGATCATTATTTTGTGTAACAGAATATGTTGACATGCTTTAACTATAAATTATAAATAATAGTGATACACGATTATTTTATCTGTATACACTATGTCCATCGATTATATGTGCATTATAAACCATTTATTTACTGATTATGTTTTCAAATGGAGAAAATAAAGGACAGAAGTCATATCAACTTCATTTTAAACTACAGTTTTAGGTTTAAACGCTGTTTAATAGAATAAAGAGTGAAGAATAATTCACTGAATAATGTCAATTAAATTAATAACATTCTCTGAAATATTGAAATAAGCTATAACAAAAAACAAAAATATCGGTTATCGTTCAAAACCGATTATGGTAAAATGCTTAAATATCGGAAAAATAACCGATATATATCGATCTCTACAAAAAACACATTATTTAATAAAAAAAAAACATTATTTTTCAAATACTGTACATTATTGTAGGTCCTCTATGCCCCGCCTCTCTCAAACGCGTCGTTTTCTGCAAAGCCCCTCCTTCTGACAAGCACAGTCTGCTCTGATTGGTCAGACCCAGAGCATTGTGATTGGCCGAACACCACATGCACAAATCTGAAATGTAACACCCCTTACCATAATCGCGAGCTTCAGGTTTCAAAACTAAAGTAAAGACAGTTAATAATGTCCTTAGCTTTAGCATCAGTTCAAGCCCGAGAGAGGAACAGAATCACACGACAGACACAGTGATGATGCTCGTATGTGTTTGCACACAAGCCATGCTTAAGACGATTTCTGACGCGCTGTACTAGGGCTGTGCAATTAATCGCATGCGATTACTATGCGCATCTCATCAGTAAAGCTGGTTTCGTGATTATCACCAAATCGCCATCACCTGCTGTCAAATGGAGCGGCAGTCACAGAGCCTTATTTCACGGACAAGCTAGGCAATATCGCGTTCATAATCGCACATGAATCGCATTCGATTAATTGCACAGCCCTACGCTGTACACTCCGCTGTGATGTGACCCTCTCTCTCTCTCTCTCTCACACACACACACACACACACACACACACACGGCATGCAAAACTCCGCATTTGAACAGTCAATAGCAAATACAACATACATACAGTCGCTGATTCAGTAAGGCCAGATTGTCATAGCAAAGTCAGAATGACCTCCTCTCCCAGGTCCACGAAACGGTCATCCATTAAATGTGTTGTGATAACAACTTGTGTTGTTCTGTTGTAAGTAATCTTAATGATTCCAAACTACATCTACTGTCTGAAGGCCAAATAAAGTGCTTTTGCTTTCGCCTAGAGACACACAGCGTCTCCCTGACACGGCTGCATCAACACTACTGCGTTACTAAAACCATGTCTTACGTAAATATTCCCACACCGTGATGTAGACATGTGGGGGTGGGTTTGAATGTCAGTCTTACGTTTGATAAAGAATATCTCTTTGGTTTTGAGACTTTAGTCTTTGCAACTTCAGGGATCTTATCTATGCACAATCAGATTGTAACACTCCAAAGAGAAAGCATAACTTGAAATCCCATTATATGACCCCTTTAAAGTTCAGTGTGTGCGTCACCAAGCAGCATTTTCTCAAATCATGTGTCCTGTTACCCTAGACACCCGAGCACCCACACATCAACACCCTGAAACACTCAGAACAACCTAGCAACCACATAGCAACACTCTAAAATACTAATAACCTAGCAACGCCATAGCAATATAAAAAAAAAAAAACAGAATAACCATAGCAACTCTCCGAACAACATAGAAACGCTCTAAAACACTCAGAATAACTTGGTAATAGCATAGCAACACTTTAAAACCACTCAGAACAACTTAGCACCCTATAGCAACACTTGACACTTAACAACTGCATAGCAAAACTATAAAATGATCTGAACAACCGTATACCTGCACTCATAACTCTATACTGCATAGCAACCCTCAGAACAACAAAGAAACCACATCACAGCACTCAACAGCAAAGTAACCTAGCAACCGCATAGCAACACTCTAAAACACTCGTAATGACCTTACAACTGGATAGCAACACTGTAACACACTCAGAACAATACAGAAACTGCATAGCCACACTGTAAAAAATACTCAAAGTAACCTAGCAACATTCAGAATAAACTGGAAACTGCGTAGCAACACTCTAAAACACTCAGAACAACGTAGCAACCACATACTAACACTCTACAATACTCGGAACAAGTTAGTAAGATTCTGGAATGTCTAGAACATCATTTTCACCTGCTGGGGCAGAAAGCAGGTGCTAGAGATTTCTGACAGGAAGTGCTTGTATTCATTTCCTCTGTTTGGCAGAGCTCAGAGCGAGGGCCAGCTGGTGCATTCTGTTCTGATGTGTGTAAGTGACACTTCCTGTGTTCTCTCCTGTATTTCCTGTCTGACAGCGTTTGACCAAACTCCTGGAGTTGGCCACAGAGAAGCACTGCAGTGAGACCAAGGCGCTCAACAGGTGTGTGTGTGTGTGTGTGTGTGTGTGCGTGCGTGCGTGCGTGTGTGCGTCTGTGTGTGCATGTGTGAGTGTGTGGTTTATGAGGACACACATTTGTGTAATGACATGGGTATGACGGGTATAACAAGGATAATGTGATTTATGAGGACATTTTCAGTGTCCCCATAATTCAGAACGCTTATAAATCATACAAAGTGAGTTTTTTGGGGAAAGTAGATGTGCTCAGTCTCCTGTGAGGGATAAGTTTAGGTGTAGGGCAATAGCACATACAGTTTATACAGTATAAAAACCATTACGCCTATGGAGAGTCCCCGTAAACCACATATGTCAGACTGTGTGTGTGTGTGTGTGTGTGTGTGTGTGTGTGTGTGTGTGTGTGTGTGTGTGTGTGTGTGTGTGTGTGTGTGTGTGTGTGTGTGTGTGTGTGTGTGTGTGTGTGTGTGTGTGTGTTTCAGTGCACTTGAACTTTGAAACAAGAGAAATACAAAACAAAATGCTAGGAGCGAGCGTAAGATGAATCATTGAGCGCTGCTTGAGTGTTTTAGATCAGCTAATGCATCAGAGATCTGCGGTGTGTGTGTGTGTGTGTGTGTGTGTTTGTCTTGGGATTCATAACGATGTTTCATGTCTAACCAAACCAGGGGCTGACCTTTTCTACATGGAGCGCGGTTTGTTTGTTAATGATTATTGTTCTGAGAGCAGAAGCAGAGTAAATGAGTGCCGTGAGCATGAGTGGGACTGATCACATCTGTTTACGACAGAAACAAACCAAACTAATCTGCAGCTCAGTCTCTGGATCTTTAGTAGCTTTGTCACGCTTTTAGCTTCTCAGAATGAAATAAAACAGCTTGTATGAGGAATGACTGTTGTGTGACATCGTTTGGCTTGATGGGATGTAAATATTTCTAATATAAACGACTCAATTAAATAAAATGCATGTAATATAATTATGATATAATTCAATGATATCGCTCATCCTCATAATCTTTTTTTTCTTTTTCAGTGAGCCCAAGAAGAAAGACAAGTACGTTTTTATGTTTACATAAAAAGTACAATTAAAATAAATAAATAATAATGTATTTATCATTTATGTTGTAATGTTTTGGAAAGAAGTATCTTATGTTCACCAGGGCTGCATTTATTTGTTTATAAAAAGTTGAAATTAATGTAAAATAAGAAACTATATAATTTAAAGTAATTTATTTTGAATTAATCAAAATAAAACACTTATTAGTAATAATCAAAATCATACATTTTAAAAATAATAATAAAAAAATAATATTTTGAATGGTTTTGATCTTTTGAAAGACATCCCTTTTGTTCACCAACAATTCAATTATTTAATCATAAAAATAATTAAGGTAAAATAAAACCAAAATAAGTCATTTTAAATTAGTCAAAATAAAGCACTTTCTAATAATTAATTAGTTATTAGTCGTTATTATTATTAATTAATTAATTATTATTAGTTTTTTTTTTTATTAAAACTAATATTAATTTAAATAAATAAAATTAAAATGTTTAATTATTTTTAAAGATGTATCTTTAGCTCGCAAAGGCTGCATTTATGTCAAATTAATTGAAAATAGAAAATAAAATATAAAAATGACCGTATTAATAATTAAATAAATAATAAAAATGGAAAATTTAAATAAATAAATATCTGTAAAAAAAAAAAAAAAAAGTCTCACTGAGACTGTATTAATTTGATCAAAACTATAATAAAATCAGGAATATTGTGAAATATTATTACAATTTAAAATAACTGTTTTCTATGTGAATATAGTGTAATGTAATTTATTGCATTGATCAAAGCTGCATTTTCAGCATCTAGTCTTCAGTGTCACATGATCTTCAGAAATATGCTGTAAAAGTATTCATTAAAAAACTGACCGTATACCCTTCTGGAATAATATAGAATTTATAAATGTATCATTTTTATGAGAACTAAAGCATTTTAGCTTTACTAGACCTAGTTTGTATTCCACTAAACATGATTCTTATAGTTTAATGCACAAATGTTCATGTTTCTCTCTTTCAGAATGAAGAAAAGCAAAAGTACGGAGCAGCTTGACAATGATAACGCTCAGGTAAATGCAGATCGAGCATCGAACACAAGGACAAATAGACGGACGACTGAAAGAGAAGTGTAAATGAGAGGAGAGCCATAACCATGACGACGGTCGGACACAAAGCCGTGGTTTAACATGTGCTCTCTCTCTCTCTCTCTCTTTCTCTCACACACTCTCTCTCACTCGCTCTCACACTCTCTCTCTCTCTCTCTCTAACTCTCTCTCTCTCTAACTCTCTCTCTCAATTCAATTCAATTCAATTCAATTCAAATGAGCTTTATTGGCATGACTGTGTAACATATCACAATGTTGCCAAAGCATTAATATATATATACAGTATATACAACAACAACATAGTAAATAAATAACAACATAAATAATAAATAAAATCAGAATCATTCTAAATACATGAAAAGATCAAGTTGGTCAGTATCAAGTGACTCATGTTGAACATCTAACATTATGAATGGTTAACACATATTTAGCAGCGAGTGCAGCTGTTTTATCATCTTCTCCGAGTAAGAAGGGCATTATCTCAGAATCACTGAGCTCTGTAAATGAAGGGATCAGGGCTTTAAATCTGGGGAGAAATGTTTCCCTCACATGGAGATATTTGGGACACATCATCAGAAAGTGTTTCTCATCCTCTATTTGCTGTAGATCACAGTGTCTACAGATCCTCTGCTCTCGCCGCTCCATGTTTGTCTATGTCTTCCTCTCTCTATCTCTAGATCATGGTTACTTAATCTGTATTTGGAGGATTTGTCTTTCTTTAAATGGTTTAATCAATAAATAATTGGCAAATGTAGTGGTTCTGTTTAGGGTTGAGTAGCATTGAGCTTATGTTGAAGGTCAAATTGTATTTGTAGAGATTCATCATGAGTGTCTTTTAGATTTGTGTCAATTTCTTTGATTATGGTTCTGGGGTGAAGCTGTAGTCGGTGAGGAGCTGGGTTTATGGACGAGCTGATGAGCGAGTGTGTTTAGAGGATGAGATTCTGCTGAGGTTTCATTGGCGAGGAGGGCTTTATATTGGATCGAATCAGGATCAGATTGATGGAGGTGATGCCAGAACTGAACACATCTCTTCTGGATCTCAATCTTCAGTGGGTATAAGACTAATTCAGCTCTGCAGCCATCATTGGATGTAGATCTATGGACCCCTAAAATGTTTTTGATAATTTCTAGTTGTAGTTTTTCTATTGAAGTTTTATCCCAATTTTTTAAATTTATTACTGGTCCCCAAATTTCACTCCCGTACAGTAGAATTTGTTTAATGATTGCGTGATATAATTTAACCCATGTTTTAATTGGTAATTTTAATTGGCCAAACCGTGATTTGATGGCATAAAAAGCCCTCCGGGCCTTCTCATACAATGCCTTCACAGCCAGACTGAAGCCCTGAAGCCAGACACTCTCTCTCTCTCTCACTCTCTCTCTCTCTCTCTCTCTCTCTCTCTCTCACTCTCTCTCTCACACTCTCTCTCACACTCTCACTCTCTCTCTCACACTCTCTCTCACACTCTCTCACACACTCTCGCTCTCTAACTCTCTCTCGCTCTCACACTCTCTCACACACTCTCTCTCTCTCGCTTTCTCACACTCTCTCTCACACACTCTCGCTCTCTAACTCTCTCTCGCTCTCTAACTCTCTCGCTCTCACTCTCTCACACACTCTCTCTCTCTAACTCTCTCTCGCTCTCTCACACTCTCTCTCACACACTCTCGCTCTCTAACTCGCGCTCTCACTCTCACACACTCTCACACACACTCTCTCTCTCTCTCTCACTCTCTCTCACACACTCTCGCTCTCTAACTCTCTCTCGCTCTCACTCTCTCACACACTCTCTCTCTAACTCTCTCTCGCTCTCACTCTCTCACACTCTCTCACACACACTCTCTCTCTCTCACTCTCTCTCTCACACTCTCTCACACACTCTCTCTCTCTCTCTCTCTCACTCTCTCACACTCTCTCTCTCTCTCACACTCTCTCTCTCTCACACTCTCTCTCACACTCTCTCTCTCACTCTCTCTCACACTCTCTCTCTCTCTCTCTCTCTCACTCTCTCTCACACTCTCTCTCTCTCTCACACTCTCTCTCTCTCTCTCACTCTCTCACACTCTCTCTCTCACACCTCTCTCTCTCACACTCTCTCTCTCTCACACTCTCTCTCACACTCTCTCTCTCTCCTCTCTCACACTCTCTCTCTCTCTCTCTCACACTCTCTCTCACATCTCTCTCACTCTCTCTCACACTCTCTCTCTCTCTCTCACACTCTCTCTCTCTCTCACTCTCTCTCTCTCTCTCTGTCTCTCTCACACACTCTCTCCCCTTCTCTGTCTCTCTCTCTCTCTCTCTCGTGATGTGTGCAGCAGGTGAACGATGGAAACATGTGCGTTATGACTCACTCACTTTTGTCCACATGCAGCTCTTCTGAATTCATTCACTCTTCTTCTCCATTAATTCTGCATCTCTACTGCCATTAGAGTTTGAGACGTAAAGATCACAGAAAATGTGGTTACACTTTTATTTAGAAAGCCAGAAAATACTCGACGTGAGTGCAAACGCTCGGCTCCATGCGTCATTGCCTTACTAAATGTGAAGAATTGATGACTAGAATTCAAAACTCAATATTTATGCTTTTTAGAGAATTGTGTCATCATTTGACCAACCTCTACAACAGGTAATAATTAAAACATTTACATTTAAGAATTTAAATAAATAATTCTAAAACAAAAAGTTTCTAAATAAAACACTTACTAATATATAAAAAATTATATATATATATAATTAAAATTAATATATAACTTTAAAATAAAAACAAAACCTGTCCAAATGGAGTGGTTAATTAAATCATAAAAATGTAAAGTTAATATAAATAATTTTAAAGTAAACTGTCAATTTAAAACACCTACTAATAATTAATTACATATTTTTAATTATCAAAATCAAACACCGATAATTAATTCAATCATTTTAAAATAAAAACAATCAAAATAAAATGCTAACTAAAAATATTAAATAATATATTTGTTTGATTTGATTTTTTATTCTGCATGTGGTGAAAATTAACCAACATCAGAGAACCTGTTATTGAAAGTTACAAAGTTATTGAAATTTGAACTATATTGAAATGAATTAACTTTAAATCTCTGGGTGACTTCAAGTAAATCTTTTAGCTCAAAGAGGTGTGACAGAAGAATTTGTGTTCCTGATCTGTGAGATCTGGTTTTGCAGCAGATTCATATTCAGATTCATACGCTTTGGTTTGGTGCATCTGCACAAAGCACCTCACGTTAAAGAGAAAGATCACAGAAGTTTATCTTTTCCACTAACTGAGCTTCAGAAATTAATCATCGAGTCTCAGCAGCTGTATGGAGAGAGTCGTGATGTGTGAATAATAGATGCACATGGACTCTTTTGTCTCTTCTGTCTCACTGACACACACATACTCTCTCTCTCTCACTGACACACACACACACACACACACGTTCGTGCACATAACCTGGAGAGCAATGCAACACACCTGTTGAACACTGGATATTAACATGTGCTGCACATGTACAGTAGCATGTGTAAGCGCACATGACGTCAAGGTGTGCTCAGTTGTGTGACCGCGTGATGCTGCAGATGTGGTTTGAACACGTGTGTGTGTGTGTGTGTGTGTGTGTGTGTGTGTGTGTGTGTGATGTGTGTGTGTGAGTGATGTGTGTGTGAGTGTGTGTGTGTGTGTGTGTGTGTGTGTGAGTGTGTGTGTGAGAGTGTGTGCGTGTGAGTGTGTGTGTGCGTGTGTGCGTGTGTGTGCGTGCGCTGATAAGGCATGTAATATCACACTCTTTCAGTCGGCAGATAACAGCAGCGCTGATAGTTCACCGCAGGAACAGAGTCTGAAGAAGAAACAGGCCGTCACGCTGGGCAGCATCAGAGATCTGCTCAGTCAGGTAAATACTGACTTACAACATCTGAATCTGTACATTACACACAGCCCTTCAGACGTCTAGGGTCAAATACTTTTTCAGAAGAAATCTGCCATTTTATTCAACAAAGGTTCATTAAATTCATCAAAAGTGACCAAAAATTTTATTTATAATGTTACAAAATATTGATATTTACATTTCATTGACTCGAAGAGAAGGTAGCAATGTAATTAAATCATAAAAATGTCAAATTAAAATAATTTAAAAACAAATAATAATAAAGCAATTACTGATCATTAATTACATCCTAAAAATGTAAAATTAAAATAATTGATTAATAATTTTATTCAGAACATATGCATTAAATTGATCAAAAGTGAAAACAAAATAATGTTACAAAAATGTTCCTATTTCTATTTCAGTGACTTGAAAAGGTAATAATTAATGAAATTATAAAAATATAAACTCAATGAATAATAAAGAAAACAAAATAAATACAATTAAAATAAAACACTAATAATTGATTAAATCATAAAAATATAAAATTTGTAAATTGTCTCAGCTAACTTGTATGATGTCTCATTTCTGGACCTCTGTGTGCAGCTGAATAAAGACACCGTGGCCGAACACGCCAAGAAGATGTGGTCTCTGCCCGGTGACCTGTCCGAGGCCATGAACTCCTGCGTCCAGCCGCATTTCCCCGAGCATGTGGAGAAGGCCGGCGAGAGCCGCTCGGAAAACAGCGGACAGTGCAGCAGTGTGTTCTCAGGATGAGCTCCAGCACGACAGTTCAGATCAACTCCACATGAATACTTAGCATTTTCATTTATGTTTTAGTATATACTTTGTTCTGTTCATTAGGTTAGACAAAACTAAGGACATGTTTGCATTAGTACTCAACCTCACAGAAAAATCTCATGAGATCACTTCAGGGCCATATTCACTTCAAAATAAAGAGGAAAAATAAGACATTTTGCATTAAGAAAATTATGGGAGTTTTAGGACCATAGCAACTTTTTTGCATTGTGGCTGATATTTTTCTATTTTTTTTCCACCAAATTCTCATTACTACAATACAAAAATGAATATATTTAATACATCTATGTGATGTGTTTTTATATATATTCTTTATTTTATTAGATGAAATTATGCCTGTTTTGGGACCATTGATTTTTCTTGCATTGTGATTTATGTTTTAGATTTTGCCCTCTAATTGCCATATGTGTAGATTTTATTGGATTTATTTAATTTTTCTGCTTATTATGAAGTGAAAATTATTTTAATTTAATTAACCCCGTTTTAAGATTGCTTTTAGATTTTAAGATAAGTTTATTTATTTTACCTATGAGGTGAAATATGATTTTAAAATCATTTAAGCCGTTTTGTTTTAGGACCATTCATATTTTGTCCACCAGATGTACTGTAATTACACACACACACTTATATTTTATACTCATATGTAATGTTTATTAAGTCTAAGAGATCGGTCTAATGTGATTTAAGGCTATATGTCTTTATTATTTGTTTCAAATATAGTTTTCTGAGAGATGCACTTGTTTGTAGAGTTGTGTGCAGGTGGAGGTGATGGATCAATGTAAAAACTCTTCACTGTGGTGTGGTACAGAAGGATCTGCTTTTAGTGGCATGGCTTCCAGTAAATGATGTTCAGGTAGTTTGATTGAGCTGGAGGTACAGACCATGATGAGGAGAGGACAGAGAATGAGCGGGTCAGCGCTATTATTCAGATTGAGTCTGTGTCCTAAATAACACTTACAGTTCACAGTCGGACCGTCAATATCACTATAGACCCAGACTGTATCCCGCTTTCACATACTGACCCAATAAATACATATGAAACACTGATGTGAGTGAAAATGGTTTTATTATGTGAGTATACAGCATGTGCAGCGATGCTTTCCGCCTCTAATTGTACAGCTGTGAAGATTTCAATGAGTCTTAAAATAGCTGAATGGGTTCTGGATGGCAGCGTGTTTATTTTTGGCAGAGACAGAGTTATTATAATTAACGGAAAACCATAAAAACAATATTG